>JAEMBT020000001.1:11640219-11830219 GCA_018873245.2 Archegozetes longisetosus | reverse complement strand
TTCGCACATTTTTTCCTATAATAAACAGAAGAAATCATTTTGTTTCTCTTATTCATGTAGTTTAATAAAATAGAAATACTTGTTATTGTGATTTCTTGTATTACCAAATCCCAAATAGAAGCTGAATCGACGAGTGTGTGTCACACAATAACTCATTCTAATGTTCACAGTTTGAGGTTATTATTATGTTAAGCAAAGATAATGAATCTGGTTCGGCACATAAATTATTAGTGCCTGAGACCTACTTAAGTAGTGTGACTATTAAAGGAACAACCGTGAATATCGACTGAAATTTGTGATCAATAATAGTTAGCGAGGTAAACCCTACCATACCTATATTCAGGAGCCATACCCCTGATTCATTAGTTACACCTATTCATGTTTTTCTATCATATCGAGTTCTGGCTGGGTTGAGCTTAATATAAACTGAGGTCTACAAACAACAATACTCAAAGATTTGATTCTCAACAAGTGAATTTTTTTGTAGCCACAGTCATCCGTTTATTTATTGAGTTAACTTTCAAACTACTCCCATTCTGTTTCTGAGTAGGCGAAACAAATGAATGATTACTCCTACTACTTAAAATAATTCAACCATTTGGTATCTTGGGATGAAAGACTATATCAACAATTTAATATAATTAACATCTTCTAACCTATTCTAATGACATCATTTAAAATAGATTTTTAAAATCGCTATAATTTGAAAAAAAATTAGCTATGAATCTAGACACATACGTTGACGCGGACAACTCATATGCTTGATGTGAAGCAGAAATGAATTTTTTTCCAGGACGATCTCATCTAAAACGATGGAATTATGTAAATAATATAATTAGTTCGAGTAATCTAATTGATATAATTAATTCAATAAGTATGTAAAATTTACACGTTTAAAAGTAGATTTTAATTAGTTAGATTTATTTAATTTTGAGAGGTTGTTTAGTAGCTAAGACTTTATTATTAAAAAAACATAGGATCATAAGGTTTCCGGTTCCCCGTGAATGAGAATACCTCAAATTCTCAAACATATATATTTAAAATATTTTGTGAAAAGTTTTAAAAATTTGACAAAACTTTTCACACAAACTGTGTTAGGGATCAAACCAACAGTTTTCGTACGAAATCTTCATTTTGAGATATAATTATTTAAATTTCCAATTTTTATCATATTTCACTAAAATTATCGACTTACCGAAAATGAAAAATTTCCGAACATTTATTATGCTTGACCACATAAAAATTGAAAACTTTGTTTTCACTTATGCGTGTAAATTCACTTTAATAGAAACCTGGATGATCATTTAAATAATCAATTATTAAAGGCCAATCTCTACTATACCTTGCGGCAAAATCCCACCCCCCTAAAGAGTAAGCGTCAAGTTCTTAATGAAAATTACCATATTTTAACTTTTAATTTATCACAAAATTGCATTTGATTCTAATTATTATAACTAATAAGAAATTATAATTTAATTCGATTTCCCTCTGCAGCTATATACTTTTCAATGAGTTCTTTCATACTTATGCCCAACAACTACTATTCGCCTAATTATAAATTGTTTCATAATTGGTTTATTTTCGCGAATCACAGTTGAATTTTTTTGTTCTTTCTCAATAATATCCTTTATTATTCTCCATAGGTGTTGACTCGGATTTACGTCGGAAAAACTGATTCTTAAAATATGACATGGGTTTCCGGATTTTTTTGTAGGGTGACCACCCGTCGCGTTTTTGACTGGATAATCCCGTTTTTTAAAGATAAAAGAGAGAAATCCTGTCAGACCAAAAACTCTCGACGGGACAATTAGTTGTCTTGTTTTTCAACTTTCATTTTGAAGAATGTGTTGAGAAAAATATTTCTTAGAAGTTCAAATATTGAATTTATTCTACAAATGATAGAGATTAAGAAAACCAGTTTAATGTTTTGAACACCAAAAGTTATTGAATTAATCTTTTCTGACTTGACTTATATCTGATATAAACCAGTATTTCTTACTTTTGAATAACTTATAAAAGATACCATTTCTAGGAAAAATTCTACCTTTGAAATCAACCATGATTAAAAATTTTCAATGTTAATATTAGAATGCATTGTTTGACGGCTAAGTATTTTTAACGACTAATAAAAACGATATTTTTCTTTAAAAATGTAAGGGTCTCCCCTTTGATATTTTTCATCCCGTCATGAGAAAAGCCAGATGTGGTAACCCTATTTTTGTCATAACAACTAATTCTATTAACATGTGCTTAATCAGAAAAATATAGGCATCTGACCTAATTACCCACCAACCAATATGGTTATCACATTAAAGACTGCTAAAAGTAGACATGTACATTAGGGCAGTTCTTTGATACTTGTGTTCTTCAGGCAAGCACTTGAGGTTCCAGGGCCAGTAGCATCGCTGATCAATATTCATTGGTCCTGAAAAGTACTATTCCAGATTCTAAGTGGAACACTACTAGTCACTATAAACATCTAAGATTGGAGAAAGCTCACATCCACGGAGCGTTTCCTAACTGACGAGCTTTCTGAATGTAATTAATAATTCTTAATATCACTTTTAAAAATTCATTTCTCCTCTGAGCTATCATATTTTTAAAAAGTTGTTTTTGTTCTAGATTTTATTTCACATAAGCTTTAATTTGACACCTATATTGGCTTCTTAGCCAATCAGGCCAAATCTGAGTAAGTACTTTCCTACATTTGACTAATAATCGACTAATTCTGGTGAATATCCAATAAAATATTCCATTAATCTAATGATATTTTAAGAAAATTACTTCCATTAAAGTATATGTTCAATTGCAATGCAAATTTATTTTTAAATCTTTATCCAGTCTTCTAGCGAAAAGCTGCTCATAAAAATAATTATCTCAACACGCTTTGGCGATAATCGATTACGTTTGGCAGTAATTGCATCGTCAGTCTTAGGGAATATTCTCTATACGGGTACAGATGTTCCATTGACGAATTAATATTTATGATAATGAGTGTAAATTTGCTGTTTGTGGCGAAAGATCATTACGTCTTTACTTCTCCGTATAGTAGAAATTTGCTAATGCTGCTTTGAAGGCAGATTAAGACCAGAAGACGTTACTTCTTCGGTTTTGGTGCAAGAAATAACGAAACGAAAGTGTAGCGACCAAGTATCTGTCCATTCTGTCAATTCTGTTCATTCAGATTGTGGTGGTGAACTATTGCCGATCAACATTAATTTCCTTAATTGTATTCGTACACGCTGCAAACTTATTAAAGTTATTTTAAATCTAGTATCCAATGGGGTACGACTAAAATGACTTTATCTTTGAATTTCCTAATGGTTTGTTAATTTGTCACTAGTAACTTGTTTGGTTGAGTTCAACACCGAAATGCGTTCATGAATTATGTTTATTTCATTGCGTGATGTAAACTAGCTAATCAGGCAGATCAATACACACTCTGACGGTGTATCGAATACAAATTTCTACATCTCCGTAATATGTAGAACATCGAACTTTGACTTCTTGCATGTGTATGAGAGATTCTTCATTAGGCAACTGCACTTAACGAAGTCTATCCGTGGCTTTAACTGATTGCTTAAAGTACGTAACGATGTCTATAAATTCGATAATATCCTAGGAAACGCTTTGATGTTAACGTATACTACAAATTCAATGTATGCGCAAATAAAATTTGCTTATTTCCACCAAACGTGTCTCTTCCTGTTTTGACCATCGATGACCACTGTCGTTATCGATGATGAACGCGACGAATTTTTCTCTATTTATGTTCAACTTCTGAAGTACTCGTTCAATTAAATTTTGAATATTGGTCAATATGCGATATAATTTAACGAACAACTAGAGTAACATTTCTCTTTTTACTGTTACAGCTAAAATGTACTGTTAAGAGCCAAGTACAACTTTGTGTTCAACGCATTGGTTCAATTTCTGATGTTGATGACAATCACCCAGTGAAATGTAGCTAAGTCTGGAAATTTCTCTTGACTAAACTATATTGATCGTCGGTCATTTTTTGTGACTTTTTGCACGATGACCTTGCAGTTCATGATTCCATTGTTTTCATTAAAGTCATAAAGTCTTTTCGTTTGGCAATATCTGTCGGTTCACCATCTTTTACTATCATGAATATTAATGTTTTTACTATTCTATAACATCGGTTGCTGTGACCTAAAGTATGAAAATGGTAGACAAACTGAATATATCAAAACTTTTTACATTCTTGATAACGTCATCAAATAGAGAAAATCTGGTCAATAGTGCAATGTCTGATCAAATTTACAAAAATCCAGATGAGATATTGCCTTGCGTACTCAAAGCATCAGCTGATTCTGATATCGATTAGCTTTGGATTTTTATTGCCTTCTTCATACCCATTATTAGTGATTTTGCAAAATTTTTGGCTGTCATAGTTCCAATTGTTTCGACTAATTCGATGTATTATGACTAATCTTAAAGTTTTCATTTTCAATACAAATCTTATGATTATTGATTTTGTCAAAATGAAGTCAAACTGCACTCTTTCAATGATTTATTGGCGTGATCTAAATGATAATAAAGATATTAATCAAATTAAACAAAAAATTTATCGAAACAGTTTGCAAAACCACACTTACAGTTTTTACATGTTATAATAAATGACAACACCTGATTTCTTTCGACTGGTGCTCACCACCGGATGAAACGACTGTTATCTGCTGCTTTCATTTACTCAATTAAACAACTATTGATACCATATGGTTAGTAGTTTTAGTCGAATGTTCGATATTATCGCTTATTACCACTTTAAGCACCAATTTTTACCTTTATTATTACAGAGTTCAGGTATTTTAACCAGCAATCACAGATCGATTTCAAAACATTTAGCATCGAAAAATCTTCCCCATATATCTAAATGTTCTATAATAAGAACATTCTGATGTGTGTTTTCCATGATGAATAAATTGAAATCTGAAGCTTTAACCTTTAGTCACAACTGTGGGGTAAAGTGTTCCCAAGTTTGACTTTAAAAATCTTTCTAAAATCAACAGAATGCCGCCATTTCTTGAAAATTTAGCTATTCCTCAGTCATATATCTGACTTTGATAAAAATCCTGATTAATTTAGACTTATAACTTTATTTCTAAAAATTTTTTCTGGCAACATGTATCCCTAAAGACAGAAATTTGCCCTAACATCGCAGTGCTTCGTGTTAACCATACGTGTCGCAGCGCTATAATGTTGCTACTAACAATTTGAACCGCTGATGACGCTGTAGCAGATAATAACTAGGAATTAATTAATTAAAACCTCAAAAGCAAGGGCTAACCTTGATTCTGATAGCATTGGGTCTAATCTGGAACAGACAAGGCGTGGAAAACGTGGGATAACATTTTACCCCACTGTTAATTTTAAGTTTTCGGAAGTTAAGTTGTTACGAAGGGTTAATGTGAGATTTCAATTTATTTTACCTAATTCTCTATCAGAGTAGGGTTGAACTTGATAGAATGTGGCTCAATCTCTAATTTAATTTTCGTTCTATACTTACGTTTTCTGTAAGTTTTAATTAAAAACTTTTAATAATCATTAAATAGTAGAGAGCTGCTCTTTAATAAGTGTTTTATCACTCTTGTCTTACAGTGATACGCAAAGAAAAAAGAATGATTGCCATTACATAATCCTCCTGCCTTTCATAGTTTTTTGGTTTTCCTAATATTGCTGTTTTTAGCTAAATATAAAAATATTTGTATTTTTCTGTAATGTAATTAAATAATACTTTTAAATTCATTTATCAGTCAAGTGGGAAAGCACTGTGACTGTAAAGCTAACAACTACAAACCTAATACACATAAAAGGTGCAAACTACATTTTCATTTTATGATACAATTACTTTATTATTATTAAACTAAAAATAGATTAATGTTGCGCTCTTAAGATGAATGACTGCAAACTAAACAAACATAAGAGCTGTAAGCACTATTTTTATTTGACAATATCTATTGCAATAATCTTTTATCTTAACTTCAGAGTACGAGAGTTCTACGTCGAAATCATGCATTTATTTTTATGTTAAAAAGTTGTTTACCATTGTTATATATTTATAGTACAACTATAGAAATATGTAAATGATTTATTAAATCGTAATAAATATGTAATTAATATTGAATACTCAGCTTTTCAACATAATTTTGTCATATAAAACCCTATAGCACTCGCACCACCATAGAACAATTTGACATTATTTTACTATTTCGATTAATTTGTTCTACAAAATCTACGCAAAAGCATTCGAATAGTTAGCGACTCTAATTAAAACCATCCTCCAAATATTTTAATATATAAAACTTTAGTAAATTGAGTGATTAAGAAATATGCAAGAATTTCACCAAAAATGTATAAATATAGAAGTGGTTCGATATAAACCATATCAAGCCAATCTCTAACACCGGGAGCATAAGGAATCAATAAACCTATACCGACAATTAATAGAGTCATAAAAGTAACGTAAATAGAAGCTCTCGATTGAAAGAATGGAATCCTCGGAGTACGAATGATATGCACAATTAACGTTTGCGAAACTATGCCCAAAGCAAACCAAGTTGTCTGAAACAAAGACACGTTATCTTCAGGGGTTTTGATATTGTAGTAGAAATACATGTAAGCGTAGTGCGTCATATCGAAGACTGAAGACCAGGGGCCTAAACAAACCATGAATAGGAGAATAGATTTCAAAGACCAACGATGTGGAACTGTTAAAAATTCAGGATCCATGTGATCCCACGGTATAGCAATTTGTGAAATATCGTATAACATATTTTGGGTTAACAGTTGAATTGGTAACATTGGTAGATATGGCAGCCAAGACGAAGCGATCAATACTGAGAATACATTACCGAAGTTTGATGAAACAGCCATCACTATGTATTTCAGTGTATTCCCATATGTTCTGCGGCCATATATGACTCCATCTGCTACTACCCTGAGGTCTTTCTCTAGAAGAATCATATCAGCAGATTCTTTTGCGATATCAGTTCCAGTGTCGACAGAGATACCAATATCAGCTTCTGCTAGGGCTAGAGAATCATTAATTCCATCGCCTAAGAAGCCGATGATGTGATTTTTTCGTTTTAGACCTCTTATCACCTGAGCTTTTTGTATTGGAGTTAATTTGGCAAATATCGTCGCCCTCTCAGAAAGGTCAGCAAATTCTTCGTCGGATATTCCAATCAAATCGTTTGTGGTCACTATAGAAGTTACGGGAAGATTAATTTGTTGGCATATTTTACGGCAAACTTCCGGTGAGTCCCCTGTTAATACTTTAACATTGATATTGTGTTCTAACAGGTAACTGATGGCAGGTTTAGTTGAATCTTTTGGGGGATCCAAGAATCCTATAAAACCAGCGAAAATCATCTCAAACTCATCTTTTCGATGGAATTCATGTGGTATCTCTGAGAATATCTTGTAAGCAACAGCTACAACACGAATGCCATCTTTGTTAAACATTTCGTCAATCAACTTAAGATGATCTTTCGATTCTTGGGTTAACTTAAGAACATCATCGGCATTTGGAACTTTGAAAACATCGATCTTATAATCTTCCTCGTAATCGGTACCGAGTTCGGATATCTCACTTTTTATAATGGGTAATAATGTGTTCTTATTATCTTTGCCCAAATACATATGGGAACAAATGCTTAGCATTTCATCCACTGCTCCTTTTGATATTAATATGAATTTGTTTTCTGCTCTCAATATGACAGACATTCTCCTGCGTTCGAAATCAAATGGAATTTCGTCGACTTTACAAAAGCATGAAGCAAATGAGATTGTGGCCGGTCTGTTTGCATTTCTCGGTTGTTGTAGATTCTCTATTAAACTGTTTTCTTCAGGCAATATCTTAGATTCTTTTTGAAAAAATTCTATAACGGCGATATCCAGTAAATTCTTTAGATTAGTTTGAAAGTAAGAATTTAGGAAAGCCAACTGGAGCGGAAGCGCTGCTGTTCTACCAAAATAGTCGACATGTCTCATTAGCATGACCTGATTTTCTGTTAAAGTCCCAGTTTTATCCGTGCAAAGAACATCCATTCCCCCTAAGTTGATAATAGAATCTAAATTTTTAACAATACACTTTTTCTTAGACATTAAAAAAGCTCCGCGTGCTAGTGTGGAATTGACAATCATAGGCAACATTTCTGGTGTTAAACCAACAGCAACTGAAAGAGCGAATATGAACGCTTCAGACCAACTATGATTTAAAAGTCCCTGCAGTAGTAGGACAGGAGGTATCATACATGCCATCGTAAGAAAGAAAAGCCATGAAATGCGACGAACGCCCAATTGAAATGCGTTTTGGGGGCGAAGTTTCATCAGTTCAGCAGCCATACTGCCAAAATATGTGCTGGAGCCAGTGATTCTAACTATAGCTATAGCTGTACCAGACACAATTGATGTTCCCATATAGCATAAGTCTGGACAATCTAGATCGGCCTTACGCATATTCATATCGGATTCGATATAATTCATTCTTAGACCAATGATATTTCTGATTAGCCTATTAAGTTTCGTTACAAAACTAATTTTCGATTTATAAGTTAGATTTTTATTAGAATTATTATGTTTGTATTGTTTTGTATTATCTTGCTCTTCAATAACTAATTTTACACTATTTTTAGTTGATTTGGACGGAAATAGTGTTTGCGAATTCTGGGTCTGGTTATTCGAGACATATTTCTCAACCGGAATTGCTTCACCAGTTAAAGAAGATTGAGAAACAAATAGATCCTTCGACTCTTTTAATTGTATATCAGCAGGAATGAGATCACCAGCCGATAATTTAACCCAATCTCCAGGAACAATATCTTCAATAGGAATTTCTTTTTCAACTGCTTCATATGTGCTCGAGTCATTGAGTCTAATCACACGAACTCGATTGGAAACTAGCTGACGAAGAGCTTCTGAAGCAATAGCTGATTTCCATTCTTGATAAAATCTTATAATAGTAGCCGAAACAACCATAAATATCATGACACCCATAGCATCCAAATCTCCAGTGGCACCAGAAGCAGCTGCCAGCATTGTTAATAAAATGTTAAACGGATGGAATAATGCACTAATTAATGCATTGTACCAAGTTAACTTCCTGCCTGTCACAATTACATTTAAACCATGAATTTTTCTCAGTTGTTCCACTTGCGAATCAGTTAATGGCGAAGGAAATGAAGATTGTTTAGTGCCTAAGAATTTAAATAAACATTAGACTTAACTATAAGGAAAGCGTTTAGTACACATATAATTAATTTTATCAAAAACAATGATATAGAATCAATTCTTATTGATTGAATTATTCTAAATCTCTAACAATAGGAATGTTCTATTTAACAATAAAAATATTAGAAAAAATAATTCTGTCTCTCTAATGGATACTAATTGACTAAGAATATTATACGTTGAGACTTGTAATAGACAGTATCAACTTTAAATCTTCATTCAACATATTAATTGAATCAACTCAAATTTATGCTTTACAAATTTTTTTCGTCGATTTTCATTGAAGTAATTTCCTGCAATTTATCTCTGCAAATATAGCTCAAGATGCACAAGTATATTATAATACAAAAATACCCTTTTCGTCTAGTAACTAATTTTCAAGAATAGAATAGTTTCCGATCATTTCGAAATAAAACAAATATAAAAGCCCTAATTTGCATCGAATTCGAATCAGATCATTCAGTGATTTAATTTCATCAACTGGTGATTATTTTGTTTGGCTTATTTTCTATGGTGTTCTCCAGAAAGCATGCTGGATGTAAAATTTTCAGTATTTTTAAAAGACATGTAAATTTTTCATATTATCCATACGTAAGACTTAGACAAATGCGGTTCATAACCATGTGATTATTTTTGTAATTACCTTATTGTAAAATGGCGACATTAACAATTGAATAAAAGGTGCTTATTGTCAAAATTGTTATCGAAATTTATCAATGATAGTTTAGAATGACGCCCTTCCCCTCGCTCGATTTTAATCTGTGCTATTTCTTTCCTTAGGGGTATATTAAAGACCGCGTACATCGATCTAACATGCGAACACTTCAGCAACTAGAAGAATTGATTGCGATTGAAACTAATGGGATTCATACTTAGACACTCCAGTGAGTTATTGACAACTTTAATTTAAGATTAAGTCGCATGATGACCAACAATGGTTCTCATCTTAAATATATATTTGTATAAACCACAGTTATTCTACTTTGATTAGATATAAGTTTCATTGTATAGGTTGACAATTTGTATCCCAACAATTTTAAAAGGGCATAAATTTTTTATTATTAAAGATATTTTACTAAAAAGTCAAATTAAAGCGGAAGAATTATATATTTTTTAATAATAAAAAAATTGACCCTCATTTTTAATTCAGACTACAATTCTGGATTGTAAAGACTGGTAGACAGGTAATAATAACTCTATTATTATTGATTTCATTCATTTCTCCTCTAATGCATTGTTTTAAGTGTTCAATATCTCTGATCTCAATTGTATAAACTGTTTTTGAGATATCTCAACAAAAAATAGTCACAATTAGTAATGTCTGGAGAACGGACTGGCCAGGGATATGAACCACCAGCGCCAATGAATTGATAGAGTTCACTGTTAGAGTAAACCATTTTTATTGATTTCAAAAATCAAACTATTTGATAGAACCAAATGCATCGAAATCGAATTTATTTGTATGACGTCAGAAAAATATAATTCTTTTTCTTTAATTTGATGTACTTTTTAGCCGAAAATCTTAACTAATAAAAAAGTTATGCAGCTTTAAAATCGTGGGACACGAATTGTCACTATAGTATCTTTTGCATTTTTAACCCTTAAACAGTAAAACAATTTTGATTAATGATTTCAGTAAATTAGGGTCTGTTTGACCCATCAATTGATATGGAAAAGTATTTTATCGTAAGGGTTAGGGTGTATAACAGTTAGCCTGTTTTGTACTTAATTAGTGTCATCATCCTTGACATAATCTGTTTAAAGTTTGAATGAAAACTAATTTCACGCATAAATTTATGGCCTGAACTCAAATAGAATTAACTTTAAACACGATTAAATTTAAATATAAAATTTGTAAATAATTAATTTATCGCTTTATATGATCTGAATATAGTCATTTGAAAATACTATAAGTTTTATCAACATTAGAAATTGCATTGAATAAATATAACAGTTTTTATAGGCCTTTTGACTCACGAAATGATGTTCTAGGGTTAAAAATAAGAACAAATTAAATCCTACACGTTTCGCGTTGGATTCTGTAATATATGAAAGTTTAAATTGTCAATCCGAAAATATTATTTGATTTTAAATTCAAACATTGATCTGAAAGTATTTATTAAAGTATATTTTCATTAGTTATACTATGATTAAAAGTGATCGTTCAAGTCTGTCAATTATCTCGAATTTGCTCTTATCATCAACTTATTGTAAATAAATGTTTATTTTTAAGCTTAGTTTTTCATCTTATCAGGTCTTATTTCAGGCATTCACAAGCTCTATCGTGTTATCTTTCTTAATATAGCCATAAAGGAAATATTTCTTATACTAATAGATAATAATATGCAATTACTAAAGTTCATACACTCATAAAAATTGATAAGATTTCGCACTTCACTAGAATCCTTGAATTACTGAAAGTCTATTCAGAACTTAAATAAATATCATCTCTTCAAACGAATACCACTGTTTTCGTAAACTTATGTCATAAAACTTAACGGTTATAACCTTTATAAAAGCCAGTTATTGAAATTAAAACTCCACAGACTTTCTAATTAAAATTAAGACTTTTTCACGTAATATGGCTTTAATTTACTTAATAATCTGTGAAAGAATGTATTCATAATATCTAATTTATGTTCTCGGTAGATTTATCTACAGTTTTTAAGATTACTTAAAGTCTACTCAGAGGATAGTCGACACATTCAGACAATTTTATCATAAACTGACATTTATTTTTCTTCATTTTGAAAAAGTTCATGTAAATATTTTAAGTAGATTTTGAGAAATCAATTTTTACTTTATGAAATAGATTTTTGAACGAACTGTATTCCTAATGATGTGAGAAGACTCGATTCTTAGTTCAGGGAAGCATATGATTATAAGTTCTGGTTTACAAGCAGATTCACCCTCAAACTTGTGCATTAAAATCAGGGTTTCATATAGGACTCTATGTTTTCAAGTTGAGGCAAAGAAATTTCGAGGCTAGTAAAAAATTGTTTATAATAATAATACGAGGAATTATAATAAAATCCTAACATTTTTTAGCGCTTGTCTACATTCTATAGCTAAAACTAAGCGTAGTATCATTAGAACCAAAGAGCTCTCAGGGTTCATTCACCAAACTGGTTTCCGAAAATTTTCCCCTGACCAATTCAGTTAATCGAAAAATTTTATAAAGTAGTTTGAAGCTAACTTAAACGAATATCTTATTTGTAATTTTAAATCAGAATATCTTTTTTAAAGGGCAGCATTTTGAAGCCTTTCCTACAGAAATAGTATCGGGTATCGAGTCTCTACGGATAAGTACCTCGATACTGGTTCAAATCTGGAAAATTATTTTTATCAATTTCAGCCCAGTAATTGATTCTAAACTTTCAATAAATTTAACGTTCGATAACTAAAACGCTAAATAACTGAGTTAGTAAACATTATTTGATGGATTATTGTAAACTTAAACGTTCATACGTGCCTTAAGTAGTATCTTATGGAATAGGTATTCATCTAATACTGTTGGATCTCGGGACATCGATATCCCGCTCTAGGGGGCCAGAACTCGGAAATAAGAGTCGAGAAGTAAAACAAGTGTATAGTAATAATAAGGGTTAAGGCATTAACTTTTACCTATTTTTCAGTGTAACAGTAAGTAAGCAAATATAGCGATGCAATACACGTGTGCTTTATCATAGAAATTATAGTGTAAAATTAGAGCAATTTCAACAATTTTTTAATTATAGGCGTATTTAACATTGATTTGTTTGTATTGCATTATGAAAGGAAAGCGTTCGTTTATAAGCTGGTCATCTCATATCTTAAAGGCGTTCAATGTTAGTAAATAAAATTATCTTTAATAGTGTGAATTATGATCGAATCTAATCATATGTTGTGATAATTAATTTGAAATCAGTTACATGTGGTGTGTTTACTTTTATTATAGGGAATCAAGTTATTTATTATTATAACTTTTGAATCAAATTAGGATCTCGGGATAACGAGTCCCACTTGACAGAAACCATCCGGTATATGCGAATGAAAATTTTTGACATGAATTAACTCTATCATTTAATGTTAAATTTTTTGATTAAATTATTTTAAAATTAGCTAGAAAATTTTCTTATTATATCATTCTGAATTCGAGAATTCTCAATTCTAGAGGGTAACATTTTTTGAAATTCGAGAAGTTGATTTCTCAGAAATAACGTGCTCTACTCCTCTAACATTATCGGAAGAATATATATATATATATATTAAATATCATAAAATAAGATACGGATTTATAGTGTCCAAGTTCGTCCTTTTGAAACAAGGATATGAACGAGTTTGAGAATTTTAAAATTTTAATAAAGCTCTTAACAAGAATATTATACTCACTTCTTTCCAGAAATTCTTGTGTCATCTCTGAATATTGGAAAACTTTTACTGATCAGATTTGAATCTCAGTTTAAAATTTTGTTGTGTGTTCAACTCAACTTAAATTAAAATAAGAACTAAAAGTCGTTTGTTATTCTTTTTATATATGCGATAATAATCACTTCGTAAATAATCTATTCTAAGAATTTCTATATTGAGCAATTATTAAATGCTGATAGTAATAATTTAGTGTGGTTTTGAGCAAAACATAATGAAATTTATTGCAATGTGGTATTAACCACAATAACTTTAGACATATTAACGTATTGCAATTAATTATAACAATAAAGAATGAGATCTAAAACTTTTTAAAATCAATGAATTTAAATAAATAGCAGAATTATTGGTTATATTCGACTTATATGATAAATTAGTGAAGCAGTCAACTAATACTCATAATTCACAGTTAGATTTAATTTTATGAATCTACAATCCTGTATTTCTCAATTGATAAAGGCCACAACAAACATGTTTTTGTTATTTAAAGTGTATTTCTCAGAATAATAAAACTATATGATTTTTATCCTATACTTAGGTATTGCACTAGTTACCCAAGTCAAAGGAATAGCGAATCATAAAAACAGTCTGCAACATATTTATGGCAAGAAACTTGATAATATCAGATAAGTTAACTAAGTCAAGTAACTATTTTATTTTCTTAAATTATAGGATGTTTAGTATCTATTATTAAGAACTGATGAATTTATCTTTGAGAACTGCATCTCGATCCGTGGGCCCTATTCATATTTTCTCTGAAGAGCATGTTCAGTTGAAATCATGCAATCATTGCTACGCAAATATTCAGTAACACAATTTCTTCATGTCTTGTGGATGATAATTTGTGATTTAAGAGAGTGATTTAAGTTATTTTTACACTTTTAACTCGTTACTGAATCAAGATACGCATGTTTATGAAAAAGTCACATGTTTCAATTAAAAAAAAATTGCAATATTAAACAATAAAGTCCTTTAATTTCATATGATTTTATATGTCAAAGGTAGTTGACCGGAAGCTCGAGGGCATGATAGAAGAAGGTTATAAATCTCGCCCTTTATCAATTAAGCTTAAAAAGTTGGAAAATGATATTTAACACGCGTCAGTATCTAATGTGATCAGAGGTATCGGAAAAAGACGTAAAGCGGCTACAAAAGGGAGATATTTAATTCTATTTACAAATGCCCCGCGAGATCCGAAATAATGCTTTCAAAATTGAAAGATTTAATTGATTTTGAAAATCCAAAGTCGCAGAGAACTACGGCTATTAAATGCAACATATCCCAAACGACAATAAATAGAAATAGAGAAATTCATGACAAACTAAACTTAAGTTTGTGGTCATTTTAGATGAGTCATGGATAGAACTATCGGATTGTAACTAAAAGGAAAATTTGCTACATTTCAAAAGAAAAAATAATCCTTGTAATTGGATATGTGAAAGAAAAGAAAGTATTTCCTCATAGTTTATGGTCATCGGAATCATTACTGGACGCGGCGTACTTCCATTGATTGAAGTTTCCGATAAGACCAAGTCAACGGCCAATATTACATTGTCCATGTTTTAACATCATTAGTGCACAAATATTTCTCTCGATTGTATCCAAACGAACTTTACAAAGATTTTGTTCATCACAATTTTGCGACTTTTCATATCTCAACCTTAATTATAAATTGGATGAAGAGAACTGAAGAGGAGTTGGAAATTAAATTTATGCATAGAAACAGCATGCTCGTTGAATTGCCTGACGCAAGTCCTTTAGACTTTATGGTTTTAGATATTTAAAACAGAGACTTGCTAAAAGGAAAGAGTGAACTTTAGCTGGTCTCAAGAAAGTTACGGAAGAGGAATGGTCTACGATTACCAAAAGAATTATATTAAAAGTATTTAATGATTGATATTTCCACTTAATATATATTAGAGAAAAAAATTGGGAGAATACTTAACACGTTCGACGAATTCATAAACTCTTAATTAAATAACTATATTAACTACAAAAGTGTATAAAATAACCTGAATCTGTAACTATTGCTCGGATAATTTAATTTCAGTTTAAAAGTCTTGGGCATAATTAGATAGCATTAAGGTATTTGTCATCAATAATACATAAAACTTTCAATTGAAATTGTTATTTAATTTTATAAAACTTAATCTTAGGCTTGAACGAATAAGACTTTAACTTATTGTAGATAGCATATCCGAAGTTAAACTTATAATAAACAAAGTTCTCATAAAATTATTTCGATCCTTAAGAATTTTACAAAAAAAAGTATTTATGATCAACACGCACAGAAGTTTTTTAATCGTGTAAGTCGTGTTTAGAAAGTTCCATAACTAAGCAATAAGCTATGCATAAAAATGTAAAATATACTTTAAAAATTAAATGTTTCTGTGTTTGATTCCATCTTCAGTTCTTAATAGAAATAATAGAAACCAATATCTACATAAGTTTTATTGATGGGAAGAATAAGACTTATTTCATTTATAATAATTGATTTCTGTTTCCTATTACAAACTTAGTGTTTAACAAATTGTTGTTGTTATGTTCCCCTGCACAGCCCACAACTAAGGCCAGGGGTCGCTGCTTTTACTCAATGGTACTATAGCGAGGATAGTGTCACAGTTTTAAGAAGACACATCTGAGCCCTCCGAGTCTATCGTTTAGTGGTCTCAAAGACCAGACTCTACCGAGTTACGTCCCTCGGTTTGGGAACGCGGTCGTCGAAGATCCCCCTGAGCCTTCTCTTCCCTCCCGGTCCAGTGTTACCTGGGTAGAAGAAAGCAGTACGCCACAGCGGGATTCCGGGATTCGAACCCGCTCCCCAAGGGTTAACTCTGTCAGCGTCTTGACCACTACGCCAACAGACTTGGGTTAGTGTTTAACAAGTGAGGTATGAAATCCAAACTTATTTTCTCTAATTTACATTTCAGGTATAGCACAGATACTAAATAGCACATGACATTAACTGAATTAAACAGCTTATGGAACACCGTCTAGTTTTTATGAATAGCTGAAAGTATTTACAATTCACTCGTTACCCCATTGGTCACTTAATACAAGTTCATCTAAAAATACTTTCTATATCATCATATAGAAAATGGGTCAAAATTTCTCTTGAAATCCGATTCTTTTGACAGTGATTATGATAGTAGTGAACACACTCAATAAACTATAAATTAACGACATTTTTCTATTCAGATATTAACAGTAAATTCAGGCCTGAAAGTCGAGATGTACCTCTTAGTGGCTTTTGGAAACAGAAAAGCTTATTGAAAATAAAAGACAAAATTTAACTATAATCTAATACTCAATACTGAATATTCATTTACTATCAATAAAATGCTATCAATCAATTAATTCTGTGTTTGACTTACCACCTATTCTTCGTTTGAATCCTGTAAAAAATATTAGGGTTATGCAAAAGTTTTCGCGCATTTTTAAAAATTACGAAACCCAATTTCTGACCCTGCTAACTTTTCCCATTTGATGAATATGTCAAATTATAGTCGACAGACCGACCTTACAAATCAACATGAAGTCCGATGATCAGACTTAATCATTGATGTCAGTTCCCGATTATTCAACTTTAATGGTGATAAAAATCACCGGAGATCTTTCAGATCAAAATGACCCAATCGAAATTAGGTAAATCATTCATTGTATTCGTAGACAGTAACTATATCATCTTAATTTTAATAAATATTTTTAGTGGACACCGTTGCCATAGTTTTCGGCCAGAACTCATGAAGTCGACAATAAAGATAGTTTTCCTCATCAGAATACATGGCAGAAACTAATAATTTCAGATAATTTTTAAACTATTTAAATATAAATCCTAAGATTAATAACAGACTATTCAATTGCAAATCCATGGATTTGTAGACAAATCCAATACTGGTTTATTAATCGTTCAAAAACTACTTTTCAAAATGCGCGGAAACTTTTGCATAAATCCATTATTAGGTCGTTCGGAAAGTCTTTTATTTTTTTTTAATTTATCAAAAATACTTGTAGATTGTCAGTTTTAGATTTTTTTACTTACCGAATCGAAGTACCAAACTCAAGTGCAGTTATTTATCTTTAAATTTTTGCATTTAAAAATGTTTTTAGATAACAGTGTCTTAAGTAGCCGCCATATCTACAGACCAAATCCATACTCGGGATTGTATGCTTTGTGAGTTTAAGAAAGGCGTTAAGGCTACGAAGGCCACAAGAAATATTTGACATGTCTGTGGAGACGTATTGGATGCTTCTAAATGTCAGTATTAGTTCCGTGGATTCCGATCAGCCGATTTTGCCCTTGAGGATGGCCTTCGTTCGGGAGGACCGACGGAGCTAGCCAATGACCTCTTGAGGCTGGATATTAAAGAGAACTCGTGTCTAACCAATCGAGAACTGCCGAGAGATTCAGTTGCTCAAATTCGACTCTGTTAAAATAATGCTTTTATTACATTTTTATTTTAATAATGAAATAGAAAATTTTCAGAACCTAATATTTCCTATCTTCTATTGGGTTGTTCTGAAAGTTTTGTTTTTTATTAAAATAAAAATGTAATAAAAGCATTACTTTAATATAGTCGAATTTGAACAACTGAATCTCTAAACTGATTAATGTTTTAATGCAATTTTGAAGTTTTAATGATAAAAAGACCAGAATAATATAGATTGTAACTCAGAATATTCTCGAGTAACCTTAATTTTTAAAAAATATTTGAGTTTTGCAAAATTTTAGCGATTTTCCCGTCTAATGATTAAAGAGTTTTCCTAATAATAGAAACATAAAACGCTTAATAGATTAGAAGATATGTTTAATACAGAAGAAATGGAGGAAAGCGATGATGAGTGAACGACAACATCGTAAGATCTCATCTAGATACAATGAAAAAAATCAAATCCTAGGCTTTGACCCCATTTTTTACATTTTTCCATTGAAAATCCTCGAAAAGTTCAACCGTCGATTCCTAGATATTCAATATCTTACACTTGAAACTTTTCCAAAACCCTTTCATTATTTTTGTTGATTTTTAAGCCGAAATTCGAAAGATTTGCAGTGGGAGCGGGGACTAAATGATTTTTTGAAGTCAAATTTTCCCATCAATGTAACATTAAAAATGGGAATTGTTTTTTCTACTGAACCACAAGTGAATAAGATTTAATAATTCAATCGACGTCGCGTCACCAAATATGCAATCGAACAGCATGATTGAAGGTCCCTACCCATTTTTATCCACGCGCATTTCCTTAACGTGGGATACTCTTTATTTCACTTCGAGTGCGATAAATAAACATTTTTAAAGTGGCTCAATATATTTAATTATTACCAAAAACATAATTAGAAAATGATATTCAATGCCAATACAGACTCACACTTATTAGTCTATTGTCAATCACTAGTATTTAAAATTCAATTAGAGCTTTGAAAACTTGCCTCATTTTAGTGAATCGATTTAGAAGTTTGTATGATAATGTATGTAACTGATTAGTTATATATTTAAATAAATTTATTCTAGAAAATTAAATACACTGTAAATTCTCACTTCAAAATATTTTACTTTAAATTGAGTCTTTTAACTTTTAGAATAGTATAGAATCTACGAAATAGTATAGATGCAGAATCTTTCAAATATTTAAGGCTTTGATAATAATATACCTCGCGACAAAAAAAAATCTGGGAAAAGTAACTGTAAAGATTTAAATGAAAATTACAATATTTTGACTTCAAATTTATCACAAGAATGCACAAGAATGCATTTGATTCTAATTGTTACAACTAAAAGACATGAAATTCAATTTATTTTCCCTCTACAGCTATACGCTTTTCAATGCGTTCTTTCATACTTTTGTTAAATGACTCCTATACCTCTAATTATAAATTGTCCCATATTTGTTTTATTTTCGTCATCCACAGTTAACATTTTATTTATTCTTCTTTCTCAACAATATCTTATTTTATTCCCTATAAGTGTTGAATCGGGTTTAGGTCGAAAAAATTAATTTTTAAAATATGCTATGGGTTTCCGGATTTTTTTTGGCGTAAGGATTATTCATATTTATTGAATAATGCGATTTTCTCGTGTGAATCAGCTTGTTTGGATATCAATTCTTTTAGAGATTTATTAATAATCATTAAAATATTAGGAGGTTCTGATAAATAAGTTACTTTTCTTATAATCACTAAGAATAAGAAACCTAATTACCAAAAATAAGAACTTCATCGATCATAAGCTTACAATCGATGCAAGTAAATGAGGAACTTTTTGATTTTATATTAAAATTATATTTTCTTTTCTGAATTTAATTTATTAATAAAGCAAACGGATTTACTTTCGATAAAATATTTGAGACAGGTTTACCACCTGTCCTGTTTTGAAGTGCGCTTTCCGGTTGACAGACGAGACATCAAACCGGATTATACAATGTCCGGTTTTGTCTCAAATGATTAATCAAAGCCGTATTATGAATAATTTGTGTTTAAAAGATAGGAACAAATCATTGAAATAAAATCGTGAGAGAAATTTTTGTAAAAGTTAATTTTGATTTAGAATGTTCTCAGTTTCATGATTCTATGAAAAATAATGATTTAATACTAAAAGCTGCAAAATCTAAAATTTAATCACCTTTAAACTAAGTAAATAATTGTTTTGTATCTAATGATTGAATTAAAATTTTTTCAAAATATCAAAGGGGAGACCTCACAGGATTTTAGTCCAGTTTTGGCTCAGGCAAAAGATGGTAAGTCTTATTTGAGATCTAACTGAATCGATCAACTTACTAAAGTCACGAATAGTTCTATTTCTGAATTAAATTATAGCTGAATGTAATTATAATATCGATTATTATTATTCATATTTAAAATGTTAACTTCATAAAGAGGAAAATTTTCTGTTCAATAGTTTATAATTATAAACAGTCGATATTAACATAAGTTCAGAACAAGAAGTCTATGAGTCTGAAAATAATAATAACGATCTAGTCATTAATGATGTAGATATACCACTTTATAAATATGGAATTATGTATAGATATGATATCAACAACTATTTTGATAGTGATATCAAAAAAGAAATCAAAAACTCAAATCCAACGCTATGAGTATTTTGTTTCTGATTAATATTCTGAATTAATGATCATCTTAACCAACTTGGAGAACGGATAGTCCCTGAATATTACTTTGATTTAGTCAACATGCTGGAGGTTTAACTGAATTTAATTGTTTGATGGTGTTTGTGGGTCTTGTTTTCGCATTTATCGTTATAAGACTTTTCAATAGTAAAGAAAAAATCGACTTTCAGTGGCTTGAAATTATCAAAGTTTTGAAAGGATTACAAAATGAAAGTACAATCGGGATATATGACAAAGGCTGTTTCAAAAAATTTGTTAAAACAATAAAAATTATTTTCAATCTTATTCAACTAGAACTGCAAATTCTCACAGTTCTAGTCCTTTTGATGACAATCGCAATTTCAGTAAATTCTTATGAATGGAAGGCCATACTAACCTATGGGATATTAAGTTCTACTAGTTTCTTTGGATATGGAATTGCATTTCTCGCAATATTTTCCTATAGTTTTTTCTATTACTTCACTATTTGTTATTATTGCAAATTCAGATTTAAATCGTTTAATAACAAACTAATGAATGCAAGTAAAGATAGATTTTTCTTCAACAATAGAGTTATATTGGAATTAGTTGAAGAACATGATAATATCTGTAGTGATATTCTACTTCACAATATATTCTGGTCTAAATATTTACTCGCACTGACTTATACTCTGATTCCCATAAATCTAATGGTTTTACAACAAGTCTTTTTTGAAGATCTACTTTTAGTACTTTTTTATTTTGGGCTATTATTCTCTATTATATGGTCATTGTTTTACTTCACAATCAATTCGATAACTGCATCGATTAATAAGGAATCTTTGAATTCTTATAAACGTTTCTATAAACTTTATTTGAAATCACATCTTGGATTGAGGACTAAAATCAAAGTTCGTTAAGAAAAACGATTTTTATTATTCGAACAAATTCATAATTAAATTTTTTATTCATATTGTTTTTAGTTATTAAATACAATGGAAAGAGTGGGCAGTAATGAATTCCTAATTGGGTTTTCATGTGGTAATCAATTTGTTTTGACACCAATTATAGTATTCAAAGTAAGACATTTTACAAACTATAGACTTTTTGTCAAAAGTTTACAAAAAATATTCTTCACTATATAGATATTCGCAACTTTCTGTCTATACTTTTTACTAACGAATACAGTCGCTAATTCTATGAATTGAGTGCAGATATTAGTTATTTATTTGGTTTTCGATAGAATTTGAAGGTTATGTCAATGAATTGTCGTGTCTTTGGAAACTGTTTCTTAAAATCTAAATGAAAGATCATTTAATGTTGTCTTCAAAACATTTATTTAATATAGTAGAAATTGTTTAATTGTTCATTATATTCTTAATCGAATTGACACACATTTATGTACCTGCACAATAGTTTAGGTAAATAAAGCAAAGAACGTGGCCCACATGCTATAAGTACTTGTAAATCAAAATTTCAAAATTAATAGAAATTCACTTCATAATGATATGTGTTATAATGCGAGATAAAACTGTAAGTGTGAATAAACATTAGCTTTAAATGTCACTTTAATTAGAGTTATGTGTCAACTAAACAAATTATTAAGAAGTTGGTAACATTTGTTCGAGTCTTGGATATAGGTTAGCCTCTATTTTAGAAATAATTTATTCTAAGCCTATAAAATTATAGTGTTTTCTCATAATCGGGTCATTCCGGAAATAATTTATATTCCACAATAACTAATAGATTAGTTAATTTTTCATGTTTAAACATTAGAGAAGACACTAGAAATAATTGTCATTAACATTACTATAACCTTTCATCTAGGGATGCCAAGTCTTCTCCGAGAAAAAGCTGGAGAAAAAAATCAAAGGGGGGAGTAAGGGTAATTTTTGGAAATTTTCAGCATAAAACCAAAGGGAGAGTATTATATATGAAAAGTTAAATTTTACTTTTATTTACTATTCTTTACATAGTTTGAGTTATTATTTCAAAAAATCACATTTTTATATTAATTATATTTATCAATCTTCTTAGGCCAACATTTAGGCCTCGATATTTAGCCAATTATCATCAAATTCACGAAAGTATTTCTGCCTTTTAGACATTTATAATTAATATTTTAAATATGAACAAAACTTGAATGAACTCACTCAATAGAAACTTTATTTAAAATGATTGGGCTTCAATACAATGCATACATTTGAAGGACAAAATTGTGTTTCAGAGAGTATTTCAAAGGATTAATGCACTTTAGCTTCTCTTGGGAAATGGGTAAGGATGGAATATGTCCCGATTTCATCGGGATTGTCCCGAATCTTGGTGGACAATCCAGAGTCCCGACAAATAAAGTCTCTCAAATCATATATAATTAAAATTTGTTTTTGTTGCTTATATTATGCATTATTTAAAATAAACTGTAAAATAAGAAAATTATTGCTAATAATTACTATGAATTATTTAGCACATTATTTTGTAGACATATAAAGCTTATATTAAGTTATTTGATGAACAAAGTATATTCAAAATCATTAAGTCAGTAATGGCTATACCTATTGGTAACGATTTCGTGGAGAGGGTTTTCACACACTTGCACAAGGTATGGACCGACGATAGGAATCGATTATCATTACATATGATTAAGGCTGAGATTTGTATCACTAATAATTATAATATGAATTGCAGTGAATTTGCCTCATATGCAAAAACAAATGAATCTCTATTTAAATGTGTAAATCATCTCAAAATACAATTATTATAAAAAAATAATGTGTTTATTAGATATTTGTATTGAAATTTTACTTAAAAAAATAAATGTCCCGATTTTGTCCCGATTTTGTCCCGATTTTGTCCCGATTTCTTTGGCTATTTTTAATAAATTGTCCCGATTTGGCAAAAATTCATATACCATCTTTAGAAATGGGTTTCGCAAACAACAAACACAAATTATTTCTTATCTCCTTAGAAAAAGTCAGAAATTTCTATAAAAATATTTTTGTGTTCTAAAAGCTGGAGGTTTTAATGTCAGCTTTAGGCTTGGGCTGGAGACTGGAGACTTTGCTTCAAAGCTGGAGACTTGGCATCCCTACTTCCATCTCATGTGTAGGGTGAAATGCTTCCAACTTTTAGATTAAAAGTCTCGCAGAAATCATACAAGTGTTGTAATTTTTTGGGATTTTGCTATTACTCAAACATGGTTCCACGACATTACCGCGAATGCAATACTGCGAAAATTTTTACCGAGAATACATTACAGCGAAAGTATTTACAGCGAAAAGAATTAAAATATATTTTTTTGTATAAAGAATTTAATATTAAAGTATAGAAAACATTTTATGGTGACCTAAATCCTTTATCACTTTTCACATTTCAGATTCTTTTAATCACTATTAGCATATCATTCGAACATCTTGAACCAACAATTAATGTCGAATGGACATAATCGTTTGCAAAATCTCGGCAAAACACTTGTTATCATATGGATAATTGATTTTTAAAGAGTGGTATTCAAAATTTCAAAAGTGAATAACTCTTGAAGCGTTCATCTGATATGCTTAAGACTTATATTTCTAGAATCTATGTGCAAATACCTTTGAAATGTGGTCCATATTACCGATGTTCCTCCATGGACCTATTGGAACAGATGATGATATGGACATCACTTCAAGGGTTTTTGCATACAGATTGCAGAAATACTTGTATATATCTTAAGCATATCAGAAGAACGCTTCAAGAGTTATTCACTTTTGAAATTTTGAATACCACTACTCAAAATTCAATTATCTATATGATATCGAGTGTTTTACCGGGATTTTGCAAACGATTATGTCTTTAACACTAACTGTTGGTTCAAGATATTCGAGTGATATGCTAATAATATACAAAAGAATTTGAAAAGTGAAAAGTAATGAAAGATTTGGACCATAGACTATAGAGTCCAAAAGCTATAGGGAAATATTCAAATATTCGCAGTATTGCAATCGCTGTAATGCGTTAGCGGTAAAGTAGGTCGCGGTAATGCATTCGCGGTAATGTCGTCCGCGGTAATTCATTCGCGGAAAAGTCGTGATACGCTCAAACATATATTTGGCTTTAAATGATAAAAAATTGCTTCATTTAGACTTATAACTAAAAAAATTTATTTTTTGACACCTATTTGACACCATCCTTATTTGATATCCCATTTGTGATTAATAGGGACTGAAATCTAGCTTAAAATTGAATACTCGTATTTCTAATTTACCACGCTATGCAATAGTATCTCTATCATGTAGTGTTATCCATGAAAAGGCAACTAATATTGCGAGGACTCTTCCCTTACTTAGTATATAGTGTACAGTGGAGTATAAACTTAAAGGTGTTTTCAGGAACCGACCCGAACCGAAACCGTAATATCACAACCCGAACCGTTTTCGGTTTCGGTTTCATATGGGTTTGCTCGGTTTCAGGTTTTCAAGTCTATACTCTAGTGTACAGCTATGCGCGAAGCACTAATGTGTTATAACTAGTATACAACTAAGCGGTAAGATAAAAAGCGGGAAAGATATATCAATGTATCAATATATAACTAAAACTTTTCGTTCTATAAAATTATAATCATGGAAACCATAAATTTTTCCTGTACCATCTCCATTCTATTCCACATTCCATGGAATCCATTTTCATTCCCTATTGCCTGATTCTGGTATTTCATTCTTTATACTAATATTAAAGATCGAACATATTGAAATTAATTTACACAGGGTACCTAAACTTGTCGTACCTCTTCCAAACCACAAACCGTTAAAGATAGAGAAATTTCGAAACTATTTTTGAACTTCTACAGAAAAATACATTAAGTCACTCGTTTTCTAATAAAAATCAATAAAAGAGTAATTGCGTTTTTGAACATTATTCCAAAAATAAACAAAACTTTTAAAGATATTGATATTAATTCAGATCTAATCATAAAATCTTATTAGAAATGTCTTTGAAAATTAATGATTTCGATGAACAAAGATTGATCGACAGAATATAGTGCATCCATTTAAAAGAAATTGAAGATTCTGAAGCTGAGTTCATAACCCGAAAATGGGTTCCAGAAAAATTGAAAAGGAGTTAAAACGGTTTTAACACAATCAAAATAAGATTGAAACTCAATGTTTACCTAATTTTGGAAATAAAAAAGCATCTTATTATTTTATAATTGGATATTTATCTGAATTAATATGAATATCATTAAAATTTTCGTTTAATTTCGGAACGATTTTCAAAAATACAGTTACGCCTTTACCAATTTTTATTAAAAAACAAGTTGCAATGCATTGTTTTGTGTAGAATTCAAAAGTAAATTCGAAATTTTCTATCTTTAGCAGTTTTACTGTGGAGGGAAGAATATTTTCTGGGACCCTATATAGTTTGTATTTGATTGCTCAGCATTTGCAATAAGTTCCAGTTATAGATACAGTCAGACACCATAAAGTTACCTCGTATAAAGTCACAACTTATATAAAGTCATTATATTGGGGTTTTTCCATTTTGGGGTATACGAATTAACATTACGTTAAAGTCACACCTGTGCATTGTCATATGCGAATTTATTTCAAACGTTTACTATTGAACATTTCCTTTAAACCTGTCTCATGAGGTCACATCTTTTCAAAACTAAAATTTATATTTCGTGTAATCAAGTAATTAAAGATATTAGTGTGTAATTTATAAAAATGTGTAAAAAAGGAGAGACAAGTTTCTCTAACAAGATCATAGAAATCAAAATTGCGTTCATTTGCAAAAGAAAATAAACATTTAACACAGAATGATTTAAAGGATTGGGTTAAGAAAAAATTTAAACTAGATGTCAACAGATGGACGATTTCAAAAATATTAGCCAAGAATTACAGCATTGAAGGTGATTCGCAAAACATAGGTCATTAAAGTTCTAAGAGTCAGAAGTGTTAATTTTCCTGAATTGGAGACTGAATTAGTGGATTGATTTTTGCGATACGAAAGTCAAACTACGATATCAGACGCAATGATTATAGAAAAAGGAAAATGAATAGTAAAAAAATTAAAAACTAATGAAGACCAGCTGTGTTTTTCGAATTGTTGGATAAACTCTTTCAAAGCAAGAAACAATATTAAATTATATAAAACATTTAGCTCTGTAAACCCTGAAGCTGTTATTTAAGCTTTGCCTGATTTGACTCAAATGATAAAACAGTATAACTGTGAGGATATCTATAATTTCGATGAAACTGCTCTATTCTTTTATATGGAACCTGATTCAACTTTAGCAACAAAAAGAATAGAAGGAAGAAGAAAGATAAAGAAAGGTTAACTTTGGGTTTGTGCACTAATTCTACAGGAAGTGACAAATTAACACCGCTTGTAATTAGAAAATTTGAGTCTCCACGTTGTTTGAAAGGCATTAATTTACGGAATGTTGGTATATCTACAAAAATAGCAAGAAAGCATGGATGAATAGAATAATTTTTCAAGAATGGATCACTACATTTGATAAAATTATTAGACTTAAAAATCAAAATCGAAAAGTTCTGCTTCTATTAGATAACGTCAGTATTCACACAATCTATGGATTAAATTTGAAGAATATAGAAGTTCTATTGTTACCTAAACATCTAAATATCAAAATTGCAGCCTTTGGACGCGGGATAGTTGCTTCATTTAAAAGAAAATATAGAGCACTATTCGTTCAGTATTTCATAGATGAACTTGAACAAAATTCTATTACAAAACCAGAATTAGATATTTTAGATGCAATGAGATTTATTGTTGAATCTTGGAATAAAGTAGCGCCAAAAAAATCCAAATTGCTGGTTTCATACGGGACTTATCATATGTAACTCAGAAGAAGAAAGCGATATTGATGATGTTTCAGAAGAGTCTGAAGAAAGTCTTGGTATACAAAATACTATTTCCAAACTCAATCTCTTAAATGCAATGAGTGTTGAAGAATGTCAACTTCCCTGAAGAGCGAATAATAGGAAATTCAGAAATAGAAAATTTAGAAAAGTTCTGACTTATTGATATGGTTGAAGATAATGAGTCTGAAGATGATTCAACCCCAGAAACGAAAGTCTCTCATAAAGATGCTCTTAATTCTTGTGAAATTCTTCTGAAGCATTTGGGACAACAAAGTGATGGCTATTCAAGTCACATAAAATTACTCAATGATTTGAAAATGAAAGTTCATAAACTCAAAGATAATTCTTTAAAACAGACTTCAATCTTAGATTATTTCAATAAATAATAAGAATTGTAATCGTTTTGTTATTAAATAATGTTAAATGAGTATTTAACAATCATTGATTTGAATCTTTTATATTAAAAATATTTCGTAAAAACATTTTCTTAATAAAGTCACACAAGAAACTCTTGGTTCCAACTGTGTGACTTTATGGACGTCTAACTGTAACACCTTTGATTGCATTGGGTCACTACGTTCAGTATGAACTGTAGCTTATATATCAAGTGAGGATTTTATTTCAATATATTTGAAGCACATTTCTTAATGTTATGAAAGTTAATTGTACAATACTTGAAAAAAAATAATATATTGACCTCAAAACTTGATCGTTTCGTGTAAAACACACATTAATATAAGTTTTTTAGCATTATTCCTTTATGAAGCCCATTATTGGTGTGAAACTTGAAAGTGAATTTTGCAAAATGCTTTTTTATTTTATGGGTTCCAAGAATTGATCAAAAGTAAGAACTTCATTAATCATAAATTGTACAGTCTACGATCATTACATATAAATAATATGTTTCTTCATTTTATATTAAAGTTTATATTCAGTTTATTGAATGCAAGTTAATAAAAAAACAGAACTACTTTCATGATGATATTCGAGATCTTAAGTAAATCGATAAACCTAGTGAACTCATGGATAATTCAATTTTTGAACCAAACTATAGCTTGTGACAGCAATTATTATATCGAGTATTATTCTTCATATCCAAAACTTG
Source organism: Archegozetes longisetosus (assembly GCA_018873245.2). Lineage (NCBI taxonomy): Eukaryota > Metazoa > Arthropoda > Arachnida > Sarcoptiformes > Trhypochthoniidae > Archegozetes > Archegozetes longisetosus. The sequence goes on along the minus strand of JAEMBT020000001.1, from coordinate 11,801,509 downwards.
AATCTCATAAAAAGGATTTTTTGTTCAATAGTTTATAGTTATAAGAACTATTAAATGAATATGAGCTCAGAACAACAAGTCGATGAGTCTGAAAATAATGATAACGATCTAGTCATTAATGATATAGACTTACCACTTTATAAATATGGAATTATGTATAGATATGATATCAACAACTATTTTGATAATGATATCAAAAAACGAAATCAAAAATTCAAATCAAACGCGCTGAGTATTTGGCTTTTGATTAATATTCTGAAATTAATGATCACTTTAATCAATGTAGAGAACGGAAAAATCCCTAATCATTTCTTCGAATTATATCAACATATTGGAGGTCTAACTGAATTTTCTTGCTTGATAGCCTGTGTGGCTCTTGTTTTCTCGTTCTCTGTTATGAGACTCTTCAATGGTAAAGAAAAAAATGTCTTTCAATGGTTTGAAATCATCAAAGTTCTGAAAGGACTTAAAAATGAGAGTACAATTGGTATATATGAAGCTAATAACTATAAAAAGTTCGTCAAAAAAATAAAAATTATTTTAATGCTTATTCAAATAGAAGTGCGAATTACTGCATTTTTACTATTTTCGGCACCAGCCACTGCTTTAGTAACTTTTTATGACTGGAAGGACTTGATAACTTATGGAATATTGAGTGCTATTATTATTTTTGGATATGGAACTGCATTTCTTATAATAATTTCTTATAGTTTTTTCTATTACTTCATTATTTGCTATTATTGTAAATTCAGATTCAAAATATTTAATAATAAACTATTGAGTACAAATACAGACAAAGTATTCTTCAGTTCTAGAGTTGTATTCGAATTAATCGAAGAACATAACAGTATCTGCAATGATATTTTAATTCACAATAAATTCTGGTCTAAATATTTATTTGCTCTGACTTATGCTCTGATTCCCATAAATCTAATGGCTTTACAACTGATCTTCTTTGAAGATCTAGTTTTGGCGACTTTTTATTGCGTGTTATTTTTCGTTATTGTTTGGTTATTATCTCACTTCACAATCAATTTGATCACTGCATCGATTAATAAGGAATCTTCGAATTCTTATAAATATTTTCATAAATTATATTTGGAGTCCTCAAACAATTTTGGATTAAAGACTAAAATTAATGTCAGTTACGAAAAGCGATTCTTGTTCTTTGAATGAATTGATAATAAAATTTTGAATTTCCATTATATTTAGCTGTTGAGTACAGTGGAAAGAGTGAGCAGTAATAGGTTTCTAATTGGGTTTTCATGTGGTAATCAATTTGTTTTGACACCGTTTAATGCATTCAAGGTAAGACTTTTCACAAGTTATACATTTTATGTGAAACTTTTATAAAGATTATTCTTTATTATATAGATGTTCGCAATATTCTGTCGATTCTTCTTACTTACAAATAGAGTCGCGAACACTATGAAATGAGTGCGGATATTTGGCAAGTTATATATTTTGTTATCAATAATTATGTTGGTTCATTTTTGTCTCTAATTTGAAATGAAAGATCACCTAATATTGGCTTTAGAAAATTTGTTTAATTTTCTTCTTTTGAGTGTCGTATCTATGTCTGCAAAGTTAAAGAGTGTTCAAAATAGTCTAGGTTCTGATGCTTTAGTGGATAAAACCCTTAAATATCTTATAACCGACTTAAATGATTGAAAATTTTAATTAAAAAATGAAATCTTTATTTGAATGAATGATTAAACTTAAATTCGCAATAATATTGAAATACTTTAGACATATCTTATTATGGACAAATAAAAGTTTATAAAACATTTAAACGGTAATAAAATATCTGAGGATTTTATCCATAGAAGCCCTAAAATTTAGAACATTATTTAATTCTGTAGATATGGAGACGACATCCAAAAGAAAAATATTAAACAAATGCGCACGTTCACGTAAATAAAGGAGATTTATGACTATTATTGATTCTTTGAATACTTCTAATTTATAATAATCTAATAAGCCCTAGTCAACACTCTTAAAAATATTTATTCATTACAGGACGTTTTAGACAGAGGGGGTTCTTCCATTTAGCTCCCGTCGCCGAACTCAATGAAAATCACATATTATATGTATTTTGGGCTGAAAAATCGAATGGTGAAGGTCCGAAGTTATGATGAAAAACCGTTTTTAAGATATACGATAAAAAACTAACCAAACTAACTAACCCAACCACTACGCCAAGCCGACTGAGATATGATGATGTTACTGAAATACATCTATTTATACCTAATACACTTTCGATTGTGTCTCTTAATTGGCTGGTCATCATAGAATGTGACACTCAGTTAGGTTAGGTTTTTATGCTATATCTCAGAAACGGATTGTCATCGCAGCATGGGACCTTCACCATTCAATTCAGGAGCCCAAAATACATAAGATATGTGACTTTCATTGAGATCGGATACGGGAGCTAAATGGAAGTATAACCTAGACAGATAAAGATAAACAGTCGTCTTATTTTAAACCCGGCGCAAGACATTAGGTATCGAAATTTGTATGAACTTAAAAGTCCACCAAAAGTATTATTTAACACGTTTGAATGACTCGTGTTTTTATAGGTCAATCGAACCGCATTTCTAGCCACTTCTGTCTAGGTTGTCATTAAAAGATGTGTTTATTTTTCGTTTAAATTTGATTCAATACTTATTTAGCATTAATATTAAAATTATTAAATCAGGTAAAAAATTAAATTGCAATTTACTTTTATTTTACTTTAACTAATTAAATTTTTTTCAATAGCTTAGAATAAATTGCTATATATTTATTTCATCAGTTGTTCTCTAATTGAAGTCGCTTTAAATTAGAGGTAAGTCTTATCTTTTTTACGTTGATTTGTTAATTGTTGTTATTATCATTCAATTATTGAAATTTTGTTTTAATTAGTTTTATTCATCTAAATGTTTTAAAGTACTTCAAAATCAACACTTCAACACTTCATAATATTTCTTATAAATGAAATCGTGTTCAGTTCTTAACATCTGGTATTAGTAGGATATGTCGACACCAGAGTCGACACCTGAGTCTCAACATAAATGACGTCTAATAAATATCCAGAAAAACCAGTTTAGGCATTATAATGTATAATGCAAAATTTGGTGTTATTTTTATTTAAATCGTGTTCATTTTTTATTATTAAATCGTGATATTTAATTGTGCTATTAAATTGTGTACTAATTTCATTACAAAAAAATGGCGACCGAAGATTATAATATTCTTCAGATTAGCGAAGTTTGCAAAACAGAAGAATCAGAACGCCATTTTTAGATATTATTGCTGAGATAAGACGCCAATTTCCATTACGTTAAATTTACTATTTATTTATTATCACTTTGTTCATTATTTTTATTATTCTAAAACTTGTAAAATGGATTACTCAATTCTGCATTAAATGAAGGTATAGTAATAATCTTGTAATTAAAGTCGACGCGATTTATGTTGAGACCCAGGTGTCGACTCTGGTGTCGACATATCCTACTAATACCTTAACATCTTATCCACTTTAATAAACATTTGATCTGTTTTGTCTACAATTTTTCACTAATTGATTTCTTATTCGTCTTTTTTAGCTCGTTTTTATTTCAGCTCAGTAAGCAATAGCAACTAAATCTTGAGAGTAAATGCAAACAATTATTTAACCGGAATTATGGTTACTATGAGAAGTTCCTAATCAATGGCTCACAACTCTATCAAACACTGGAAGAAAGTGAAGATTCGGATCTTATATCTCTAAGTATTCCAAATATAGTAATTCAGGTAAATGAAGGCGCTTTCAATAACCCAAATTCTAATTCATGGTTATTTTTATTGTCAGATGAAGTGAATACTGTTCTCCCTATTCTCACTTTACAAGACATTTGTGAAAGCTATTCAATGACTACTCTTTACAGTGCTCGTCGACCTAATGTTAAAGGCAAGACTATTTTCACAATCGCTTCAAAGTCTGTTTAAAGTATGTTAGAAATGATTGATTCGATTAACGGTGAAGTACTACTCGACGGAACAGTTATGATGAAAACTAAAATTACTAGAGGATTGTAATCCTTACGACAAAAAAATCCGGAGACCCATGGCATATTTTGAGAACTCATTTTTCCGACCTCAACCTGATTAGAAGCTTATGAAGAATAATAAAGGATATTATTGAGAGAGAAGAACCAAAATAATTTGACTGTGGGTCGCGAAAATGAACAAAATATGAGACAATTTATTATTAGACGTATAGGAGTCGTTTTAAAAAAGTTTGAAAACACGCATTGAAAGCGTATAGCTGCAGTGGAGACCGACTTAGATCGCCATTACTTTTTAGCTGCAATAATTAGAATCAAATGCATTCTTGTAGTAAATTTTAGATCAAAATATTGTAATTTTCATTAAAAACTTTACACTTACTTCTTCCAGATTTTTTTGCCGTGAGGTATATTATGTATTCGTGTGTTAAGAAACCCATTTTAATGATTTGAACACCCGTGGTTTAAAACCAGATGATATAGAATTAATTTTTTCTGCCTTGACTCATATCTGATATAAACTATTCTTACATCAGAATAACTTTGAAAGATGCCATTTCTAACAAAAAAATATACTTTTGGAATCAACCATGACTACTAATCTTCAACGTTTTAATATTAGAATGTATTGTTTGATACCTAAGTATTTGTAATGACTAATAAAAGCGTCATTCTCCTTTTTAAAATGTAAGAACACCCCCCTTTGATATTTTTGTTCCGTCATGAGACAAGCCAGAGGTGGTCACCCTACTGCAAACGGATACTGAATTAAATTGTGATTTATTTTAGTCGTAATAATTAGAATTGAGTGCATTGTTATTATAAATTTGAGGCCAATATATTGTAATTTTCATTAAAAACTTTACAATTGATTGAGAACGACGAATAAAAAGGTATGTGCAGTTATACTGTTTTTCATATTCTTTTTAAATCTAATGCCTTAATTATTAAACAATCTCCTGTAAAATTTGAACATATGATCCAAAAGAGAATTTTTTAAAAATTCAATTTTAATGAAGCCATATTTTCCATATACGTCAATAGTAAGCATCCTACTGATAATTTCTCAAAGGAAAACATGTTAACTGACAAGTATCTGCTCATTTCTATAATGAGCATTGCTTTTGTACACTTATTAAAGTTTCTATTATTGTTCGAGACAATACATTGAAAGTTGCTTCAAAAGCTTTAAAACTAACTTTCTCAACATTAGTAATAAAATTATGCCTTATTTATGGGTATAGGAGTCCAATTGCTTTGCCGAATTTTTTTCCCGGGGTATATCAGACATTTAAATGTTGTATTGAATGAGAATTGATTATATTTAAGAAGTGATATAATCGGCATAATTTAATTTACTTCACTTTAAATGCGATAAACAAACATTTCAAATAGTGGTTCAAGATATCCAAATATTACCGAAAGATTAACTAGAAAATTGATATTCAAAGTCAATAATACTCGCTCTTAATTTATTATAATTCCATAGTATTCAGATACTCAGTAAGAACTTTAAAATTTTCTTCATTCACGTATACTGTGGTAGAACCATCTTCGACAAGGTATGTAATTGATTAATTTAGACTTACATTGAAACTTATTTTAGAAAATTAAATATATAATGAATTTTCAACTCAAAACACTTGGCTTTAAATAAATTTTTTTTCAACTTTTAGTATAGAACTCGTGAAATAGTTTTAAATGTAGAACTTTTCAAATTCTTTCAAAATTATAAAGAATAATCAAATAAAGCTCAATTTTAAAGTCAAAATTGCTTCCTAGAGCTCAAGCATGATCATTAATCTTTTCGAAATTAATCTAACATTTTTTTAACTGAATATTATCTTATTATTGTGATGTAATGAGAAATCATAATCTTCTTAAGCTTAAGTATTTGGTTTAGATTTAGTACTCAACCAAACGAATGATTAAGATGTTGGTGACATTTTTCGTGTCTCGGATATACATCAGCCTCTATTTCTTCGAACATCCCATTCTTATTCTGAGCCTATAAAATTATACAGTGTTTTCGTGTTATCGGATCGTTAACGAAATCGTTAAAATTTCACTATAACTGATTAGTTCATTTACCTTTTTCAACATCAAGGAAGGGCACTCGAAATCATTGTGATTGATATTACTATAAAAAAGAAAATAACATTTTCAAATTTTCAAACTTATTAATGTGAAAATAATAATTCATGTAAAATAACTAGTACGTTGTAAATATCAATCTTTGTGTCATATTCTCTCTCTCTCTCTCTCTCTACTCTGCTCTACTCTATAGACCATAGCTCATCTGTTCTTCTGAATAGTCTTTTACACTATATATTTCTGTTTTTCATAAATTTTAATAGCATTCTCACTAAAATATAAATTGTCAACAAATACTCAAATAAATTATACTTATTTTTAAACTCAAAGATGAAAAGCTAATAACCAATAAAACATTATCACAGCACTTCATTTCTATAAATTATTAAACGTATTCGAATTTGAGTATTCGAATAAAATGTTTGTAATGTTTTAATGTGAAATTTCGGGTAGATTCTAATTTTTTACACGTGTCTTGTTTTCTCTTGTATTGTTATAAATGCTATTCTTAAGTGGAAAAGTAAATGTCCTTTAAATTTTTATAGTTCAGTATAAGACATTGTATAGAATAAAACATAGCAAAACTTCGGATAAAATATTCATTGATCTATGATCGCAAAATATACATGTTATTTGAATGATACTTTTAGAAGAGTTTAATACTTCAAATGATGAAAGTCGATATCAAGACTCCATATATATAGAATTGGAGAGCTTTAAATTCGCCTTCGCCTCAAATAATGATGGGTAGTATTGCTTCGATTCTTGTTTTTGTTATTGAAAAATCAAATATAAGACGAGAAAGTTCGGAAAATTAATTTAAAAATACTTAAATACACAATTGTAAATACAGTTTGTATTTATATCTTAAATATTTTCTTATCATCTGAAGAAAAGGACCTAAATTTAAAGTTTAAAACACAAGTGAAATAATACATTTTTATTTTAATAAATATCATTGGTTGAAATAATTTTATAGCTCTTCAACTTATAAGAAATTTTGTCATTTAACCCCTCAAATTTTAATTAACTTTTACTTGTTAGGCACTGAAAAAGTTTAATAAACTTTTAATTACAATTAATAAACAAATCAAATTTTGCTCAATTATTCTTTATTTTGTGACAATTAAACTCAGTTTACGATAAATGCTGGAAGTGTCCACGATTCATGGCCAGACACATCGGAACGCGGCTTACCATATTTTCAGGAACTTTATGCAAAGTTTCGACACTTGTCGCTTTGATTTCACTAGTAATGTTTAATTTTAATTCCTCGAAATTTTGAGGATCTGACGAACAAACATTATTCTTCAGATGTCCCCATAGAAAGCCTATCTAAACCCATTTTTGGACCTCTTATGAAACTTTGTTCAATTTCTTTTAATTTCGTTTCAGTAAATACACGTTTTTTGTGCACTTGTTTTCTGTCATATACACTGCCCGTATTTCTGAATTTAGACACAATATTTTGAATTGTTGCTCTACACGGAGCATTCTTACCAAATTTTCGCATATAAGCTTTAAACATTCTTTATTTGGGTTTTGAGTTTTAACATTAATGAAGTAATTTTCTATCATGAAAGCACGTTGTTTTATTGATAGTGATGTTTTGTTTAAAATTTTAGGCTATGAATTGTCAGAGTTAAATCAAAACTAAAGTTTAAGTGTCCTAAAATAAGGAATAATTGAGCCAAATTTAATTTGTCTATTAATTGTAATTAAAAAGTTATTAAGCTTTTTCAGTGCCTAACTAGCAAAAAAGACTCTATTCTATCTTTTGAAATCCAAATTTTATAAGGATTCTAATTAATATTAATTTAATTGAAAACATGGCTTCAACGTAAATATGACCATTTTTATTTATATTGAAATTCACTAAACTCATTAGTTGTTACTGGTAACAAATGCTTTGAAGATTCAAATTAAGACGATAAAGAATTTTTAAATTTAAAATTCTTATCAACTCCACTATTGAGTTAAAAATTTTTAAGAATATATACTTATTTTTAAAACGTTATTCTGCACACAACAAACTAAAAATTTTACTCATTGCTAAAGCTTGAAAATATTTGGAGTCTAATTATCAATGAGTTGAATCGAAGTTTATGACTAAATCAATTCTAAAGATAGAAATCATCTTCCCTAGAATCGTTTTATTTACTATCGATTCAACAGCACTAAAAGGGTGGATTAAATTGTTAATCGTTGTGCTCTTTAATAGTTGTTTAGATTAATTAATAATAAATGTTAGGTTTACACGTACGTTGTATCTTATAAACTTTATTTCTTAGTATAAAATTGTAATAATAAGTATACCAACTTAAATTTTCGCGTAAACTCAATTACTGGGCTCTAATAATCCTTATGACAAAAAACCGGAAACCCATGGCATATTTTGAGAATTAGTTTTTTTGACCTAAATCCGATTCAACACTCATGGAGAATAATAAAGGACATTATTGAGAAAGAAGAATCAAAATAATTTCAACTGTGGGTCGCGAAAATAAGCCAATTATGAGACAATTTATAATTAGACGTATATGAGTCATTTAACAAAAGTATGAAAGAACACATTGAAAAGCGTATAGCTGTAGAGAGATTAAATTGAATTTCATGTCTTTTTAGTTTTAACAATTAGAATCAAATATTAGGCTCTTGCTTATGTAATGCGGTTTTTGTTAGTAAAATTGCACCGGTTGCCCGGATTGAGGGTTGTCTTCGACACTGAAGTCGTTGTTTCAGAAGCACGAAAACCATCACCGACACTGACTCACACTCAGAGCTTTGCGACTATATGTGTCCCGAATGTGTTGTGCGGCTTCGGTAACATTTGATCCCCGATGAAATTCATACAACAAACAATGTCTTATGTGAGTCTTAGTCGGAAACTCTTCAGCCATTTTGGACACAATTTATTTAAAGATTATTTGTCAATAATTTGAGTTTAGATATCACTCTTTTGGATGACTTTCCACAAACATTTGTAAACAATCTTTCTTGTAAACAACTGATTCAAAATTGACCTCGAACATAACGTTAAAAACCGCATTACATAAGCAAAACCCTAATACATTCTTGTGATAAATTTGAGGTCAAAATATTTTAATTTTTATTAAAAACTTTACACCTATTTTACCGGATATTTTTGTCGCGAGGCATAGACTATAAATACTATTAAAAACGATAAATAATATATTAGTCTTTATTTTCCGAATCTGTGGATCTATTTCGGAAAATATTGTACGCAATTTTGAGTGATACTCGTACTGCCAACAATGCAAACTCATCTTATTCTTTAACGCAATAGAATATATTCTTAAATAGTCTTCAATAAAACCTCACAGCAATGAAAATCACGCTCTCATTCTCACAAGTAACTGCTATAGAACTTTCAATGATAAATTTATATTTTATTAAGATACAATATTCAACATTCAAATAATACTCTGAAATATTAATCTCAAACTGAATTAAATCTATTTTCAATGACAACATTTTGATAAATTGTGCGCTGACATTTTCAAAACGGAAATAAAACAAAAAATCAATTTTTGAGGACAAATAAATAATTAAAGGCTTCAGTATTTATAATTATATTTAGATAAGTCAGCTCTTGGCCTAAAATTGTTACGCTGGATGCATTCGAGTGTACGTTTACCACCTCTAGAATCTTGTCGAGATAAGTTGTTAGTTTTCCAAAACAACAATTTATTTTCAAGTACTCTCTTCCTCACAGTTTTGCCGATTACAAATGAACCATAAATAACATCATAGATAGTCATAATGGAAGCGCCGATCCATAGAGAGAATAGACCTCCCATTGCAGCGAAGAAGTCAAATGAAACCATTTTGGGAATGTGTGTGTATGAGATTTCTTCCTGATATTTTGCAGCTAAAAATACTATTGTCGTGTTTAAGCTCTCCCCTTTAACATCAAGTTTAATGCCGTACTTTTTCCATATCTTACTTTCGAAATCATATTCCAATTCAAACTTTTCTTTAGTATAGTATTCTTCGTAACAGTCTTGTCGACAATAATGTTCGCAAAGATTGGTCCTAGTTATGTATTCACTACCTTCTGCTTCTTCACATCGCTTGCACCTGTGCACATTTTTATCACAAGGTTTAGCCGTACAGTTGCATATTGTCTCATTCATGTCATCCGATTCCATAATAACCACTAAATCAATAGGAACGCACTTGCTACGACTCGTTTTCTTCCAAAATCTCTTTCTGCATTTCTCTATACAACCAAATTCTGAGAGTGAATCATCAGCCACTTTGCGATTTCTTGTGTAGTTATAGCAGTCGGTCATATATGGAGATTCCAAACGATTGATAGAATATTTACTATATAATATTCCATAAGATTTATTTTTGAAAACTCTTGATTTTGTCATCTCCAGATCATATAGATTGATATCAGGCATCGATTTTGATGTGTGAATATATACAAATATATCATCTAAAGGATTAAAGATTTTAAGCCATGCAAACATAGTTTCTTGTATCTCTAATTTTTGAGTGATGTTCTCTGAAATATTGAAATTGCTTTCATTTTTTACAAAGTTTGTATACAGTCTACTGTAGAATGTCGCACAAATTCGTCTATGAGTGAAGCTATTTATTCTGAAGGCCTTGCTGTCACAATCGACTGGGTCAGGACTTTGAATGTCAGTACAGGTGACGTTCAAACTGTTTTTAATTATATCGAAAAATCTTCTTACATTTCTATGTCCATTATCAAAAAATTTCTGAATAATTTCTAGATCAGATGATTCTTTCTCTGCTTCAACATCTGCCGCGTCTCCTTTTGCGGATTCAGCTGAAATTTCAGAGCTCGACAGTTTTTCGAATTTGTTCCTGAATTCTGGATCTTCATTTTTGAGCATTTCTATATACTGTTTAGTTGTCATTTGTCTGCAAACACTAATAGATGGAATTTCGGTTTTGGCAGGTCTTGCAATTTTAACCTGGACAACTGTGTTATAGCTATAATATTCCATACATGAACTGATCACTTGATAGATACACACAGCGCAAAAAACATATAAAGTATTGATCTTATCATCGAATTCCATTCTATTTTAAGAATGAAAACTTTCACTTTTTCAAAGTTGATATCCATGATTCTCAACAACTTATATTTTTAATAATGAAAACGCGTTTCTTCAATAATTCATTGACGGCACAAATCCACACCAAAAAGTTAGCAGCAATTGTTTTGAATTGTAATATCGTGAAAAGCAACCAGTAAATACATTTATATTTTAAGTTAATGCGAAATATGAAGAAAACCTAATGAAAACTAAAATCAATCGAAATTTTCGTGCAATCGCGTGATTAGTGCAAAGGAAATCAAAGTCAATTTTCTACAATGTTTATGCTAAACATGCGATGCAAATGAGTTTCTCGTCTTATTCAAGAACAAAGTTCTGTTGATTTGAAAACAATAATAGAATTGTGAAATTTCACATCTATTATCGCAAACGTATTGCGTAGTCAATCAATGCCAATATATGTACAATGTTTGGAGGCATAATAAAAGTACAGTTCTACTTTTTATATATACTTTTGTCTAAAATAGAGTAATAAATCGATAAATATTAATATCTATTATCATAATTAAAACTTTATAAAATTGAAAGATTAAGTTCAAAACTGATATAAGATATGCTTTCCATTGAATTTACCTTAACTCTTAAATAATAATGTTTAACGTATCAAACCTTATCACTAACCGCGAAAGCATTACTGATAGGTAATTTTAACTGAAATTCTTTTTATCATTGTATTCTTCACACACAGAAGTATGTAATTTAATTTTTGAAAAGTATATTTTTATTTTGACTCTAATTGTAGATCTATTTATACTTACACATCAAAGAACAAACCAAACTATCTGAATAGTTAAGAAATCTATATAAAATTAAGATTCATTGCTTTAAACTCAGTTAGTCTTGATCTAATGTTCAATCTAGTTCTTAATTTTGAAATGCATGAATTTTGATTATAATAGCGATGTTGCGACATATAGTTAAGGAAGTTCAAGGAATCATTACGCTTAAATGAAACTAATCTCAAAAGTATCAGAAATTACAGAACCATTCTTTTAAAGATCCAATACTCAGAAGGTGATAATGGATTTGGGCGTAGAATACACTAACTTACACTGCTAACTTATTTACATTCTATCAAGCTGTTTGTATTACATGTTCTGTTAATTTGATCTGAGTAAAACTCAATTGTTAGTTTTTAATGAGGAATCATCAACTTTAGTTTCGAAATATATAACATAAGTCGGTCAAAATTTACTTTTCCTCAAGTTGTTCTCTAACTTTAATAATTCAAATAATTCCCAGTGTATATATATAAAAGAATTTTCATATTACAAATAGAGTATAAATATAGTTGTGTAAAGTATGAAGGCCAAAAATTTTATATAAACATATCTTTCATTTGTATTTAAGCTTTTACTAAACTATTCGCAATATTTAGGTTAGAAATAATTAACAATCAATAGTTTTAGTTTAGACTAAGAATGACTTCTGTTTTCATATTTTAGTATTTAAGTTAGTGGTAATCCAAGTTAAACAGCGAACTGAATATTCTTTATCAATATGATTAAAAGCTTGCAGAAAATAAATTTTTTTCATTTATTCACGCGACTCACGATATAGACCCATTAAAATAAGGGTATAGAGTAGACACATTAGTTAAGTTTATGTAGTGTAGGATTTTATGTGTTTATGTGTGTCCTTACACGAACCACACAAATACTCTTAAAGTCTTACACGTTTAAAAAGCAATACATGAACGCTACTGTTAGTATAACCGGTATATTAGCAATAAACTAGTAAAAACATGTTCTAATCAAAATTAGTATAATGTGTTTTAGCTTTTATTGAATACCACAAATGAATGTAAAGTGTGATAAACATGAATTAACAAGAATTATAATAGCTGTAATCAAATTTTTATGTTATTTCATAAGACATTTAGATGTGATTTATATATTTAAGTTTATTTAGATCTTGCAAACATTTTCAAAACATTGAATGCGTGCCATTTGATAGTTAAGCGAAAAATAGTTAATGCCTTGGTTTTTAACATTTGCTACTGTATTGAAGGTCTATGTCAATATCAAACTAACATTATATCTGAATAGAACTAACTTTTCAGACACAGCAAAGTATTGAGGCATGACTCAAATTAGATTTCTTTTCGCTGAGCTAAGCAATACTGGATGAATTTTTCTTCTTTGTGACAATTATCTTTCATTAGAAATGTTAGATGTTTATTATATTTTATAAAAGCCATACTATTTGTGATATTTCTTTTCATATCAGAGATAAAATTTTCAGAGAATTATGACTTGATATATGAAACAATTAAGATTTTTTTAGAGGAACTAATCTATGATTAATTGAAATTTCATATCATTTAAAAATCGCATGGATTCATTAAAATCTAGAAACAAAATATTAACTTAGACTATGTCAATATTTTTTTCTCAAAATGAAATTTCGAGCATCTTTTAGAGCTAATAAAAATTTCTTTTACATAAGTACTAATTTTGTAAAGTATTAAACTTTGCCATCCTCTCAGTTTTAATTAGAGTCCATTTATCCATATGTTGCAACGGTCTAAATGATAAATGAAACTTAAATTTTTAAACGTAGGCTCAAAAAGTAATCCCTATTGTTTGATCTAATGTACAGTGCATTTAAGGACTTCGATTAATTTGAAATTATCTTTTGATTCTTTCTAATCAGACAATATCAAATCGCAATATTAATGTTACTGACTATTGCTCTGATAGATGTTTGACAAACTGTGGCTATTTCCTCTTTAATAGATCACACAAAAACATCTTATTTAATAGTCTACATTAGAAGCATAAAGTATAAAAGTAGCATAACTATGCTCCACTTTGAACCTTATTTTCTATGGTAGCTTTTAATTTTCATATAGGTATTTCACAATCAAGCATAAAAATAATAAAATTTCTAAACTTAGAAGAATAATTCTTTATCTTTAGTTGCCATAGTGACTGCGAATAAAACGCTTAAAACTAACAGCCTTTTAACAATACAGTTAGAAATATTGAACTAGTCTAAAATCAAGTCCATTGACAAACACAAGAATTTCTTGCGAGCAATAAATATTAAAACGAACAATTATTCACGACAATGAGTTTGTGAGAAAGTTGTAATCAATAAATATTTAATAAATTATTAAAAAAAAACTACAATAAACGTCAGTACTGAAACTTGTGGTTTGACTATGAATCAGTAATGATTGCGATCTATCGCTAAGAATATCAGTGAATTCTTGACATGATTGTCAACAGAAATCCCAACAACTTTTTGTATAATTGTGTCATCGGTTTGGCGAGGATAGTGAGTACAAGGTTTAACAAGAACTTTAGCAAGAGGAGTGCAGCAAAACTACCGAAGATATGAGTATATTAATGTGTTTTCTAAGTTAATATCAAAAAGGAAATAATAAAAATTTGAATTTTGCGTCTCAAGACACGTTTTATTTTTATGTCAGCTGACTAAACAGTATGAATACAACAAAAGTGTATATTTTAAAGTGTTTTTATAATTGTTTATACCTTCTGTAATAGCCGGGATATATGATAAAGAAAAAAGACCCGCTTAGTTGACATAATTAAATGCATTACACTCAAAGAAGCGAAAGATACTGGAATATATTTCATTAAGGATAAAATTGAGGGTCGGATGGTTGTAGAAACTGGTGAAAACAAATTTTTAATCTTGGTCCTTACAAAATATGTAACATAAGTGTTGAAATCACTCGAAAATGATACAGAATTGTTTGAAACACTGTTTTTATCGTATCTAGATAAACCTAAAACTGTACGTCACGCAAACAGTGGCCATACCGAATATTACACTTATACCTTTCATTATCGCTTCTTATAACTTATTTAATAAAGTTTAGTTCAAACTTATAGCTTAAGTAAATTTTACAAAAGATCTTTTTAAACTCTTTATATTCACAAAACTAAAATTGAATAACAGTTTAACATGTTTTAATGCACCATAAAATAATCCGTACTTTTAAAATGTTTAATTCCGTACTTCAGTCAAATACAACTTTAAGCATATATTATATTTTAGATATTGAACTTGAAAAAATAAATCTTCCTGGTTCATAATAGCTAAAATAGTTATCATTATTATTGACATTAAGCTAAAAATATGAACAAAATATTTACTACAAATTTAAAGGTCAAAGCAATCAAGGCATTCTTTTAATAAGGATAGTTTTGATATATTTACCTAGAATTTTTCACTAATTATTAAGTTTAGGAAATTTTTATTTTCAACATCTAAACATTAAGTTTTACAAGAAATAGCTATTATTGTTCCGATCACGTAGATCATAATCCATACTAAAGTACTAACAAATCCAATCCAAACTTCAAAGTGTTGTAAACCCCATCCTCGAAGTGTTATAGCTCTTAATGAAACGATAGCTAAAGTCTGTGGCTGTGAATAACTGACGCCTCTGTATTATTGGATAGCAAAATATTAGAACTTATTCAAAACTAATATTACTTTGATAACAAAAAAATTATAAATTTTTGATTTAAATACCTAACAACATCTGTCATTGCCTCCAAAGGCCAGAAAACTCCGCTTAACAAAATTGAGGCATAAAATGAACCAAAAGCTAGAAATATTGCAGTTTGTTCTTCATCACAAACTGATGATATAAGGAGTCCGAAGCAAACACCTGCTATCCCCTGGATAGGAATTTGATTTAAGATTGAAATAGCACACTTCACATAAATAATTACCTGAAGTAATGGAAGTGCTACTGCTAAACAAAATGATCCCTCAATCGGTAAATCAAATATTATTAATGCAGTTAATAAAAGTACTACTATTTGACAAGTCATTACTAAAATCTGTGCTGACAGATAGGTTATGGATATTTGTAAGGGATTGATGCCTGATATTAGGCTCCTCTCAAATTGTCCATCTTTCCGTTCTTTACGAATATAACCGTTGTTAAAAGTAATGGTATCATAAAAGCCAGACTTAGTATAATTCCCGGTGCCGTGTAAGTCTTGAAATTAGGATTATCTGTGCCATAGACAGGCTTTTGTGGTTCAACAATTGATTTTGTTGTGTTCGGGTTAGATTTTGGAAATATCGATATCAGTTCGCGACTAAAGTTGTTCATTAGCTTAGATAATTCTTCAATCATCGTGTCGAAAATTAGAAAATCTTTATATAGAGTATTAAAAAATGTTATTTTATAGTAAAATAGATATTTAGACCCTTTTTAATTACTTGTCATATCCGCATATAGCTTAATAGTACTGTTTTCAATGATCTGATCATCAACATTGTAAATAGGTTCACAATTTATTCTCTTAATAATTGCATCTACAAAGTCATCTCCAAATATTAGTGCTCCCCAATTGTGTCCAGATTTCACTGAATCTATAGCTTCCTCAACTGAGGAATAATAAGTCTGATATTGAGAATAAACATGAAAACTTTTTTAATTTTTGCATAAAATTATGATAAATATTCTCAAGCTTGAGTATAGTACCATTTTTAAAATATCAGAACCGAACACGTCAGAATTATTTTTAGTTATTGAGTGACTTAAGAATATGTTATAACTTGTATTGAACGGATGAGGATTATAAACTCCCATTTTTTATGACGTATGGCTTGTCTCCAACGACAGTGCAAAAGATGGTTATTAGTAATGCAGGTAAAATTAATGCGAAAATTATAAAACTGTTTGAAGTAAAGACAAATTTCTCACACATTAATGGCTTTGGTTAAACAAATATATAAATTAGAGCTTATTTTCAACAAATTTTGCTAAATTTAGAGAAATTCTTTAACCTCAAAGAATACTTACACTAAATTTCGTTGAAGCTGAATAAGATTTTTATATAATAATGCTTTCATGCGACTGAGTGCCAGCCATTTCTCGTGATTCTCTGGTTTTAGTTTTAGAACTCGGTTTTCTTGGCTTTCATTACTTGATCTTATTGTAACCTCATTTTGATTAAGTTTTGATAATCTGTTGCTATCATGATCATTGGCATGGTTATTGATACCCTCTTGAAAACGACTTATTTGAAGAACAGCATCTTCAAGACTTGTAGTATTGAAATCTGCTAATATTTCTGAAGGATTCTTTTCTAAAAGTATAGTACTTTTACGAATAAAACCTATCTTTTGATGACAGAAAATCAATTTATACTTAATGTAGTAGTATTGATATAATGCAATTAATAATAAAACGTGTTTGAACTGTAACTTACTGTATCTGCTCCTCTGGCTTCTTCGATATAATGAGTTGTGATGATAACAGTTATGCCTTCATTTCTTGTTAGGTGAATTAAGTGTTCCCAAATTCTTGTGAAAAATGGTTTAAGCAAATTTTATTAGAAATTAAATCAAAATTTTTGTTCTGTATGCCTTTGGGATAAGAACAAACTATAATACCTCTGACGAAGAAGTGTATCGACGCCTACAGTTGGTTCGTCTAATATAAGCAGTGGCGGTTTGTGTACAAGAGCTGAGGCTAAAGAAACTCTTCTCTTCTGACCTCCGCTAATAAATAACTGGTAATTGTTTTATATGAACAAAATTAATTCTTTAGTAATCACCTCAACTTTGAAATAGATCTTTCAGGATTTGGCAATTGAAGAAATTGAAGAAGACTTTCAGTACTAGACTTAATGCTTTGACTATCCATTCCATTGATAGTACCGAAATAGTAAAGTGTTTCATAAATCGTAAAGTTGTTATAAAGTGCTAATTCCTAATTCAAAATCAAGTTTTATAGAAATACTTCAATTTTGCACTATGTAATACTTGTGGCATATATCCAATTCCTGGTCCAGGAATGAGTGCATTTCTCTGGCCAGGAATAGTTCCGAAAACATGAATTTTTCCTGAATTAGGTTTTAATCGTCCTACAATACATCTTAAAAGTGTAGTCTTTCCACAACCACTTGAACCGAGCAGTCCATAGCTTCAGATAAACAAACATAAAATTTTATTTTTTATATTTTTAACTGTTTTTACAATTTTGATGAATAAATATCTTACATCGAGCCCTCTCGTATATTCATGTTAATGTTTTTAAGTATGAATTCTTTATCGGACTTCCTGAACTTGAAGTTAACATTTTTAACTTCTACTGCAACTGTTCCATCAAATACATTATTTTGAGTATCAATCAAATTACATGATTCGTCACCCTATTTGAATATTAGATGTTTGGTTAATATTTATCAAGTTTTAAAATTTTAATTTTAGTATAAAAAATTCTGATTTTACTTCAGCTAATTGTTTAGGTTTATTGTGATCGGATCTCAAAATTACGTTTTAAGTATTTTAAAATTAATTTAACCCTTCGCCACAACCGTGGGGTAAGATTCCCCAAATTTTACTTTAAAAATCTCAATAAAATCAACCGAATGTCGTAATTTTTCTAGATTTTAGGTGCTCCTCAGACATTTATCTGACTTTTAATGATAAAAAACTTGAAAAATTTAGACAACTATCTTCAAAACTTTTTCCTGACAAGTCCTTTTGAGATACTACCTGTGACTACTAAAGACAGGAATTTCCCCTAACATCACAGTGCTTCGTGTTTCCTACTCTCGTCGCTTTACTGTGATTTTGCCATCAGCAATACGAGAAGTAGTAAATCATGGTGACGTTGTGATGGATAATTACTGGACATTAATTAATAGGGTGATTAAAACTTGTAAAATATGGGATAACTTTGATTCCAAAAGCATCAGTGCTCACTTCACCGAAAAACTATTTTACTCATGAGTCTTAGAAATTATTTTTGTATGACTCAAAAACGATTCAAAACGAAGATGATGTCAAGACTGATAAAAAAACATTTGAGAGACTCATAGACATACGTATATCTTTCAGTTGAACAATACTTGCCATTCTAATGTCTAAATTAGAACGGCTAGATTTAGAAATGGCTAATTCTTACTCTGAATCCCCTAATAACTGATTGTCGGAATGATTGTCTATTTTTCAAATTTTAGAGTAAACTGAGAAAAAATCTTTAAAATTAGTAATATTGAAATTTAGGTTAACAATAAGGTGTTCGGCATTTTTAAAACCACTTTTCTTTTTAAAGGAAAGTCTAAATGAAATCTTGCAAATACCAAAGAATTCCCTTGAGACTAATATACGAGTTTTTATTTTGAGCCTTATATTTGAGATTGAAACATCAAAACCTATATACCAAGGCCTATATAAATATAGGTTTGATTTCAGTTAATTATTGGATCCTCTAACTAATAAAAAATGTTATATAGAGATTAATCTTTGATAAGCCTTGCAAAAGGTTTTGATAGAATGAAAAAAATCATATAACATCCATGATTTAAGTACTTCACAAATGATTCATAGTGCTAATCTTAATTTCATATCGAACCGTACTGAAGCAAGCTAAATCTTTGATAAAGATATGAAAATTTGAATCGGCCTCTAAACTCTTAATAATCTGAATAGCATTTAATTTAAATGTTGTTCGATACTGTCAGTTTTTTAAAAAGTTTCCTCAGATAAAGCAGTTAACTCTTTATCGCATTTGTAATCTTAATTAAAATTCAGAGAGTTTACTCATTGACTAAAATTTGAATGCTTTAAAATAAACTTCTATTAACCAATTGTAACCTTTCAAAAAGTAGTATCAGGAATAGTAAAGTAATGAAACAGTATTAGAAATAGTAAACAATTTTAAGGATAGTCGAATTCGTCGGTCCAGTTTTATCAAATTTTTCAAAAAAAAAAAATTCATTTCTAACCTTATCACAAATCTGGTTAAGATACGAATTTTTAAAATAAAAATCTTTTCCTTTGTCGTGAACACCATTTTAATGATTAGATTTGTTTTTAAATCAAAGTCAAAGATTTGGAGATAAGATTTTGTTTCATATGCTTTAAACTCTATTCATAAGAAGGCTTACCACCAGTCAGGTTTTCACCCGGACAGTCCGGTTTTAAGGTGCGCTGTCTAGTTAACAGACGAGATCTCAAACCGGACTATAAAATGTCCGGCTTTATCTCAAATGATTAATCAAAGCCGTATTATAAGGTTGGAAAGAGTCTGCGTATTTTGACCGTGTTTAATCAACATTACTTTTGTGAAAAATGGTTATGCTTACAAATCAATTTCAGTTGCATTTCCGTACATGTATTATTTGTCTACAATTTTCTTTTGGAGTTAATTTTGATATCTATTGATAATCAGTTCTTAAGCCACGTCTTCAGATGAGCTCCACATAAGGCATTGCATGCTTTACTTCTGGCCAATTTCCGACGGGAGTGGCTGACCCATCCTAGCGATATATCATTGGACTTAGGATATCAAACTGAGCATTTGGATACTTCACTTAACCAATTATCACAAGTAGTTCTCGAGATATCCATCTTTGTTTGGTTTAGTACCTCGTAATGGACAGCATGGTTTTCCCGAATCGTAATCCAAACAAGCTTGATATAAACTAATGGAGAATTGGTTAGGTCGCTTCGCGACCTAACCTATCATAACTTAGTTCAGATCAGGTTTGGTTTGGGTTACAACTTGGTAGAGTCAGATTTATCCATTTTCTAGAGAGCTAGGTCTAGTTGGCCAGAAATGGTCATGTTCGGGTCGGAAGTAGTCAAGTGCGGTATCAAAATACTCAGCTCGATGAGCTGAATCCAATGATCTATCACACTTGGGGGTGGGAAGTCGGGAGCCCCTTTAGACCCATTAGCCCGGATTCACCCGCAATGCCTTATGTGGAGTTTATCTGAAGACATGGCCTAAGAACTAATTATCAATAGATATCAAAATTAATTCCAAAAGAAAATTGTAGACAAATAATACGTGTACGAAAATGCAACTGAAATTGATTTTTAAACATAACCATTCTTCACAAAAATAATGTTGATGAAACACGGTCAAAATACGCAGACTTTCTTTCCAACTTTATATATTGAGCACGTGTCCAGTACTATGAATAACTTGTGTTCAAAAGATAGGAATAAATCATTGACAAAAATCTTAAGGAAGAAATATGTGTAAAAGTTAAATTTAATTTAAAATGTTATCTATTTTATAATTTTGTAAAAATTAATGATAAAATTCTAAAGGCTACAAAATCTAACACCAAGCACACTTTTATATTGAGTAAATAATTGCATTATATCTAATAATAGAATTAAAACTTTTTGAAGATATCAATGGGGGACCTTTATAGATTTAGTCCGGTTTCGGTCCAGGCAAAAGGTGGCAAGCTGTTCATAAGTGATTTCTAAAAGATGCGTAACATTCTAAAAAATTATTTCTTGGATTATTTCTTGAAACAGACGGTGCTAAAAACAGACTTTATACTCACAATCTAAAATTTAACGCTCAGATTCAAAAGGAAAATATTGACATGCGCTTAATTGGTAAAATGAGATTAATTTCAGCTTGAAAACAATGAACTTAGAATGGCTTTTACTATTTTACGTTGCATTGTGCTCTTTTGTATACTATATTATATTAATAGCAGTAGCGGTATTATATTATAAAATACAATTACCAACTAATTTACTGAACTTGAGATTTATTACACTTAGTGTATTTAATCCAATTAAAAAGGGCAAAATCTGCTAATAGAGACAGAAAATAGGGTTTAGCCAATATGAAATTAGCCGTTCAGAAATAGACTATTCTGAAACTAGCCATTACGAAGTTTTTCTAATAATACTTCTTGGGATTCATATCTAGCCTTAAGCTTAAAATAAGACGATTATATATCTTCATCCTTTCAAACGTGTTCTATCCAGAAAATATTTCTACGGGTGTTTAGTACTGAAATAAAGTGAAAAGAATATGGGATAACATTTTACCCTAAAATTAATTCTACGTTTTCAGAAGTTAAGTTGTGCTTAAGGGTTAAGATCCAAAATATTTATCTCTTTAAAAATTGATATTTTATCTATAATGCAAACTCAATATTAATTTAAAATAAAAAATATTAAAATAAATTTAATAGGCAAAAATAGTTCTTACCTCAATAATGTTCTCATTACCATTAGAACACATAGCACTATTTGAGATAATACTATTAACTAGATCAGTATTTGATTGCTGACGCTTTGATTTTGGCTGATATTTAATATATTTCTACTACTTCTTGATATTTTCGCTCTACAAAAATCTTATTCAGACAAATTTCAGAGTTTCGTTATGAACAAGAAATCTAAAATATTACCTCATTCCTGAAATATTTTATTGAAAATATTTTCTCTTAAATTAATTAATTAAAATAATTATTCCTTGAATTAATTAACTAAAAAATACTTTATTTTAAATTAATTAATTAAAAATATTTGATTATGTTCACTAGACATCCTCTAAAACTTAAGTTGTTTCACTACAACTGAACAGTAAATAAAATACTTATCTTAAAAAGAGCAGAAAAGGCGTTAATTAGCTAAGATAAGATCAAAATGATGATGAAACTATCAATTAAGTTCAAGCTCAAAATGAAAGAACTTGTGACACAAGTCAATTTTCTGCTAAAACTTTTGAGTTACAAAGTTTTTCAATCATTTTATAGCTTTTTATATTTGCTCATTATAAGGTTTTACAAATTATTTAAGTATGTCAGAATTTAAGAAGGATAATCAAATAGTTAATTAAAATTTCATTCAGTAGGTTTGGTTTACCATTTTTACATTTTTTGGTTTAATTTTAGTCAAATTTTCCTAAATTAAAAAAAGTGTAATATAACTAACTCTTCACACATAATTGCGTTTATAGACGACCCAGAAAATTTAAAGCAACGATATTCCGTACTAGGTCCCTATAGTTGGCATTTGTTGATCGACATTTAAATAATGAAAATATTGATAAAAGTTGATAAAATAATTTATGAATATTTGAATTCAAAATAACAATAATTAGAAATAGATTCTCAGAGTTGTTAGTCGATAAGTAAACTTTTACTTTTTGTCTTAGCCAACTTGAGATCTAAGTATTAAAGAGCAATTCAAAAAATTTGTTTGTAAAACTGAAGGTTATTCAACATAAAATATAGTTTGTATCTACCAGTTTTATGAAGTAGTTAACAAATAAAATATTTGAATGCTTTCAAAGAATGCGTTAAGTGACTTATTAAAAATCACTATAAACCCACTGATCTAGGCTGAACTGAATTTATTGCTAATTTCTAAAGGCATGAACTGTATACACAGTGAAACCTCCATAGTTGAATGTCCTTATGTCGATAAAATTCTATAAGCTTTAACGTTTTAACTTTAAGTCTTAAACGTTTTTCAAGACACACAAATTGTGTAAAACATTAACAACATTAAAAATGTAGTACTCCATAAATTGGTTGGTAATTAATTTATTATTAATGGATTGAAAGAATTATAATTTGTATCTAACTTTAGCTGTGATAGTATCGAGCAGAGTGATAAACTCGATGGATTGTCAGTTGAAAGAGTTGAATTATTAAATAGACACTGATTGGATGAAAAAGTTAATGAATTGGAAATAGATTGAGAGATACCTGAGGACACAGTTTCTAATATTTCCAAGAATCGAGAAATTTTCTTAAGTGAGTGGACAGTCGTAGTAATAAAGTGATACGAATAAGAAAACAAATACTGACGTAAAAGTTAATGTTTTTGAGTGCCATATTCTATATCTTAAACCCTCTCTAACTTAAACTTAAATCCTGATCTCAAACCGCTTTAACTTGTGTAAGCTTCACTGTATACATTATTGTCTTTATATGCAATATAATACGGATTTAAAAGTTCCATTATATGCATTTATATATGTATTAATTTTGTTATCAATCTTTCATATATTTAACACTTTTAAATATTAAGAACATTGCAGTTAACAAGATAATGTTTAAGATTCTCTTTAGTGTATGAAGTCTTCTGACACTTAAAATATGTTCCATATTTCCATAATAAATAGGAATTAAACATTGCGTTCACGATCGTATGAAGTGAACCTACTATAACATTAGAGACATAACGATCGGCACAATCCGTCAATCGCGACCCAAACACGTTGCACATCTAATTGCTTACGTATATCAACCATAACACTACCGTGCAATTCTTCCAATAAAACTTAGAGTTGACGGATCAGGACTTATATATTGCGTGTACTTTTCGATGAATAACTTAAACTTTGGATTCAATAACTTATCATAAGGTGTATTCAAGAGACTACTTTGCACTAAGAATTTGCATAAATCTTTATTAAACTCGTTTTGACTTTTAGCTATAGTTTCTTGAACCGTCATTTGTTTTGCTTACCAAATTTTAATTGACTTTTGATGTTGACCAGTGTTTACGCGTTGTGTGACCTGAAATCTTCGGTCACAATTGACTTTAGCCAAACATGATTGATAATAAAATATATGAATATTTTTCTTTACGTAAGTACTAATAGTAAAAAAAGAACGAATTTACGAACAAATCACTTTGTTTTGGCAAACTCGATTTGGTTGTTTTTGGTATTTTTATCGATTTAAGTTCTAAGCTTAAGTTCAGTTTAAAACAATGAGACATTTTTAAATTTGAAGAACATTTAATTTTTTAATTGTACATAAAGTATAAAACATGTATCACGGGTCGATATATGTATTTATAATTTATTTGTATACTAACCTTCAGATACGTATAATAAAAATTCACTAAAAGAGCTCAAACTATGCAGTAGGTCTGACCCCAAATATTCAGGTAAATATAAAGAACCGGACAATATATGTAATTATGTAAAACTCATGGCTTTACTAATTACTAATAGCTTATTATTAATAAGCTTTATTTTTAAAGTTAAGTGGTTAACAAAACGCAAGTGTCAATTTTTTAAAGTTCAAATTTCAAAACTTTGAAACATCATAAAACTGATAGACATAAAGTAGTTACCTGTCTGGAAAAATTAAGATTATAATTGGTCCAATCATAAGCATCCTGACTCCAGACGTTTTTGCGGTGAATTTTCAAATATTTAGCTCAATTTATTTTGAAGTTTTTCCTCAAATATGTTCTCAATATTATATTTAGAAATTCTGATTAACAGATTCAAACCTTTCTGACTCGTTAAACCCATCACTTTTACTGAGTAGAAAATTTATTTCAAGAAAGCTAAACTCAGAAAACAATTTGCAGGTTGCAGGAGGTTGCAAGGAAAGGTGCAGAAAAGTCTTTGAAAATAATTCATACGTTTTATGTTACCTATATACATGTTTTTGTCTGCGAGAATCATTTCTAAAGTGATTGCTTGGCGAGGATACAAGAAAACCTTTGAATCTTTATAAAAGCGTTTTTAGATATTACTAAGAACTTATTATTCAAATATCAGTAACTAATAAAAACCATTAAAAGGAGCTATCTAAAAACTTTTAAAAATTTTCTTGCTGACTTTGGCAGTATCGTTTAAGACCATTGATTTGTAGGACTGACGTTCTCTACTGTTAAGTTCAAAAGAAAAGTTTTTAAATCTCTCAAAACTTGTTTTGAAATAGACTTTCTTAATGATTTGAATTATTAGTTTTTAACTAAAAAATTATCTTAAAAAAGTTTCAAAAACATAAGTTCTTAATTTAAAAAAGGAGAATTGAATTCAGCTATATAGATAAATGATAATAGACGATACCTCAGGGCCACAAAAGCTGCTTTTTTGAGCTTTAACTTAATTGGAAGTTGAATTTGAACTCTAAAACTGCACGTGTTTTGAAACACATTGGCAGCTAATTTTTACATGATATCTAAAATGTATCTGTTAATCGTCAGTGTATTTCTTCATTACTTGTTTAATTCTATTTATATTTTCCATTGACTGTCATTTTTCAATCTTGAGTTGAATTATTTTTCCTTCAAAATGTGTAGTTTCAGAACTTTTTGTTAAACTTTTTAAAAATTCATACACTATTTTTATTCACATTAGGGTTTAATCTTACAAATGAGAAATTTACTATGACCTTTAATGAAAAACGCATTTATTGTGTTATGAAAAGACCAATATTTAAAACTTTTCGTACTTTTAGCTAAATTTTTGATGATTTATGAAATTTTTTATTAAATCAATAATTATACTGTATATAAAACTTTAATTATTGATATTTTCATGACACAATAAAAAAATTTATGAACTGAATGGAATGTCGAAAAAAATTAACAATCCACGGGAATATACAGCGTACATTCAGATAAAATTGGCTTGCGTATTGGTTAATATGGAATGCCAAAGGAAGTCGAAGGAAGTTTTCAGCTTTCAATGAATCACTACTATCGCTATAATGATCCATTTACATATGAACTGTTGTTTTTATTGCGGTATATTCTTGAATTAGTTCAACAAACTGATAAATAAAACAACAAAACCCAACATCATAAATGAACAAATTTTAGGCCTTATTTAAATAAATAGGTTTTTAAAATCTAAAGCACTTTTCATGTAGTTTTATTCATAACAATCTCTTCTCAAATTTTCTTGCATTCACCAGAAACTAAGACTGAATTTATCAAAATTTTGCATCTTCAATATTGACATTTGTTTTTTATAACTTGATGAAGGGCCATTTTTGAACGAAGGGTTTGTTGAATAATCATAAAATTGTAAAAATAGCATTTGATTGCTCACATTATATCTATTTGATTTGTTAAGGCGAAGAATATGATTTTGTTATTAATTTCTTAGACATCGAAATGAGGGGTATCCTTTCAAATAAAGTTGGCACGGAAGCTTTCAAAAGAGAATCTCCAGCGACAAGTATACTACAGTCTTTCTACCTGTCAGAGATTGCCTCTGCGCTGAGTAAAAATTGAAGGGGTGATTGCACTTGTTGCCACATTTCCATAAAAGCAAAAAAGGAAGACTACTTTGGTTCTGGAAAGCACTGATAGACTCTGACTTATTCCTACAACTTTAATACGTTTAGTTGTATCTGTTGGTATCTAGACAATATACAACTATTCTAAGAACACATTTTATATTGAGAACCCATCTTTCCTCGTTTACAACTTTAGAAGTCTCTATCTTCTCTTAGCCATTATAGACCTGATAAACTATAATCTCAACTCTATTTTTCATTGACTTGCAATCGATATCCATACTGTCCGGACATAGTCAGAAGAAGCTTTGGGAGGAATCCTCCTTACAGTTGGGTTTAGTAATTATAAGTATAGAAAAAATATTTTTCATTCATTTAATTAGATAAAATCATGCTAATTTTAATCAAATATATAATACTCTATTATTTAATCAATAAATTTGTGGCAGTACATTGAATTGTGTTACTTATGGATTTTGCATTGTGCTGCATTATGTTATGGTGTTATCTCTATGTAATTATTTGGTACAACCAGATCCCTATAAACGTTTGGTGCATCATTAGGTTGATTGCAATTTTCGTATAATTCAAACTCATCATAATTAATGCTATCGTAATCATTCTCTGGCACTTTATGAGTTTCATTTTTCTCACTTGTATTCATTAGGCTTTGGTTTCTTTTACTCCTTTTATAGTACTTGTAAATGAGTAAACAGATTATTATAAAAATTATCACAATTGAAACAATAATTATTATAGTTTCGTTAAAATATGTTAAGGAATCACTAATATTCGTGCGATGTATTTCTTCTGTTTCATTCCATTCGTAATATTTGATATAATCGATAACAAACTCAGAATCTGTGAAGTTTTTATTAATATCATCGTACTTATTATCAGAAGAAAACTCATTAGAGACAGTTATCCGAAAGTTGTGATCGAAAGGTTGACCCTTTTTTGCATATTTTTCATCTTTATCTGATATATCAAAATACTTGTCGAGACTCTGAATGAATACAATATTTTCGTCAATTTTCCAAACCATTTGTCTCTTATTCCACTCGAAGATAAAGACATGAAAACCACTTTTGATGAGTGACTTTTGAGTATTATTTAAATAGTGGTAGTCGAATAAATTGTATCCATATATAATACCGACTCCAGTGCGATTTAATCGTTGTCTCAAATACTCATTTTCTTGAAGCAATATAGCAATAAAACCGCTTCGGCGCCCTTCCCGACCGTATGTGTACTTCATTGGTAGCAACGATATAAACGCTTTCGCATTGTTATGTTCAATACTCGCATTTACCTCAAATTTACCATAAGTCCATCCATAGTTGGAGTAAATACTTGACACAAATATTTTACAAGAACTGTTGTTAATTTGATCATTTGTTGTAACTCTCAGTAATAGTTTTCGATTCACAATTCGCATATTATTTGTGAAACACATATAATCTAATTAGATAATACAGGATAATATTTTTAAAATATTTCATGATTTAAATTTCTACAACTAAATAATCCAAAAATTAGAAAAAAGTCCAAAGAATTCTGTGGAACTTTATTAGTCTTACTTAAGGTCATCCTTGAAATACTCCATATACTATCGTCAATTTCATCATCAATAAAATGGTCAGCCCATTTCAACACCCATTTATCGCACAAAACTAAAAATCTATAATGCCCAATATATCCATGAAAGAATAGAATTAACAAAATTATTCTATCGATAGTTAACATGTTTAGCCTACAGTCATAAAGTTTTGCTTAATCTTTTTTGTCAAACACAATACAGCATATAAGGAAATAACTTATCCTCATACGCAGAAATTTGTGTCATCCGTATTGAATAACAGCAAAAATTAGTCGTTTTATCGAGAAAGAATTATTTTTAATTACCAGTACACTCAATTTGTACTTATTTTTTGTCGATTAAGTGAGATATCAAATTATTCATGTTATTCTATCAAATGAAGCTTCGTTTATCAAAATTATATTCTAGAATAAAGGGTTGACCACTTACTTATAAAATACAGGTCATATCAAAGGTGAAAATACGTAATGTTATATTATAGTGTTGTGTTCAAATGTGTTATTCAAATTTCATTAAAATTTGGGTTTAATTAAGGTTTCGAATTCTTTCAGTGAAACTTAATTGTAACAAATATTTAGTTCAACTTATGAACTTGATTAACTGATAAATATACAATGTTTCTCATCCTTGTGACAAATTTAAAAGCTTTGAAAAATTTTCCATTCAAATACCATCTGTTGTAGAATTTGAAGAAATTTCAAGTGTACTCGTATTAACTTGACGTCCAATAGTTCAATTTTTGCACTGCTTTCTCAGTTAAAAAATCAAAATATTGTCTGACAGCTAGAAAAATTACTTTTATCCAGAAATTTTTTGCCATTACTGCAAAGCACGTTAACTGTTCTATTAAGGTAATCGTTCTTTTTGAGCCAATACGAACGACAATCATTGCAGTCAATTTTGCTATAAAAATATAGCTTATTTGCAGCGTTCAAATTAAAAAACGGTAAGAATATTTTTTCATCCAAAAAAGTGATTTTAGGATTTCCATATAGCATAAGCGAGGTAGGTCCCTCAATATTACTAAATGCGTTCAATTCAAAACTAGAACCATTCAATTGTAGATGAGTTATATACAGATCTAAATGTGTTTGAGATAGTTTTCTTATATTAAAAGCATTCGATGAAATAAAATCTATTTGACATTCATCCAAATATAATAATTTCAATGAATTTAAATTATGAAAAGCATAATCTCCGATTTTTTTGATAGGACTACTACGAAATTCAATATCTACTAGTTTAATTTTATATCCATTCAATGGTTTAAACGCATACGAAGGTATTTCAGTGATTTGTGTTTTATCGAGTATTATTAATTCTAATTGAATCATCGAACTTAATATATGAAAAATATCGAAATCAGGCGTAGAAGTTGTCAATGGAGTGCCAATATTCACGAAACTTTTTGTTACCAAATTAGTTGATGTGAATGCGTTGGGTCCTGGACAATTGCCCGACAGCCGAACTTAAGGAGGTTGAAGGTTTTTGCGATTGGGTGTCGGGCAATTAGGTGTCGGGCAATCGACCCAAACCCGAACGCGTTTGTGTTAATTTGAGTCAAATTTTTCGCCTCATAAATTTCTATTTCATCAAATGTCAAGTTACAGAAAGTATTTTCTCTCAATTCAGTTATAGCCGTGTTATTCAAATAGAACCTCGAGAAATGTTTTTTCTCTTCCGTTAAATTATTGCTTAAGTTCTCGAATAAATGATTTAAATCATAATATTCGTTACCACCACATATTATGACTTTTTTCACACATTTGCATGGTTTCAATAATTCTGGTTTTGGACATTCAGATGATATTTCACTTATACAAACAAATATTATGAAGAACATGAATTTCATTTTTATGACTAGTTTCTTAAAATTTTCAAAATTAAAACATAAAATGTATGATTACTCACTTGAAATATTTTTTAATCGTATTAATTACTCAACTATTAATTAATGACTATTATTTCTAGAAATTTTCATTCTTTATTATACAAAACCGGATATTTTGTGACACTTAGGCAGTCACTACCACGAAGTCATTTGCAAATATTCATATAATTATCATTAACTAAAGTTATATATTATATGAATGCTTATTAATTTTGTGAATCAATTATATTTTATGTTATGAAGTGAACTCTTATTTACTATTTTAAGTTTGAAACTGGTACTTTGTTAAATAATTCTGGGCTTGGACATCCAGAAAACATTGTTGTTATGCAAGTGATACATACAAATGATTAACAAAAAAATAATGCACACAAAAAATTGTTATTTCTTTTTATCAAATAGTATGATAAGAGGTTTTAGTCTTCCATATAACAAATAACCTTTGTATTTGTCCTTTTTTCCATTGACACCCACATAAATTCAAAGTATAACTGTGTAAGGCGTGAAAATTGATTATGAATTTAATACAAGGAATAAGTTAATAAAAGCTAACATTGTCTCATTCAAACTTATGTCTAATGGAACTCATTGTGAAGGATAGAGGCTCAAGTAATTGGGACAAAATTTAGATATTTGAAAATAAGATAACAGTATTTTATTAGAGGAACTGTTTTGAGGTGGATTCCGATTGTCATATCTTCGAAAATATAGTGGTAAATTTTCTCTCCTGTCATGCTAGATGTCTGGATTCCATTGCCCTTGTTAAGTAAAGAAAATAGGTTTTAACGTATCCATCCCATTAAAAAATCCCATAAAATTAATGATTAATAAACATGGATTCATATTTTGAACCTTAAAATTATGTGTTATAAAGAAATCTATTGTCAAGTAGTTTTATTCGAATATACAGTCAGATTTATCACTATCTGATTGAACGGATTAAGAAGAGACCAACGCATCTTCAGATTAAGGTTAATTATGATTAATTTTTCTCCCATTTCTCTTTCATATGAGACCAAACAAATAATCGTTAGGGTGTACTATTCTTGGCTTTCTTCTAATATGCTATCCATTTGAGTCACATGAAAATACACCTTCTATACCTTGCCGCAAAAAAAATCCGGAAATCATTTGCATATTTTAAGAATTGATTTTTCAGATTTCAACCCGATTGAATACTTATGAGAATAATAAGGATATTCTTGAGAAAGAAGAACCAAAAAATTTCAACTATGGGTCGCGGAAATATATTAATGAAATGTTTTTATTATTATATTGTCACAATTATTTTTGTGACTCGGGATCTCGTCAAGAATGAAAAACTCGATCTAATTTCTTGTGTAGAGTTCTTCATTGTGTGTTATTTTACTAGAGTAAAGATTTGGAATCAGGGGCCTCTATGTAAGATTCCAAATCTTCTTTACTTAATTCTCTATCTAAGAGTCTGGCTGGACTCGATAGAGAATATCATGTGTACCTATCATGCATTAAAGTAAGTTTCACAACTTTGTACATTACTTACCTAAGGTGGAAATAAAGTTGATAGAAATGAAGAAAACGATTGTCTATTTTACAAGAATTTTATTATGCATAACGTGAAGTTACAAAGCATAACTAAGATATTACTGAAGCTCCTTATAGTGACTTTCTCTCCTTTATATACTTTTCTTTGGTTTCCCACGTTTCTCTAAATTTAAAACTAAAGATACATTTTTTAGTTGTTTATTTATACGAAAGTTAAATCATACTATATTGGGTCATTTTAAAGAGAAAGTCATTACAGAAAGTGTTATAAATCATTGGACTTTTTTAAGAGCTAATTACAAAAAGTGTTAGTGCAAAGCCTCTTCAAACTAATAACTAAGATATTTTGGTATTTTATATTTATTAAACATATATATTTCACAATATTTATCTTTGCTGATATACGTTTGTAATCGAAGGACTTGATATAATCACTCAATTTTCGAAAGATTTTATCTATATAGTATATAAAACTTCGAGACTGTCATATCAACCTCTAGATTCGAATTAAGTATATATTCGTGTATTAGAAATAATATATGATACAGTTATAGTAACTAGAAATAAACGTATGATTAGACCAACTGCTACAACTTAACTATCGCTTGAATTGTTTCATAGTATCGGATGATTGTATACTGTTATTGAAACATCTTTAACATAGATCGGCACAGAACCTTTTTAATTGTAAATTTTGAAATACAAATGTCATTCGCGTTAGGAGCACAAACCCTCAAATAATTTGAAAATTTCCCTCAAACAAATACAAAAACAATTTATTCTTATTTTCTTCAATTTTAGTCATATTCAAGTTATTTCTGTAATGAATATTATCGAGACTCAAACTTTATGAAAAGTCATCTAAATAGAAGACTAAAAACCAAGCTCAAAGTCGTGGAAGTTCTAAAATTGTTAGTTAAGCTTAATATGTTCTGTATTATAGCTTTATTTTTATTTAATTCGGTTCTAATTCGTTCGAATTGAAAATAGAGTAAAGTTTACATATTAGTAATTCATACTGTACATCAAATTTTAGTTAATTTTATTGATTGCAATAAGCTTGTTCACAGAGTTTTAATTCGATTTATTAAAAGGTGTGGCATTTGCTAAAAGTGGATAATAATAAACAGTATTTATTCCGCACATGTTCTTTCCTCTGATTATACGAAAATAACCATTTTCGCCCCAACTTGGACTCCAACTGTTTTTAACTATCCAATAATCGATTCCATTGTCAGTACCCCACCCGACAATCAATACGCCGTGATCTATACTCTTAGGGCAATTAGCCAAATTAAAGATACCTGAAGAATACGACTGGAGATAGGAAGCGCATAAAGCACCAGCAACTGGTCCGTTTTCCATGATATCACGCTGTATTTTAGCATCTGGATTGTCTTCTAGTTTGTACGATTGTTTAACTTTTCCATTTGAAACAGTTTGGACTGAAACATAGGTGCCTCCTTTGCGACAATAGTCGTCTATTTTAACTCCATTTGAAATCGGATAGTGTTTGCACTGCGTCTTCTTTTAGTGTGAGATTTAAATTTAAAGTGAGAATAAATTCTGAAAATTCTATTGTTAAAGTACATGAGATTAAAAAACTGATTTATACCGATGCTGAATATGGGGCTGCAGTCTCTCTTGCCTCTCCATTATTTTTAACAAAATTGTAAGCTGTATCTATTGAATCTCCATTACATCCACTATTTGAAGCACAGTTGACCAGGTCTTGTTCGCTTAAGTCAATTAGTTGTGACGTCTTCTTAGCCCACTGACTTTCAATAGCAGCGGTTGAGGCGAAAGCCCAACAACTACCACATTGTCCTTGATCCTTAACTGAAGTTACGATTTTTTCTGTTCTCCAGTCGAATGATTTGGGAATTGCTTTCGTTGTTTTTGGCTGGCAAACAGCGTCGTTGATTGTTGACCGTATTTGCATTTTGGTGGCTGCGATAGTTTTATTAAAAACTGATAGTCGTGTTCCAAGTAATGCAAGATATTCTTCCTCAGTCTAATCGGAGATCAAAATAATTTTCTCAGAATTCTACCTTATTGTAGGCTTAGAAAATATCAGAAAACTTTGTAAATTCACATTCAATAACAAAAGATTTATATTTATATTCTAATGAGATCGAAGGTTGAAACTAGTGTTGATTCCGTTCCTGGAACGAGAACGGGAACGGAACTGGAACGGTATTAAAAAATGCTTAAAGAACGGAATAGGAACGGGACTGAAATGAAAAATATTGAACAGAACGGAACAGGAACGGGACGGAATGAAATGAAGAACGTAAAACAGAACTGAATAGGAACGGAAAGGAATAAAATTGAACGTTAACAGCTCTAACACGCCGTCATCGGAAAATAAACAATATTATTTTGCTTTAAAAACTCAAAGAATGGATCTATTAACTTATTTTAAGTTAAAATAAAGGTTAAAATTTAAGAACGGAATAGAAACGGAATAGGATTGAAAATTCCCTTTAAGAACGGTATAGGAACGGAATGGAATTGAAAAATCTTCTTTAGGAACGGAATAGGAACGAAGCTGAGTGAAAAATTTGGAACGGAATCAACACTAGTTGAAACTTAATATCGAGATTCGATTCTTGTCCAGACCTCTAGTTTATACTCACTCTATCGCTAAGATGATTGAGTCCAACGTTGAAAGTTGTTGGATTTGTTTCTGAATCTAAAATGTGTTTAGCAATCGCTACTAGTCTTTTTCTGATGTTCTCTTTCCTCAAAGCAACTTCTTTTGCGGTGTACGCTTTGTTATATTTGACCTTTGAAGGAGAGATATTTAATTGGAAGATATTAAAATTTACTTAATAACGTTATTACTTACTTTAAATCTCGCGAATACATCATTGAGATCGAATTGAAATGGATTTAATTCTTTGCCATCAAAATGAGTTGCATTAAAGCCTTTAAATGTTTTTACACTTGTTATATTGAAGCCTCTCGGTATAATTAGATTTGCATAACTTTTCAAACTTTGTTCATTAGAGCTATTCACATAAAATAAAACCGAAAAAATGCTTAATAGTTTCATTATTGAAAACTGATCTAAAACTCACTTGGCAATCGCTTTAGAAACGTTCGTTTTTTATGGAAGTTTATACTTCTTTTTATACTTTAGTGTCAGAAAAAAAAGTTTATAATAGATTTCATTGAGATTCAGGTTGATTTAGTTCAGAACATATTTCAAGTTTCTTGAACTTTAATTTTTCATCTATTTTTCTAATTAATTCATTTATGAAACAAAAGTCTTTGTTCATTTGTACCCTTCATTTGGTACAATCTCCAAATACTTGCTATTATTGATCAGGTTCAAAATTTAAGCAATAGATGATTAGACGTTATGAACATCGAATATTTTTTCTTTTAATAAATTAACGCTTTTGTTTCAAATATTGAACAAAATATCATTCATGAATAAATATGTGATTATTAATAATTTATTAAAAGCTGACACATGATAATATAGTTCGCATAACATGATTGGTCATAATTTGATTAGTATTGTTCTATTGACCCCAATTGAAAACGTTATGCTGATGAACAATCACTGAAGGATGCGTAAGGATATAGCCGTTAAATACGTTACGCTGTCAATGGGGGAAAGTAATGACGTAAACTTGAAATAGTGCAACCACAATGTCAAAAGATAGAAAAAATATCGAAAAAATAGTAATATAGGTGTGAGAGTGAGCGCGAGAAGGGTCTAACGTTAACTTTAGTATTATTTATATAGTATTCTTGTGTTGAACTCGAAAACGTGTGATCTGAAAATGATTCCAGGTTATAAAAGTGTATGGAATTAAATATTTAGAACTTAATTAACAATATTTTAAAGCAAACGAGAATAAATAGTTTAATCAGAATTTCTAGAGTATTTATTGCTGTGTAAATATTGTTTTGCCAGATTTTGTTAATATAATGTTACGCAGTGGCATAACTTTAATTTGAATCAAGATTTACATGTTTTATAGGAAGTATATTCAAACTAATGCCAAGTTATTTAACACTTTTGTTTTTCAATGCTACATGACATATGTATTATTATCATAAGACATCACATAAACTGCAGAAAATTTAGTTATATAATCTAAAGTTTACTTGCAGGGGGTCGGCTCTCAGAGACCAAACAGAACATCACAAATGGATACTAACAAGAAGGTTTCCCAATCGGAAATAATCGATTTTGATGAAACTTACAGACAATAATTTTTATGAAAAGTATAAAAAATAGCGGTTCAGTTTTTGCTGAGCAACTAATTTACACCTTATATTAAGCTAATAAGAGTTTAAGTTTAATTTAATAGCAAGTTACAGTAATGATATTCTATGAAATAGTGGGTGAAACAAAGTGATCTACAACAGCTGCATACTATAAAGACATCTTCTGAGCATTGATTGTTGTCTTCGAAGCAAACCGAAATCTATAAGTTTAAAGCAAATTTTAGAAACATTATGAAAGCGACAGGGATCTTGAGTTAAAAATCCAGCTTTGAACCAAGCATATTCACTCATAGGCTGAAAACGAGGAGAGGAAAGTTGGTTGTGAATGAGTGAGTGTAACTTAATAGTGTTATTGCGTTGTTTAAGATCCACTTCAATATCATCTAATAATACTCGCTCAATAAATTTTCTTACCATAGTTTTCCACTGCCTGAAGAAGTAAACATTAAGAGGCTGAATAAGTGAAGTTGTTTTGAGTGGAATCTTTAAGATGTTAGTTTGCTTATCGTCAGCTAAAAGATCTTCAAACATTTTCCGATCTGACTGTCCAGTCCATGAATCTAACAAAAGAAGCGCTTTATCTCTCATCGAAGGCAAAAGACTCTAGAATCCAGTTTTCAACCAACTTTTTAGACATTCTTCCCGATGGTGAACAATAGACAGCGACATTTTCAGATCTGAAGACTTTGGTTCTAACACCAAATTCTCTTGGCCCTTCTTGCAAACATATAAGTAATGGAGACAGAAGCTGGCCATCAATACTGATTGTAGGTTGGATTATGAATTAATGAGTGGTTGCATGAAGAGACTTTACAGCAGATAACATTTCGTTTTGTCCTTTTTGAGCTGAAGTTTGGCCAATGTACATTTCATAATTAAGTTCAGACTGATCCGTGTTGAATATTTGGTTTGGGCTATAATCATCGAATGTAATCAAAGCAGATTCTATAAACAAGTTTGCTGTTGCTGTGATATGTTCACTTTCTTGTTTGTATCTTGAAGTTACAAACTTAGTTATTTTACAAACAAATACCCATATTTTTGCCAATTTGGGTATATGTCTTGATTGCTTATGACTTATACGTTTGAAATTCATAAGAAAAAACATTCAGTTTGGAATGCATTGTAAAAGTTGAAAATAACAGCATTAGAAGTGAATATCGCGTTTTCATAAAACAAGATAAAATCGGAATAAGACGTCAAGCTCAGCAAAAAGTGGATCACAATTTTTTATACATTTTTCATAAAAATTAATTTCTGTAAGTTTCATCAAAATCGGTGACTTCCGGTTGGGAAACCTTCATTGTAAGATCTTTTTGTATGCGTAAATTGTAATTTCAAAATTATGTCGTTTGTCTATATATTTATGTTTTTCTAATAAAACATTTTAAGAATTTCTCACTTTTAATTCCTGACAACACATTTGACAACTGTGCAACAATAAATGTGCTTCACAGGTATGCATTTCTTTTCAGACATAAATAATCCCAAACAAGTCGATGTTTTAAGGCTGCATTCAATGGGACTACGAAACTCTTATTTGAATGATTTTAATTAAAAGATTTTTGTTTATAGAATAGTTTTAACGTAATTCAATTATGATGCTACTGAAAGTAAGTATATCTGTTATATATTTCATAGCTTTATCTTTCTCCACATTTGCGGATTTTTAATAATTTCATTTGATTCCATTTAAGTTTTGTTTTTTCCTTTTGCCAATTTTCTGGAATTTCCTATAATTAATACAAAAGCTCATACCAGGTTTACCATCTTGACTATAAAGCGAAAATTCTAGTATTACTTGTGAGGGCAGGTTAAAATCTACGCAACGATAATAATGATTATCTGAACAATCCATTGGTAGGTAGCCGCCAAATCT
This sequence comes from Archegozetes longisetosus, assembly GCA_018873245.2. Classification (NCBI taxonomy): domain Eukaryota; kingdom Metazoa; phylum Arthropoda; class Arachnida; order Sarcoptiformes; family Trhypochthoniidae; genus Archegozetes; species Archegozetes longisetosus. Next base: position 11,763,358 of record JAEMBT020000001.1, on the reverse strand, counting down.
TTTACCACAATGTCTCCCTAATACGGATGCGCACATACATCGGTTCTCTTATAAGTAATTATTTTTTAATTAAAACAAAATTTTTTGAATGACATACAAATAACTGATTTTTAAAGATATTTACTCGAACAATCTTCAGATTAAGTTCACAATCATTTGAAAAGCTAACTATTGAATTCTTAAAGTCTTCCTTCTCTTAATTTGAAAGATCTGAATTATGAACCCTTATAAAATAAGTATCATACATTTGAGCTCAATCAATTGGATGGGTCAATCCGGGCTAATGGGTCCAAAGGGGTTTCCAATCCACTACCCACAAGTGTGATACATCATTGGATTCAGTTCGTCAAACTGAACATTTTGATACCACACTTGACCACTTCAAATCCGAACCTGACCACTTCTGGACAACTCCCAACTGGAGTGGCTAACCCCGCTGAATGATATACCATTGGACTCAGGATATCGAACAGAGCATTTTGATACCTCACTTGATCAATTATCACAAGTAGTTCTCGAAATATCCATCTTTTTTGGTTTCTAATCTCTGTGTGATAATCCTTACGACGAAAAAAACCCGGCACCCATGGCATATTTTGAGAATTAATTCTTCAGACCTCAACCTGATTAGAAGCTTATGAAGAAAAATAAAGGATATTATTGAGAGAGAAGAACTGAAAATATTAACTGTGTGTCGCGAAAATGAACAAAATATGAGACAATTTATAATTATGAGTATAGGAGTCGTTTTCCAAGAGTATGAAAAACGCATTGAAAAGTGTATAGCTGCAGAGTGAGATCGAATTAAATCGTCATTTCCATTTTAGTTGTAATAATTAGAATCAAATGCACTCTTGTGGTAAATTTTAGGTTATAATATTGTAATTTTCATTAAAAATTTTACACTTACTTTTCCGGATTTTTTTGTCGTGAGGTCCAGCAAGGTTAAACGTAATATTTGACCAGCATATTTTATGCTTTGAAATTTTAATTAAATTCGCAAAATCATATAACATAGGATCAAAACAATCATCTCGTTTTTTTATCTTTAGTCAACTTGAAATAACTAATTAGTAACATGTCAAATCATTTTAACTATTTAAATTATCTTAATATTCATGATATATAATTTTTAATTATCTTATAAGATATTAAATAATTATTGCAATCATTGTAGTCATATTAGTCGCATTTGCAATAAGACTCCGGACAAAAACCGTTTGCACAATTTGCGGCACACCAAGAATCGTATCTAGGATCACCATTATTATTATGACAATTTGTTGTTGGATTTGATGGAGAAGTAGTTGGATTATTAGGTGAAACGACGTCATAACATCCATCTTCTTTAGGGTTTAAACCTGAAGCGCCAGCAGCCTAAAAAATTGATTTGAAAAATTTTTAAATTTGAATGCATCAAAAGTTTTATATGAGTAAATTAAAAGTTGTGATACTCTGAGACAATCATTAAACTTGATCCATCTATTTCGGCCTTTACTTGTATCTCCACTAGGACTGCACTCAAGTCCACCATTAATAGCACGAGTAGTCGATCCAAACTGTCCCTGTTGTACACCAGCATAATTATGAACCCTATTCTTCCAGTACCAGAGAGCAGTTCCCATAGCTATGCGATCGTCATTCGCTACCAAGTCTGGATTTTCAACAATTCCAGGGAAGTCAACTGACGCCGCCTTGTAATTATAACAATGAGTCAATTGTATGAATCCTCGGCCATAATACTTGTTGCCTGGTGGACAGCCTTCGGTTGAGTATGAATCGCAAGGCCAGGCCGACCACCTGCCACCACTACACGCCCACTCAGATCTAGCTGTAAATCCTGCTGATTCCCAAGACAGTTGTGCGATTGCCATAAATGCCTCCAATTTTGATGTTATACCACCATTAGTTTGAGCCTGACTTATGAATGCATTGGCTATATTGGATGAAGGAATTCCGAAACCAAAAGCACCAACACAACTTTGGAATTCGTTGACTGTAATCGACCATTGAGCTATTTGATTTTGAAAAAGTTAAAAATTGATTATTATTTTTAATGTCAATTTTATTCAATATTGTAAAATTCGAGATACTTTTGTATATTCTATATTCAAAATGATTATTCGAACTTGAGTAAAAGTTTTATTGAGAATCTGCAATTTTTAATACTAGATTTTAGTTAGAATCTCAATGAACTATTCCATCAGCTAAATATTCGAGTCTTTATTCAATAACTAATAAAATTACTATTGAGATTTGATGAGAAAAAATCTTATAAGTTAGTTGAATAATTTTTACCATAAGTTGCTTTTATGATGCAAAATATCAAAATCACTTTTGAATTCATGATTGAAAGTATTATGGAATACTTATAAATATTTTCAGTGCAGGATTATTTCTCTTTTATACCTTCTACCGATATTTCTGACAGGTCATCAAATAGATTCCTGCTGTTAAGCAGATGCTGTGAAGAATAAAAGTTTGACAGAACTTAGTTCTGTGTTCTTTTATCCTCCTGTTTGACTACACAAATGGAATAGAATTAATATTGATTAAAAAAAAGATTGCTCATTATTTCTCATCGCAGAATTAAATACTATTTCTAGGAAGAAGAATTTCGTTGCCAAAAAGGGTATTCTGTCCATTAAAGAAATCATTTATATTATCAGAGTTTCCTTGAATTCTCAAATTTTGGTAAAAATTTTCTTTTGGTGAAAATTGTGAACTCAATACTATATTTGTTGTTTAGCAGAAACTGACGTTTAAACAAAAGGATCGTCACTAAACTGGTAAAACAGACAAAATCAGGCATAAATCAAATGAAAATATTCAGAAAATGATTCAGGCATAACGAAAGTGTTGTTAAGACAGGCATAATTGAGCAAACAGATTGTAGAAAACAAAACATTGAAATATAACTCAATTTAAATTTTGTTTATTATTACATTAATATATAATAACTGATTATTTTTCACTTCAATGCCTTCGCATTTATCGAAAGTACATTTGAAACTTGATTCTTGAATTATTCTAATGAATTTTGAGTACATTCAATTGTAGATTCTGCCATATATCCATTTGTTAATATTTATTGTTTCATGGTTTGCAAATATGAAAATATCCTTTATTTCTTTAACTTTATATTTCGTGGGACGTGTATCTAATATTTCGCTTTTTAACGTGTTTTATTTCCGTAAGCTAATACAGAATAAACATCGTAGTGATATTTGAAATTGCATGAAGTACATAATCATGTCAATTATTCTTGATAACTTACAACTAATTTTCAAATTAACAACTCAAATACAACAAAACTATGGTTTAATATTAAAATTTTATATCTAATAATGCTACAATGTCATCTCAGTTTTCCTTGGTTTTTGTCTTTCCTAATGAGTCAATTTAAAGTAATTTGCTTCAATTTCATATTTTAAAGCCATGAAAGGTAGTTTATACATCTAGAATGGTCAAAATGATATCCAATCATGCCTAAATAATTTTTCTTGGATTATTCCTGATTATGTCTAATTTAGTATAAAAAAAATACCTTATTTCTACCTAAATTACGCTTAAATATCATTAGTCATATTATACCAACTTTTGCTAGTTTTCGCTAATACCTGTTATTTCTATTGTGTCTATTATGTCTATTATGTCTATTATGTCTATTATGTCTATTGTTCCTATTATGCTTTTTATATCTGTTACATCTATTGTTCCTATTATGCTTTTTATATCTGTTATGTTTAACATCCACGCATCTTTTTGCTGCATGAACTAATTTAATTGTATAATTAAGATCACTTAGTTTTATAGATTAATAATTAATTTTTATTTGTTATAAATATTTTTTACTATTAAAACACTTGTTTATTGAACATATACTCGCTTCCATCCGCCAGCTTTTGCGGTAGCACTGAGTAGGCCGATTTTGAATAAAGCTCACTCAGTTTCGGTATCAATATGTTCAGATGGAATTTGGGAGAACTTTGCGACTATATTGTCTGCGGAGGTCTTGACTACTGATTCCGAGGTAAGCTCCTCCCATTTATCCTAAAAGATTTAATTGACTTTTGCGGAATGGGATTCACTTTCTTCAGGATCGATAACCTGCAAACAACGAGGTGGTAATAGTTGACAGCTCTGCTCCCATTTTTAACGCGAACATCCATCACTAGAGACTTTAGATCCACTGACACGACCGCGAAGTCGATCAGGGACCTCTGCCCGCAAGTCTTGCGTTCCCAGATATACCCGTGTATATCTCGATGATGGAAACAGGTGTTCATTATTGACAGCCCACTGCTAGCACAGTAGTCCAACAGCGGCCTGCCATTAGCGTTTAGAGAAGCATCCCTGTTCCTCCAAATCACGCTCTCCCACGTCTGTCCGTCAATGCCAACATAAGCATTGAAGTCGCCAAGGAGCATAATGGAGTCAGTGAAAGGTAACGCAATTAAAGCCTGTTCCGCATCATCTAGAAAGGCCGCGTACTCTGACTCAATGCATTGACCTGAATCAAAGCCGAAGTATTGTTTTCAGTCGAAAACTCAAGACTGCGACCCTTCCACTTCCGTACCTCTAGTCGATCACATGTGAATCCAGCCAGGGCTTGTGAGTAAGCCCGCTCCCACCTGAGCATGCATTACCTGAGCATGCATTTTCGCCAATTAATGTTTTTAAAACAAATTACAGTCTTGAATTTGTTGATCATTTTACAAAACTTAAACTCTTAAAAGAAAAGTACTTGTTTATTGGACTAATAAGCTTTCAATCAAATCTAATCATCATACTGGTCACGCCCGTATAGGGATTGATCACCTTATATGTTGCGCCACATTCGGTCATCCAACTGAAATCTTGAGCTCATCCTCAGGATAAAGCTTATTGACAGTGAGTAACAATGTTAATTTAACTTCAGAGAAGTAGTTTTTCTCCGTTCTTTTCATATCTTAATTGACTGATTCTATGAACGTCATATAGCAGTAAAATCAAATGTGAAAATTTAATATTGAAACTCATAAAAGTTTTTTATACAAAACATTTTATAGTGAATTAGAAGTTAAAAATTGACTAGATAGGTTATTTAATTGCAAAGAAAGAAATCCGATAACGTATGCACTAATAATTTTTTAATTTATTTTCATAACAATATTAAAGAATCGTAGAATTCCCTTAATTCATATTAAAAGATTAATCGGAATAATATTCTAAAATTCACTAATTAAATAGTCTCTTTAAGTAAATAACATAGATCAAACTGAATAGAGTCTCTTAACGGAAAATATTAAACATTAAATAAGAATGTTTACACTCTCTTTGAGAAAAGAACATTGAAATTGACTTAAGATATACTTATGTTTGGAAAGCATAAATGAGGTTGAATCCTAAAAAACAGCATATCTCAGGCAAACATAGAATGTATAAAATAAAGTCAATCACCGACTTCATGGCACTTTCTCGATAGGTTTAATGTGGACCTTCTTATCAGTTTTGTAGCATTAAAGGATTTTAATCTAATTCACACATCATTGATAAAGGATTAAATTTTTAAAATTTAAGCTCATAAACAGCTTTTCTCAAATTCATGTATCATTGTGACCACTGCTTATTCTAACAACAAACTTTTTCATACAGTATTAGAGGTTTCTTCTGTCTAATATTGAAAATTTCAGAACTGCACAACTTTTAAATCGTTGTAAATGTAAAGGAAATTGTATCAAAAATGTTTGCAAACTTAATAATGAGCTATACACAGATTTTTGCTCATGTGACTCTCAAAAATGCAATAAGTTCGTTTAATATTATATCTCAACACAAACATTACTTTTCTTATGTTTAGCACATATTTCATAAAATATTTTATATTTCTACTAATTCTATTTTTTTAAAACTATACTAAGACTAATAAATAAATAAAAGTTTGATTAAGACCTTATTGACATTCAATAGAATTCCCATTTTCTATCAATGAGTTCAATCTACTTGTATAGAAAATGTTTTGAAATTTTTAAAAGTATTAGTATATGATTTACAGTAACATTTGGTTTGATGGCTAATCTTCTGATTCGTCAAAACTGATAAGAGGGTCGCGTTAAAATTATCGAGAAAATGCCGTGAAGTCAATGATTAGAATCACTTTATACATTTTTGCGTTTGCCTGAGATATGCTGTTTTCCAGGATTGAGCCTCAAATATTGGATCTATAAAATTATATAATCAGCCGTTCTTGAATCTATTTAGTTGATCTTCGTTGTGTTAACTGCTTAAAAGTTAACTTTAATTTCTATTTCATTTGTAGTATTTCAAATAGATAAAGATGGGAGATATCAGATCTGTGTTGTAACTATAATTGTTGATGAATTTTTCGAAATCGTGGTACCGGTGGTGGTAGCGGTGGAGGAAGAATAAATAGGCTTATAAACACAGATATATAAAATTTTTCTCTAAAACAATTTGAAGGAGAGTTGTGTAACTCATCCGCCACTCGCCTATAATACACCAAATCTTATGAAACCTTTTCATGAGTAGAGGAAACAGCAAAACAGAGCTCTTCTTATTGCCTCGAGCTTCGGGACTCCTGAAAAGCCGTGAAAACTATAGAAAGCAAATGACTAAATTTGTTTTTAAAAATTTTTCGGTCTAATAAATTTACTTTAAAGCCAAGATTATACACCATATAATAGATATTATATATTAAAATAAATAAACATGGGAGATATCACTAATTTTGAATTATGACATCTTTCATGTTTATCTGAAATAGTGCAAATGAAATGAAACTTTTGAGTTAACTTTTAAATATTTGACACAATTAAGCTCTAATAGATTAGTAAAAAAAAGTTTCAATAGCAGCTGATTATATGATTTTACAAAATTTAGTATTTATTCTTTCAAAACTCAGTTAGTCTTAAATCATTTTCAATGTTCTTTTCACAATGAAAGTGAAACCATTCCTTTGGGTACTTAATATTTTTCGTTAAGAGACTTTATACAAAACTTCAGATATGATAAGTCTTAATAAATATTTGCTCTTTATGTCAATATTTCATGATCGCTGGTGCCAGAAAGAGTATCTAATGACACTGTATCAGCTTTCTATAGTAAAAGATGAGGGAGTATGAAATAGTAAAATTCAAAGAAGGTTGAGAAAGTGCAAATACAGTCTTTAAAAATATCTATTGTTAATTCAAATTATGTACCAGAGTCAAAGTGTAAGTGAGGAGAGATTATGTAGTATTGCTCTGTGCAATCAAATTTTTGACAAGACAATATATCAGGGGTTAAGTATCTGGACTATCGTGTCTAAGATATTTAATGAAACTAAAATTTGAATAAATGATTAGTGAATATATTTAATAATTTAAAGCGTGTAAATTATAAGCAACCACATCATTCATTTTTTACTCTAATGAGCAATCATATTTTATAAAAATGTTTACTACTCTTGTAATCTCTGTAATATGATAGTCCAGATACTTAACTCAACCCCTAGTACAAGCATCTCCAGGAAGTTGCAAAGCCAAAGTTATTGTTATCAGTATATTTGCGATTCTTGCTCTTGCATTAATTGATATCATATAAATTTAAAGCGCCGGAAGGTTTTTTGCTTTCCCGGGAACTGAATTGGCACATCTATGATCTGTGTAATTCGAAATACAAAAAATTCTCAAGCTATGTTCACTTCTAAACTCTATATAAAATAAAAAATGCTCGGCTACGCCTGCAAAGAATTTTCTTGAAAACTCTCCTTGATATACAGATTAGTATGTAAACTTTTCTCAAAATTTCCTTTGTGAGCTGAATGATGAGTTCTCAGTTTCAATGTTTTGTATGCACAAGACAATACGAGCAATATTTCTCGTTGAAAAAATCTATTAAATTTGATACAATACTAATCGATTAAATAATAACAAGCGACTTTCGAATAATTTGAACATTTTCTATTTTATAGAGTTGCATGATTAAATATAAATTTTCGAAAAAAATGATCAGATTATTTAAAAATTACTTGTTACTATTTAATTAATCACTATTGTGTTAAATCCAATAAATTTGTTTAATGAAGAAATTGTTATATCGCTTTCACGGGAGAAACGTTAAAACTTTGGAAATCCACAATTGCTCACTTAAAATGAATTTTGAATTTTCTTTGCATATTCTTTGAATATTCTTGTTCTTAGGCAATACATTGAGAATTTTCGAGAAAATTTTGATGGTCACAGCTCAATTTTTTTACTTAGAGCGGATTTTAAAAGTGCTCAAAAGTGGGCATAGTTTAAGAATTTTTATAACAAGATATACTGATGATTAATATATGAATGGCAAAGAGTAATAAGCGGTTATCTCGAGTTAATTTCTTTTATGAATTTAATTTAATTTAATTATACTCTTTTACTTGTGCTTTATCTGTATTTAAAAAGTCAGCACATGTTTCAATGAGAAATAAGAATTTATTGTTATGACAAATTTAAACTTTCTATTTGAATAAAAACTCTTAAACAACTTTTTAAAGAGTTTTCTCTATTTTATGTGTCAAGCAATAACCGGTTATTACTCTTTGTGATTCATATGAAGACTTTAATGTAAAAGGGAAATTCTCCTATATTAGTGCTTCAATAAAAAAGGTCCAACTTATATTTGTTTAAAGTAAACTTATATCAATGTACTCTATTGACTACAAGCAGTTATAGTCGATTATATTTTTTAACTATTAATCAATATTTATATGACCTATACTTTGTGTGTGAAGTCATTTATTAAAATATACTGAAGTTGAATAATATTGAGCAATTTTTATCTAAACCAAAATTGTAATGAGTTAGAACCGGAAATTCGGTGCAAAATTTTTGGTGAAACGGGGGGTGATTCGGTGCTTGAAAACTGAAAAAACGGTGCAAAAAAGGTGCGGAAAAACTCCGAAGTTTATTGATAATCAATGAAAATTAAGTATAAAAACAATGCAAAACTAGTTAAAATGTTCATTATTATAATTATATTCAATAATATTCAACATTTCCATGTTACTAACGGTAATGTTTGGACGAATTTCTTGTATTCTTTTGAATCTCGCGAAAGATCTTTCAACATTTACTGTGACTAGTGGCGTAAACGCTGATTTAAGTTTGAAATCGAAGCTCTTTTCATTTAAAGTGAAAGATATTAGATCTGTATTATTGTTAATACAAAATTAAAATTAGAGACATTAAAAACTTAAAAATCATATCTTATGTTATAGCACATGATTTAATTATGGAAAGTTTTGAGGGGTTTTCTACTAATGATTTACCAAAAAATTATTAAAAAGGTGCAAAAATAGGTGAAAACGGTGATTCGGTGCACAAATGGGGCTTTCGGTGATAAAAGGTGATAAAAACTCTCAAATACAAGACATCCATTATATGATTCAAACTCATATTTAACTTAGAGCTCAATATCTATACTTAGAAAAAAAGGTGCTGTCGGTGATTTACCGGTTCTTAGTAATGAGCAAACGCTTTAAACTTATAAAGTAAATAAAATCCCAAGCCCTTATTTCAGCTTAAAATTAAAGAGAATTTCCTTTTTGCATTAAAGTTCTCATGTATAAGCATACGAGCGCTGATTCAGCTTTCCAGTACTTTATATTTATGAAATATCAAACAATGCAAGAGTAAGAGTTGCAAATGTACTAACGTAAATACGCACTTTGCAACTTCCTGGAGAATGAAATGGAATTTACAAAGTTATCTTGAAAGATATTTTCACTAACTCTATACGAGTTCTAACTTAGCGTTCTAGGAAAATGAAAGCCTATCTAAAGTCCTTTTCATTGAAATAACTTTATTTACTGAAGATATATCCTCATATGCAGTCCAATATCAATATTTTTATGTCTATTTATTTTGAGATAAAAAAATGCAGCAATCGAACTATGATCAACAATCAGCTGGCATTTCGATTGTCTGAAAGGTGATATTCAAGTTTGATAGTTTAGATAGTAAAATAGTTAATTGTTTTTAAGTTAATAAAGCGGCTTAGCCACTACTCATTTTCAGTAAAGTGTACAATAGTAAAGAGCATAAGCCAAGCTTGGACTAACTCAAGCCTACAGAGGTGGGCTCCTGTTATTGAGAGCTAGAAGCATAAATATCGCAAAGTATCTATAATGTTCTGATGCTATGAGAGATCTGGTAAGATTTGGGACTGGTCCATAAAAATATCTAAATCTTATGCTTCTTCTAACCTTAATTTTAGAATCATGCGAGTAATCCCTATTAATAATGAAACCAAGTTCGTGAATTAAAATCTTTAATAAACTGAGCCTCCTGAGCTGCTCCATGGAACCCGAGCTTAGAGCCTGACCTTGTATCGAAGTTATAAGTTTATCTGTTAAAATATCAAAGTTATGCAATAAAGTACGGTAAAAGCAGAATCTCAATGGCTCAATCAACAATTAGACTATCGAGAACTTAGATTATAAACATTTCCACTAAGTTTTAAGAAAAAATAAAAACATTGCAGTAATCTTGTATTAATTAGGAGTTTGAAGATTTTTGGGATGAAAATTTAGCCAAGGCTGAACAATTTGTTTGAAAACTCCTTCATTTTTCGAGTGAATTTGAGAACAAGGCGTCAGACATGTATAATTTCACCGCATTATGCTCGTGAAATTAGTTAAGGTGCTCACCGCTGTTATAGAATAATTATTAATAGATTTTGAAGCATCTTAGCATAAAATTGGCACACACAAATTCCAATAAAATCTATTGTCTTCTCACATTTTTCAGTAACTGAATTATCAATTTTAGAGTTCCCAACATCATTTTCAATTTCTTATTAGGATAGTATACATTTTTTTGAATACTTAAACTTTGAAGATCTTAAACGTGAAGTTTTCAAGCTCCAGTCTAAGTCTGAGCTTAATCGTGAAGATGAGCCTGATAAAGGTTCTGATTTTTGAGGTGTGCTTCTAAACATGCGAAACGGCGATTCCAACCTGTTCTTCCGAGCCTTTGAATACCTACTTAAAGATTACAAATACAAAATGTTCACGTTAATAAAATGATTCACTCTAATATATTTCATGCGAAATAAAGAGCATTCAAGTTAAAAGTAGAAAAATTTATGGATTAAGCATGAAGTAATTATCATTTTACAAATTTATTTTGTAGGTCTCCAATTTAAAAATTAATTAAACCTAGGTTATCTACAAAATTTACTTTTATTTAAAATAAGAAAAATTACTTTAACATTAGTGTGAACTCATAGATTTTTAATTATTGCCACCATTTACACCAAACCTAGTATTTTTGATCCAATAACCCTGAATTCCTCCTATACCGGATCCTCTGTAGGGTCCACCACCACCATATGAACCCCTACCACCGCCACCTCCAAAGGGCCTACCATTACCTCCACCGTGAAGTTCTCCACCTGTACCATCACAATAACCATAGTAACCTCCACCACCTCCTCCGAAAGGCCCACCGCCTGCTCCACCGCGAGGTCCTCCACCTGCACCACCAAAATAACCTCCCCCTCCCCCTCCTCCCCCTCCACCTCCACCGGCGCCACCACCTCCGCCTCCTCCTCCGAAAGGTCCACCACTCACTTCACCATGAGGTCCACCAGCACTACCATAATAACCTCCGCCTCCTCCTCCGAAAGGTCCACCACGAGATCCACCAGCACTAACATAATAACCTCCGCCTCCTCCTCCGAAAGGTTCACCAGGAGATCCACCAGCACCACCACAATAACCTCCTCCTCCTCCGCCGTTTATTCCATAGCCACCTCTTCCTCCAAATAGACCACTACCATCAAGTCCATGACTAAAATGATTACGATTGTTGTAACATTGCTGATCGTGAGAACTGTTTCGATCACTTCCAATATTATTCTTTTCACTCATATTTTATTGCTTCTAACCGTTTGAACTACACCTAAAGAGATCTAAAGTTATTTTTTAAAAAATTTATTTTAACAATTAAACTAATAGTATTTATTCACTTTAACAAAGCTTTGATCATTAAATTTCAGATGTGGCACTTTATCAACTTGCGTTAAATCCTTAATTCTAAATGAAACTGTTTAATGAATAAAAGAACTCCTTTTTACTTTAACTTCGAACTTGTTTACTTTGTATAATTCAATCCGTGTATTTAAAAACTACAATAATTCGTATGAGTCTCAACCTCTCTGTCCAGTAATCACTTACTAAATGAAATTCAGACAGATATTTTTTAAATTCAAGCTGATTAAACCTATCACTAACAGTGTAACTTGAATCTGAATATAATATTAACAGATTGAATAACCTATGTAATAATCAAAGTTGCCTCCCTTCTGGCTTTTGTATTGGCAGTCTTTTCAAGCTTTTATCAGCCCAAAGCCCGGGGTCTTGGGCTGAATTTATTGGTCGGTTCTTTTGAGCTTTGCTACGCCAAAATTTAATTTTAACTTAGAATATAATAATGAAAACGAAATCCCGTCAAGTGGAAAATCTCGTTGAATCTCGAGTTATCTCGTCTTGTGAGACGAGATGAGATCAGCTTTTCGTGAAATTAATAAGTCTAGAAGAGTTTGTGAACATTTACTAAAAGAATTTTTTTCACTACTTATATACTAAATTGATTATATATCTAAACTACAGTTTAAATGACATAAGAATCACGTTCAATGAGCAAAAAGGAAATTAAACGCATACTTTCTAACTGAAATACGTTAACGCAAATCATAAATGATATCAAAATAAAGGGTCGGTAGTTACGAGATTAAGGTAAGAGTTCTCACGAGATGAGACGCTATTAAATACAAAATTTTGAAAAAATACAAGACTAGATGAGATTACATTAGACAATACGAGACCGAGACGAGATCAAGATTCACAAAATACAAAATTTTAATAAATATTAGAATATAATCAAATCTAGAACAAAGGGAGGACTCTCGCAATTTTTAAAGTCGGGCTTTATTGGTAGATTTAAAGTGGCAACACTGGTAATAATCAATGCCTATTGTTTAAGTTTTATCTTTAGTTACTCCTGAATGTGCGAATATAAAAGATTCGAATACTGTTTTGAATCTTCTTGATTACTAGCAAAAGTAATAAATTAAAACCTTTTTAAACTTGAAAATAAACTGAATTCAACTTTAATGTGTGGATCAAATGAGTTAATATTCAATTTTAAAACTTTGAAAACTTATATTAGAATTTCACAATTTATATAGCAGTATATGGTAATACAGTTTCATATATGAACTTACTTGAGCTGATTTTCGTTTGGCTAAAATTTTGATTTATAAAATGGATATTACAATACTTCAGGCTATTCTTTATTATATTAAGAGCTTAACAACAAAAACGGCAGCAAAACATGATTTAGACACTTTATATAACTCAATATTGATAATGCAGCCCAATAGTCACACTGTACTCAACTGTACCTACCCTTTAAAATAATTTTCAAAGAGTTAACGTGCTTTCCGCAACAATAATGAAACGGAAATCATTTTTCCATCTCTCGGAAACGATCGTGCATTTATTTTAAGCAAAATACATCATTAAGTATATGCCACAAATGTTCGCTCATTCTTTCATTGAGTTATTGATTTAAAATATAAAAAGTACAAGAAAGGCTAATAAACTGGTAGATATTTGAATGAATTGATTACATTATGAAAGATATTTATACATTAATTATCAAATTGATAATTTATTTATATATACAATAATTAATAATGAATGCCACAGCGAGGCCATTGGCTCAAGCAAAATCAAATCAGTTACCAGCTAGAAGTTAAAATTAAACTTAAAATAAACACTAAAAGTTTAAAAGTTTTGATTAGTAATCACTACTAATGCATATAAAAATATCTGGGATTGAATCCCTGATGACCTTTATGTTGCATTCATCATTAAATATTGTGAGCATATGAGAGCTTGTCTTAAAGAAGTGCACAAATCAAAACCATTTTCCTAAAATAATTAATGAAATTTTAATCATAAAGTGAACTTAGCTTTGAACTTTAGCCACACCATGATTTTTGTTTTTCCGAACTTTTTCAAACTTATCTCTATGTTTGGATTCATAGTTTAAACTACTTGATTAGACCAGAACAAAATAATGTTTTATATGAAAATTGAAGTCAAAATAAGTCATGAAAACAAATTCGTAAATTAATAATAATGAGTGAAAAAAGTTTGTACTATAAGATTAGATTATGAGATTAGAAATCTTGAAAAGTTTGAAAAATTCTTATGTGACTCATACACTTTACATTAAAATTGATCTTATGCTCTTTTAGAAAAAAATTGATATGTGCACTTCTTTGATACAAGCTATCATGTGAACGATTTAACCTAAAGATGTATTACTTTAGAAAGAAAACTTTTCTATTTGTTTAACGTAAGTAAAAAAGGATATTTGAAAAAGTCCAGAGCCGACTCACATAGCCTTCAAAATGTCAAAGCATCAAAAGCACATCTTTTTATTTACTTATATAATAACGAAAATATAATCTCACAATAAAGTCTAGATATGATTCGAGAATAAGTTTTCATAAATATAATTTTCATTCAATTAAAAATTTATAAGAATGATGCAGGAAAGTTGACAACATTATAAACATAAGTAATCACAACCCGAAGGATGGTTAAAAATTAAAATAAAATCACTATAAAACAACTCCGTCTTCTCCAAAGACTTCAAATACTCCAAAAACTTTGAATTAACTATAGATCCACGAGTATTGCTAAGCTCTTACTCATGAACTTGAAGCAACTGGAGGGAATTTCTCGGAAATAGACACTTGAGATTTATCAGTAAAGCTATTAGACTTATCCAAAACTTCGAGTACTTTATGTAGGTAAGATATTAAGATCGTAGGCAGTAGTAGAGTGCTGGCTAGCGTCAATAGCTCCTGGGGGAGTCATGAGTAATCCTAAAAATCCAATTTAGCTACTTGGATTTAATGTAGATTGTTCTCATGAGAAAATTTTGCTATCAATTTTAATGTTTTAAAGATTAAAAATAAACTAAGACTTCACTTTGATTAAGTGTCATTATTTAATGACTTTTCATTTCAAATTTCTTTTTGATAAGAGTAATAAAACTGCTTTTATAGGACTACTTTGTTTTTAAAATTTCCAATTAATAGTGATTTTTCAAAACATTTTGTATGTAAAATAACATTAAAAAGTTGAAAAGATGTACAAAAGAGTTAGATAGTTTCTAGTTAAAGACCATTATTAACGTGAAAATTTCTAAGCCTTTTGAGAAACTTTAATCCTGAGAAAATAAGAAAATTGCAATTCTGAGAAAGTTAATAATTCAATTTGTAAGGTTCTTATCGGTTATACCCATATTTTCGATTCAATTTTGTCGACCCCTAAAAAGTCAAAACCTATTTTTAGAGTATAAAAACAAGTAAACATACATCACAATTTATTTTGAATAATTAAAAATTCCATTATTCTCATATACATATAGAGACTAAATTACTTAATATTATAAAACTGTAAATAACTGAATTGCAAAAATTATAATATCCTTAATAATTTTTGATTTATTCAAGTTACAATTAAAATATTTAAAAAGTCTACTAATCAAAATCTTAATCAAACCTTTTGAATTAAATTTTGGAGTTATAGGGTTAGGATTTTATTATATCTCATGTGTATTATTTATTTGGTCAAAAAAAAAGTCTTGTAACTATCACATATTCCAGATTACACTTAAACTTTTATCTAGTTCAAAAAAATTGGTTCAAGTAACATTTTCCCAAATATATATATTTTCCTTCTTTTTGAGCATATTCTATAATACATCTTTATTGAGTTTAAATTTCTACTAACGAAAAATTCTATATAGTGGAAAGAAGTAATTATTATCTTTTAAGTCTGAAGAGCTTTTACTAGATTGCAGCAAACCCAAAATCCCCCGCTTGAGCTTTGGTCTTGGCAAACGTTAAGTATAACGGTTGTTAGAGATTAAAATATTTACTTTGTAAAGGTTAAGCATCGGTTAATTAATAATTAATTACTATACAGATAGCTAACTTTGCAAAGTCCCTGTCGGCAAAAAACTTAAGATCAGGGGCCACATTTTCGAACGATTGAAAATTGCAAAACAAGACAATTGTAAATAATTGCAGACTATCCGTTCCTAATATACACTTTTGCAATTTTGCTGATTTTACAAAGTTTCCGAACGCAACCTCAGGCTGTCAGATAAAATATCTGAAATATACCTCACGACAAAAATCCGGAAAAAGTAAGTATCAAGTTTTTAATGAAAATTACAATATTTTGACCTCAAATTTACCACAAGAATGCATTTGATTCTAATTATTACAACTAAAAAGAAATAACAATTGAATTCGATCTCCTCTGCAGCTATTCACTTTTCAATGCGTTCTTTCATACTTTCGTTAAATGACTCCTATACCTCTATTTATAAATTGTCCCATATTTTGTTTATTTTCGCGATCCACAGTTAAAATTTTTTTATTCTTTCTCAACAATATCTTTTATTATTCCCCATAAGTGTTGAATCGGGCTTAGATAAAAAATGAATTCTCAAAATATGCCATGGGTTTCCGGATTTTTTGTCGTAAAGATTATACTTTTAAAAAGGTATACAAACGCCGAGTACAATGTATTTTGGGTTCATTAATTGAAAATCTAGCCACCACGCATGCTATTATCACTATTAAATTATGAATTTAATTTCTAGTTTTTATTTAGTTGTCTTGACGCAATAAAACAATTATCCTAAGCTTAGACGATGCATGCCATAAAACAGAATAAAATAGTTCAGTACCTATTTGCAAATCTTTGGGCGAGTATTTTGCACTTTAAAGTTACGTTTCTCTCAATACATGTGCAAAACATCTATTTTTTATAAACATAAATTCATAAATAATCTGTCAAAATACGAAGCACAGCAAAAGTCTCCCAAGGATTCAAAAGTAGTTACTTATTTTCTCCAAATTTTTGAGTATGTACAGATTTCGAAAAAACCCAAAATTTCAGAACTTTACTAAATCTAATTACCTCTTCAATCTCAGAAAATTTCGAAGGTTTTTATCAAATAAATTTTTAAAATTAAAATTAGATTGTTAAATACAGTAAAACTTGTGAAAGAGTACAGTTTATGAGATGTTCCTCTGTTTTTCCTATTATAAAACCACTGTATAAGGAATACATCTGTTTAGCACATACGAGTACCGTCGACAGATAAGTTGTGTATTTGTCGATCCTGAAAAGATGAAGAAAAGGTGATAAACTTAAGGGTGAGAAAACTCATTGAGATTTATGTTAAGTATATTGAGATTAATCAATAAATGGATTCTTAATAACCAGTTTAGAATTTTTCAATAACAAATTTTGAGCCATGTTAATCAAAAGATTTGACAAAAAACTACGAGTCGATAAGTTTTCAACAGTTGAAAATAACACGTTTTTATTATGAAGTTTTCTATCATTCCTTTAAAAACGTATTATCAATTCAATTTTAAAATGCCAGTAATCCGATACTAAAATCATTTGAATGAGTCATAATTTGGTATTTCATTAAAATTATTTGATAGGACTGATCAGTGTTTTGGTCTATGACTGACTGATCGTTATTACTAATATTAAATTGACTTTAGCTATGAATGACACTAAGTTACTGATCATACTTATCAAGGACTAACTTATCATTATTTCAATTTGTGTCTCGTCCTTTTTATATTATCCAAACGCATTATGAATTAATCCAGGATCAATACATAACATTTATCTTTCGACTGTACAGTATATTAAGTATATTGAAAGTTCCTTCAATACGAATAAAATCTGTCTTAGATGAACAGATCTAGTTGCACGTGTCTTGATACTTAAGTGCAATCAATTTGGTCTTATTTTAATACTCAATATTCTTTTGTTGTCTACTAAAGTGTTATTCGATAAATCATTATGACTAGTCAAAATGTTGATACTCTTGCTCTGAAAGTTAAGGTAGAAGTGATCAACTTTAACTGGCTATTGTAATAGACAATAAAAATTAAAGCTCTCAGCTGTATAAAAAAGAGTACACTCGTGTATGGTACATTATTTTTCAGTCTGCTGAGTGTATACCTTATACAGGTTTCGCTGCATAATTTAAAGCAAAATCTGTAAAATTTGTGCAAACTTAAATTAAAAGTTCGACAACAAACATCTATTCTATTTTAATAGAGCGCATACCTTCTATTTTTCAAACCTATTAAATTTTTTATTGCGTCAAACAATTAAATAAAAGCTAAAACTTAAATTATCAATATTAATTTAACCACGATTATAGGTTAAGTAACGGCCTAATTTTTTGATTAATGAACTCAAAATACTAGGCATTTCAATACTTATATCAATGCATTTCAGTTACACTTTCCGAAAGGCTGGTCATTACCACTCAACAGACAATACGATGTCAATGTTCCATTATTCCTAATATCATATGATCGAGCAGTGAATAACTGAGCTATTGTTAGAGTGCTTAGATGTCCCTAAATAGGTACAATTATCGTCTAAATATTAGAAAATATCTATTGTATTGTGTTTTTTGAGATAGAATACAATCACACGAAGATAATGACTATTCAAAATAACTCAACAGATAAAACTATGAAGAACAATTAGTCTTTCGATTGTACAAATATCATTCGAGATCTTCAATAAAAAAAAGACGTACTAAAAGTTAATATACCTTTCAAGTAGAAGTCTGATCTGAATACAAATAAATATAAAAGTCTTATGAGAAACTTTAATAGCATGATAAAAATATTCAGTATGGAGAGAAGTTCGTAAGTGAATTGATAGGTACAAATTACATCTCTTATCTACTTCAAAGTCTCGTTAGTTTGAATATAGGTAGTGAATGCAGTATTCAGTGTAAAGGCGAATCGAAATTCAGAGGCAAGATTCAGAGTAACCTTTAAACCGACAAAAACTTCTTGCAGTTCTGCGGCAAAATTCTTCTTTAAAAAATTACATGAGTTTTTATTGAACAATTAAGCTTTATAACAGTATCATTCTGTTGTACTGTTAGACCATCAAGTCGAAAACTGTATTCACTAAATATGAATTAAAACAAGTCTGTGTCATGCTTTTGAAAGTATTTTTCATATTTCTAAAACCCATTGCAGAATTTCAACAATAATATATATTTCAACAAATGTGACCGATAAAATAACAGATCACCTAGTATATCGTTTATTAGTATCAGATTTAGATTCCTATGAGAAAAGTTAAAGTGAAACCCAGGGGATGAGGTAGGTTTTTCGACTATCGTGTAAGTTGTTGAGATTTCGTTGATACACTATTGACTAACACATTTTCATATAATATCTGAGTGAAAAACTTTAAGTTGGGGGATGCCGACACTTCACTAAGTGAAAGCCGGAGAAAAAATTTCAAATAGGAGAACCATAGGATAATTTATGATAACTATTTCCAATGAGTTAAAAATCAAAGGTGAAACCAAAGGATAAAATTTTAGTCTCCAGCTTTACACCTGTACTGAGGGTAGGGACACTAACATTTTTCACCCTTATCCGGGACAAGATATACCTTGCGACAAAAAAATCCGGAAAACGTAATTGCAAAGTTTATAATGAAAATTACAATATTTTGACCTAAAATTTACCACAAGAATGGGCTTAATTCTAATTATTACAACTAAAAAGAAATGAAAATTTAATTCGGTCTCCCTCTGCAGCTATACGCCTTTCAATGCGATTTTTCATTCTTTTGTAAAACGACTCCTATACTCTTAATTATAAATTGTCTCATATTTTGTTCATTTTCGCGACCCACATTAAAATTTTTTTGGTTCTTTTTTAATAATATCCTTTATTATTCTTCATAAGCTTTCAATCAGGTTGAGGTCGGAAAAATTAGTTCTCAAAATATGCCATGGGTCTCCGGATTATTTTGTCGTAAGGGTTATTATAAGGGGTTGGCTAAAGAAAGTTTTCGAAAAAATTTTATTGAAACATTACACATGTATACATTATATTTGATAGCATAAATTTTATTTCACTATTTGATTCTATGTTTTTGAGATTATATTTTTTCCTGATTTTGCATCATAAACAATTGTTGATTATTAGAAGCATATTCGGCAAATTCAGTAAAAATTTTTGTTTTCATTGTATTGATATTCAGTCTATTTCTTTCATTGGTCTACAAGTTCATTCTTTCAACGAAATCACTTCCGATCAGTATCTCCATGACTGACTCAACAAGTTTAGTTAGATTTGGAAAATCATTAGATCTCAAAATTTTACACCAAAGCTCAATATTATTGAGTTTTTTATTTTCAGAGGATATAGATATATTTATTTTTTGTTAAGATTTTCGAAATACGGGACATTTGGCAGTCGTCTGGGACACGGGACAGAATGTGCCATTCTGGGACAATCTCGAGCAAACCAGTACAGTTGGCAACGCTAGCTGAGGGCTGGAGACTCAAGCTTAAAACTGGAGCTAGCATCTCTAATTCAAGTGATTTATCCCGTACGATATATTCGATCAGGAGTCTCTTATGCACTCTTATAGATGTATTGCAAATTTCCGAAGTGATTAATTATTTTTCTTATAAATATAACTTGCGGAAAAATTCCTTTATCTAATAGTAGTCTTATTGTATTATTTAACCTGTTTTAAGTTTCCTGAAATAAGTACTTGTAGAGAACTTTCTACATAATGAATAACTGAGGCTTTTGTATCAGAATTCACCTACAATTCGTTTTGCCAAAGAAGTTATACACTAAATAGTCATTATTGAAGATGCAAACGCTTTATCAATGAAAGCTGGAGAAAAAATCAAAAGGCGGAATCAAATGATAATTTTGAGTATTATTTCCAATAAGTTTATTAATAAAATCAAAGGAGAGACGAAAAGATAAATTTTTGTTCCTCGATTTTACGCTTATGTTGAAGGCTGGACACGTTTTCTTAAAGCAGGAAAGTTAGTATCCCCGGTCACTGTTCTGTTGTAGTTCTTGATTTTATAACATATGGTTTGTTACGCTAATATGAAATTCATGAAGATGCTTCATATGCTTTAACGAACTCCAGTCTAAGAAACTTTAATGCTAAGAAAGCGAAGTGTTCTGGACAAAAAAGTATCGTTATACATTTCGGAGCTGTCCAATCGTAGAAGTCTAGTTATACTGACTATCAAATTGGACGATATTGAGGCATAATTGAATTTCACAAGAATAAATAAGTAATCCTAAGGATAGAAATTATCGATTTACTGATCCATTTTACATCATTTGTATAATAACATGTAGTATAACATATTATCTGACTTTTACCTTACAACGAAGCTGGTTTAGCCCTAATATACCTGTATATATTAATCATAAATATAGCTTAAACTACAATAAAAAACACTCAAGTCGCACTCACTTTCGACCATTTCTATACTACCCTAAAACAAAATTTTAAACTCCACCTGCCAAGAATTTCTAAAGATTTTCCTCAATGTACTGATTAAGAAAAAATATTTGTTGATCGAATTTTGAGCTTTCAAAGTTTTAATGTTTTGTTTGTAAAAAATATGTTAATACAAGGCTCGCCAGAAAACATGCCTGATTTAATTTTTTTATTTCGAAAAATGGAAAAAGATACTATAATAAAACTTATATCAAATTAAAGTAGAATATCTACGGTTTATATAATGATATTTTCAAAATGAGAACCATTGCTGGCAATCACGTGACGTAATCTTGAATCAAAGCCGTCAATAACTCGCTGAAGTAGCGAAGTTTGAATGTCAATAATTTCTCTTCTAATCAGTTCCTCTAATTGTTCAAGTTTTTGCGGGTTAGATCGATATACGCGGTCTTTAATATACCCCCAAAGAAAGTAATCGCGCGGGTTTAATCGGGGGAATAAGGAGGCCATTCCAAACCACCATTTGCAAATTTTGGGTAACCAAGGTCAATCACACGAGCTTCAAAGTGACCATATGATTATAAACCGCAGTCACCTGACTCTTACGTAAAGGTCATGTGAAAAATAAATTGCGCATCTTTTATAAATACTAAAAAAATTAAATCCGGCATGTTTCCTCGCGAGCCCTGTATATGCTAACAGAAACGTTTTGTCACTTCAATAAAATATGAGGGAATATTTAAAAAAATATAATAACTAAAATAATTTAAATACATAACGCATAACGCCTACTGAATTTCGGGTAATTCAAACAACTTTTTTAGTTCGTTTTGTTTCGACTCTTGATAAGTCCAATGATTATGACTACGGTAATGGTATTAAATTTTTGATTTTGAAAATATAATAGTTCTTACTCTACGGTTATCTATTCTTATTGCCGGGTATGATGAATAGCAATCAATACAGGAAATGTGTTGCTGATGATGGGCAGTTTACGTGTTGGGTTAAATTGAACACATTTTTATGATCTCTTCGTTTCTCACTAAATCGTTAGGACTTTAAAGAGCAGCTGTATCACTTCTGGGGAAATCCTATTTAAACGCGCCCTACCTGTCGACACTTACATGATTGAGCTCCTCTATCTAAGTACTGTCCAACCTCACACCAACTACACTCTCCGATCCCCTCTATCTCCACCAACCTCGATCATTGAAAATTTATGCTACTGTGTTAGATCAAACAAGTGGTTTTAGGACTTCAATAAGGGTACCGCTAAACTTGTTTCATGTTAAACTCCACTCTCCTTTTCTAGTTCCAGCCCCTATGGGTATGTCATTTTTCATGAAAGCGTTCAATTTAAACTGAATTATTTTTGCAAGCTGGTTCACCTTCTGCGTATCTGTTGATGACTCGTTTAATCTAGCCTCCACAACCCGATTGAACCTAATAGGAGTATAGCTTCTGAGCGCTCCACTCGGAACACCTCACAACTTGCCTCTAGTATCATTTAGGTTAAACAACGCTTGTGGTTACCTAAACGTGGATATATCGGAGAAGGTAGATAGTGCTAGAGAGAACAGTAAGTATGAAATTTGATAGTACCTGATCGGAGAGGTTTAACTGAATAGGTATCGAGGGATGGGTATGTCCAAAGAGGATTGTCCTAAAATTGACGCCGTTACTATATAAAGAAATATTTATTTAATGGGTAAATGGCAGTTGAACACAACTTTTATAAATCAGAAATGGATGAAATATTCGGCAGGAATTGATGCCGCACTATACACTCTTAGAATGAACTGATCAACATCGAACACAAAAGCTAGTTTCTCATCAATAGAGCGTCAAATTCAAAACTTAATGACGAATAACTTATCTTTAAGATATTTAAGTTTGAGATATTGTGAGAGTGGATTTTTATATAGTGAAATAACAACTCAGACTTTAACAATTAACAATCTTTATTAAAATATAAATTGAATGATAATACATAAAGACTTAAAAGTGTCGCACAGAGTCTAAGCTCTCTCGCACTCTCTTACTAACTCACTTAATTTCTACTCTATTACTCTCTCTTTTTATACTCTTCTGGCTAATTAATAAAAGGATGTTTAAGAATATTTTCGAGTTATAATTTTAAGAAAAGTTATTCCTAAAAAGGGATGTTCAAGCATTCCAGTATTAGATTCCCATAACAATTAATTTCCTATTGTAATTAAATTAGAATAAGAATTTGCTTTTACAATTAGAGCGAACTAAACAAAATCTTTTATAGTCATAACGAAATAAGAGTTTTACTTTCATTCTCATAACAAATAGAAAGTTTACAAAACAAATTAAAATACTTTTTGTTTTAATATAACAATATTCATCATAGTATGGAAATGTTTTAAGTTTCTGTATTTCAGTATAAATGGCGTGTTTAATCGTTTTGAAAGTTATAAAAAGTATAATTTGAAGGTATTTGTTCATTTAAATTTCAAGTTGATCAACTATAAGTCGTCTTGATAAAGTAGTCGGCTCTATTTTAATTCAGTCATAGTTTTTCAAAGATAAAGCAGCCAATATAAAGTTATACCGTCACATTTATTTTAATTAATTTTGTAAATATTGTCGACTAATTCATTGGAACCTTAATTTTTTATTACAATAACAAAATCAATAATAGTTTTGCAGTTTGGTTATTGAACTTTCACTTCTGTTAAACACTAACTTTACGAATAGAAACCCCCTTTTTTATAAGTTGCCTTTTATTCAGCTTTTCAATAGTTTCATTCAAAACAGTAATCCGATTCACTGAACATTAGATAAATAATGAGTCATCTTTAGAAGAAATAAATGAAATCTTGAACAGGTAATTCTGAATAAAGACGCTTATCTAAAAATGTGAATTATCAACGTAAATTGCTTTCACCCATAGTACGAGAAGAACAATGAACTTTACAGTTAAGAGCTGTATGAGTATAAATAGAGCGTTAATTGAATGATGGTTTCAGATGCTCTCGAGAAATAATTTACAAATCAGATCTGAATAGAACATATCTAGTATTTGTAAATTCAAAATTTTCAGAGTATTTCAAGTATTTCAAATATAGACATGGGTAATGGCGGCAGCGGAGGAGGTGGTGGTGGTGGAGGTGGTGGAGGATATATGGTAGAAGATGGAGGATACTATGGAAATGGTGGTGGAGGTAACGCAGGAGAGATTTATCCTAGTAGTAAAAGTGTAGAACTCAATCAACCCAGTGGAAGAGGAAATTTTACAGGGGAAGGCGGAGGACTACGCAGTGGAGGCGGACTTCATAGTGGAAGCAGTTCCGGAAAACAGCGCATTTGATCGACTTAAGCTATTGACAATCCTAAAACTAATGGTGGTATTAAAGAGGATATTTGAAAAATTAAATTCATTTAAATTTAATATAAAAGATTCTTTTAGCAGTTTTTAATGAAATTTGGGACAATTCTTTAAAATTAGTTTTCGATGTAAAATCCAAATCTATTTCATTTTATAAGATATTAATGCACGAAAACCTATGATAATTTTTCTAATAAGTTGTCTCAACTACAAAATAACATAGTTTATTATCAATTACTAGATTTGAAAACTTAAAATCACTTATATATATATATTAATGACCAATAAAACATTAATAATTTGAGATCAAGATTTACTTGAGTACTTTATCTCATCGATATCTTGGTAATTCTTTGTAAATTTATGAATTCTCAACAATAAGTTCATGCTCGTTTATCGTAACTTAATGAGTTGATTCTTTAATCTATAGTATTATATAATTACGATTGAATGTAAAGAATCCTTACTAATTAATATCTCATGTAATTTTTAAAATATGCCTGAGGAGAAAACTTTTTAACAAGCATGCTGTGTATTGTATCCGGTGAATTTACTCCTACCTCGAATTTTTAGGGTAACTCATGAAAATAGAGTTTATTAGAATTTTTCTTGAAAAGGACACATTTGAATATTTGATCCCAAGACCCTAAACACCGACCCATTTTAGTATATTTTTGCAGTGAATAAAGTTTCGATAAAAACAGAGGTTTAGTGTTAGGTGTTTATTAAAAGGGATTCAAATTAAAATGAAGTGCACGAAATTAATGTTTATTCGTCTTCAATTCAGCCATAGCCACTATTTCTGATTTGAGATTGCAACAACAGATCCTGACAACGTTCACCACAATCTAAAAGGCATTTCACTAGCATTTCCAAATGAGATGACTTTGTCATTCTTCAATAATTGAGATCTTTATCAGTGCCTTCATTTCATAATATATTGATTTGAGAAAATTCGTTTCGTATATTTATTCAGAACTCAAGATCAATTTATTAAATACATATTATATATTAATTTACCATATAATTAACATCATTATCAATGAAAATTACATCATTGTCGGGGGTCAGCCTCAATGGTGGCTCTCAGGATATTTTTGTCCAACACTGAAAGCCTTTCAGAATGTGGACCATCAGTCAGCTTAAGATTGCCCGACCGAGATTTGGCGAACCACTATTAACAAAGGTAGACACTCAATACATCTCCATAAGTATCGCAAATATTCGCTGTGGCAACTTTTGTATTATTACTCTCAAACTCTTAAAGCTTAAACTCATAAAGCATACAATGGCGGATATGGTTGTGCCTGAAGACATGTCTGTAGATCAGTAGAGAGTTATTAAAAATAATTTTTAAGACACGAAGACTTAAGCTAATACCTGTTCTTGAATTTAACTATTTACGGCTTATGAACCATAAGATATTAACATCAGTGCTGATCTTCTAAGACCTTTATGTGGGCTTTTAATAAGTCTTTGCCCAATTTGCTTAACTTTCGGTACAGTTAAGACATGTTTTTTCGTGTACATGTTTTGCATCGCACGCTATGCCGATTCACGGATGCCACCTTTTAGCTGATCCAAAACGGAACAAAAAAGTGTAAAGGGGGGGCCAGAGTATACTTTTTAGGAAAAATTTTATAATGCATATAAAGAATAAAGTGTAATTTTTACAAACAAAATACTTTATCATGAGCTCAAACAAATTGATGTTAAAATAACTCATAAAATAAAGAAATATTTAATAGTTTAGGTTTGAGCATTAGTCTTTTTCATGATCAAATTAAAGCATGAAAGGAAAAATTTAGTAAAATTTTGAGTATGCAAAGCTATGGGTAATTTAGAGACTAAACATGTAATTGGTTTGATAGAGTTAGAGATTAATAATTTATGCCTCTTATAAGTTTCAATTCAATTTTAAGATCTAATACTTTATACTTGCATTCAATGACATTCTCAATATTTAGACTTCCATTTTTTAATTCTTTTTGAAGCCATTGGGATTTGGCATTAATAACTTTATTTCGATAATCATTTATTGACAAATACTTGAATTTCTTATAAATTCGATGAGCTTTCTTCAAAGTAATTTAAATTTAGATTAAGTTTCATAATCTTTAAAGAAAATTAGTAAACTACAGCTCATTCCAGTACACGGGTTGTCCCGGTTTATACTTCGCCAGGACACGGGATAAATCTCTTTATTCCGGGACTGTCCCGGCGAAACCGGGACTGGTGGCATCCGTGTCCGGTTTGTTTAAAATTGGACATAATATATCGAAATGGTCTTTCGCATGGCGTATCTGTCTCCCCGTATTCTCGCGTAAGCGCATTTAAACACTCTTTATTAAGATTTTTAGTGTAGCAATTGATAAAAAAATTTTCAATAATAAAAATACACTGCTGAATGGTTAGAGACATTTTTGTTTGATTTTCAAAACTATGAATAATTTACACAAGTTTTAATGATTATATTTGTCAATAAATGAGACATATTCAAATCAAATTGTGCCGTTATATCTTTCGAAAATGAGAAGCTAATAGAATTTAGGGTGGAAACGATAAATTAATCGCTCCGTATTATGGTGAATGAATTTTAGAAAATAATTGAGGGTGTTCTTTATAATATTTCTCTGACATCAGCAAAGAGTCATTGCAATCGATAAGAAATTGTATTCTACTTTTAGATATTATGATTCTTTAGCTTATTCCTGGTGTGTCATGCAAAAATCTAATTAATTTTGTATCTTTCATTAGTACTGATTCAAATTAACAGTCATTAAACTAAGTCTGTAAAACTTTTTTTTTGCTTATTCTATGCACAAATTATCGGACATTTGAAAAGAATTATTTTCAAAATCATTTAATTTCAAAATTTACATTGAAAATAGTTAAGATAATTTGAGAAAAATTGTGATATCTGATCGATTTTGTAAACTATAAGCTAATTTTATAACGAAACACAATAATGGGATTGGAGATTATTGTAAATTTTTTACGTTTTTGCGAAATGAATATGTACTTCAGAAAATTAGAAAAAAATGTGAAATTGTCGTGTCAAACGAATCGAAGTTCAGCGGAAAATTTGACTGTCATTTATTCAAAGCCGATGCTTGATGTGGTAGACAAATAATCAAATATAGATTAAGCCTGTCCGGTGGCAACTTGAAAAATGCTTTAAAATTTAATCTCTAATTAATTCTCTAAGATTTTTGTGTTGTTGCAAAAGTTTATCAAAGTCAAAAGTTTACTATTTCAATCGACATCAAATTTAACAAAATATCATTTGTAGTTTTAAAGATGAAGAAAATTGAACAAGACATACTTGCAAAAAGAGTTGTGCACCGTTATATACATAAGTGCGTCTGACATATAACCACTTCTTGGCTGAAGGAATCAACTATAAAACAATTAGAAATATTATATTGAGACATGAAGAACGTAGGACTGCAATTACTAAAACTCCACCAGAAGCCAAACTGAAGCCACAAAATCAGAATCTTGAGGAACGTATTAAAGTGCCAGAAACTAATAATATTGATTTTATTATTAAGAGATATAAAGCTCCTAATATACGACAAGCACAGCCTATAGAGGAGTTTGGGTCATATGCAAGACCGAATATAAGAAGCGTAAGATTGGGGCAAAAGTACAAAACCGAAGACTAAAATATAGACAAATATTTTAAATAACAAAACCGGAGAGCCCACACAAAAGTTAATGAAAGAAGTCAGAAGAAATCTTCGTGCTATTGCTTATGATGGGGTTCAAAGCCAGAAATATTTAAAACATATATAAGAGTATATTATTGCTAAATTTCGTGCAAATCTGTCGATATTTTATAAGGCTATTAAAATTTTAAAACATCAATTTTTTACCGGACAGGCTTTATAATAATTAACTTAATATTAAACAATTTTTTGCATAGTTCACATTAAATGGAATTTATGTTTCGTTGGTAGAATACATTATGTGTTCTCTTGGATTGGATATAATTCTCTCAGATAGAAACTCGTTTGAGGTGATGAAAAATCTGGGATTATTCAATTTTTTGTATTTTTCTCTTGCTTATTACAATTTAACTTTAATTAAAGGGAAACTCACTTCATTTATACGAACCTTATAATTTATTGAAAAATTCATACGAGTATCAGGTCACAAGTTGCGAATATAATCTTGAAATATTGACAACTGAAAGAATAAGAGAAGATAAGTCATTTTTACCTTTCATTCGACTTTTTGAGTTTCAAGTAAGTAATTAATAAACAAGTTGAACTTTTCAATCTTTTTGATCACAACTAATCACAAACATCAGGTTTGGCTATATTTAATTGTCTCTGTTATTGTAATATCAATTTTACTTAAATTAATAATAAGAGAGAAAATGAATCCATTCATTCTGGTCATAGAAATATTGCACCCTCTCATTTCCAAAGAGATGAATAAAATTTGCAAATTCTACAGAGCAAATTGGATTTTTACACGAAAATCACATAAAATATCTTACATTTCGATATTGGTTGTATGGCTATTTATGGGTACAATACTATCACAGTGCTTTTGTGGTTTACTACTTAGTTGTTACTTCAAATTTAAAATTGAACCTGTAGTTAATTCAGTCGATGATATTATCAAAAATGAACACTTACATATATCTGGATTGAAAAATATGAAATATCTAAAAGACTTTAAGCCAAAAGAATTCGAAATTCTCTACAAGAGATATAATCAATCGAAATACTTGGATGAAGAAGGATCTAGTGTGGAGAAATTATTAGAAATTGCGGATGCGAATAGAATAAGATTTGTGGAAACAAGTTATGCTAAATTTGTCAAGACTTTACATCCTAAACTTATTCTGATAACTTCGAAAGAAAAATTTTTACCTACTTTTATGGTCAATATGATACCTAGAAATCATAGTCAGAGTAAAAGAATATATTCAGCGTGAGTTGTGTTACTTACTTGAGTGGTTTTTTCTTTATCATATACAACTTTTAAATAGGTTAGAACATACAATGGAGAGCGGGTTATTCATTCACACTCATATGATGTATGATCTTTTTATGCAAATGTATGGAAATCTTGTTGCACTGCATAACCAAGAAATATTTCCTGAATTACCTACAATGAATTTGGAAAATACAATCAACATAGAAATGTTATTCAGAGGAACACTTCAAATTCTAATCACCGGCTACATTATTTCAATAATTATTACAACATGTGAAATTTGTTACTTTAAACTACTTTAGTTTCTTTATGAATGTTTTTTACATTTCCCGGTTTACATGCTCAATTTAAGAAAATTGTGCCTTTACTCGAGGAAAAACTTAAAAACAAAACTACATTTTATCTCACAGATTTTGACATGCGTTTTAAAAAAGATATTCAAGAGTTTTAACATTACAATATCTGACTTTTTATTTGAAAAATTAAACAAATTAATAATAATTTAAAATTTGTCATTTGAGTACCAGAATACTTCGAATTTTTTGTTATTAATTTGTATTTAGTAATAGATTTTTCTTATAATAGATTCATGGCTAGAATGTTAGTTTTATATAGTGATTAAAAACATCTTATATTCTTGCACTGGTTCCGCTCAAGTGCACTAGAAATTTACAGGACTCTACTCCGACTCTACTGAATTTTCTACTCCATCTTCACTGTTTTTAGTATTCTATATCCACCTTCTGGATTCCATAAATATTAAAGCGATTTTTCAATAATTAGTTTTAAATATCTGTTAGTTTGAAAAGTCAATGGTTAAAATGAGATGAAATACATAAGAAAAATGAAGAAACATCGGTTCTCACGTTATTTTGAAACACATAAAGACTTATTAGCAAAGAGTAGTCACTATTTTGTTTTGATAAATTTGGTTTAATCCCGCAAGTTAATCAAACGAGGATAGTGTATTTAGACAAAGGCGTTTCTTTAATGAAAAAATCTAATGAAGCAACTCCCTTAATTTTCTTTAATATTTGGAGTTAATATTTTGCAATCATATCTATGTTAAAGTATAATTTATACAAAGTTGGGATACAAATGAAATGATTTTATAAATGATTAATTTCATTATCAAATAGTTAAAAATAAATGCGTTTTTCGTAACATTGGTAATTAGAATGTTTGTAAGAAATTTAAATATTCAATTTTGTAAATTAAATGATGAAATGTTTACTTGAAAAATTAATTGGTACAGTCATTGTTAATGGTTTAATTATCTTTTGAAATGCTTTCAATTTCTTTACGAATGCGATATTTGAGCCCATTTTGTGTTTAAAATAGGAATTTTATATATACCGCCTTTGTGTGGGTACATATTTATTAATTATTACTCGGGTTAATGGCTTCAGGTTTTAACCGATTACAACCGAATTTAACTGCCGATTCCAGTTGTCACTGTTTTGATTAAAATCGGTTGATATCAGATTATAAAATGATAAAATGGAGGCCAAAATTATAAATAAATTTGAAGAAATAAAGTCCTTTATAATTGATTTTTTAAACCAAGCAATGCAATATCAATTGAGTTGTTAGAATTAAATCATTTTTAAAATGTAAAGTTTTAACTCATTTACATGTAAATCCGCGTACGTTCAAAAAATCTTTCATCCGTTTTCAACCGAAATTATTTTTTATAGTTTAAACCGATTAAACGCAAAAATATTCGTTTATGAAATTTTCAAAAATAATAAAACCGAATTTCGGTTAAGATTATTTCCCTGAATTTTACCGCCGATTCAGAAAATTTTTTAACTAGAAACCATTAACCTGAATTATTACCTATATGAAACTTCTACTTCAAACACAAATGAGCTCAAAAATCGCATATGCAAAGAAATTGAAAGCATTTCAAAAGATACTATGAATTCAATTTTAGCTTTTATAAGCAGCTTCAACACTGATTGTATCTGAAGGTAGTCATTTTGAAAATCTTATAAACTAAATCTCAGATCTCATATTTATAATTAAAAAATATCGTGCTGTTATAATTAATAAATAAAATTTTATTAAAATTTAAAATCCTTCAGGACTTTTGCCTGACCTGTATATTTGCTCATTTTATTAACATTTAGTTAATTTGGTACCAATATCTCTATCGAAAAGTTTCATTTATTGCTAATTCTTCGTTTTATTCTCCTGGAGTGAGTCAGCTCTCATGATTTGGAACATTTAATAAAACTTTCAAATTATGATATTTTTGTTACAACTAAGTCTTATTATTGAAATAAGTATTGCATTTTTCAAAGGTCCATCTTTCTTGGATCAACTTATGCATTCCGAATCCATAATTCTGATCTTCTATTCAAGCTAGAAAAATTGATTTGAGGTACAGCTTATCAACTATCTACCAAATGACTCATATTTTAGTTCATTTCAATACTCTTCGGTCGGTTCAATAAGGCTGAAAAATTGTTAAGTATTAGCTGCTAATATTGAACTATGACTCTGAAGTTTAAAATGTAGAATTCTCAAGACTGTAATCTTAACATTTCTTGATAATCGAATCATCATTTCTTTCTGTGCTGAGAATATATGTGAAATGCGCAAAATTTTCAATTGCATCGTTTTATATTTTGGAAATATAAAATATTTGAGATAATGAAATCAAAAGATTTAGAACTAAAATAAAGGCTATAACGGAGTCTTTGAATTAAATAAATTAGAGATCTCAAAACTTTCGCATTATATTTGTAAACTGTAAGACATTTTAATCGTACAGCCTGCATATAGATTGTAGTTTCACAAGGAAGATTAAGAAACTGTCATACTCAAAATTCTCACATAGACCTTATAAATAGTTATTAAAAATAGTCTGAAAATTCTGTGCTCAACATGTATACATTGACCCCAAATTGGAGGATTTGCGTCAAAATAACGCCGCAAAAATAACGTCAGTAAAAATAACGCCAAGTGAAAATAATGCCAATACGAAATAACGCTAAAGAAAACAACAGTAATAATAACAACTTTGGTAGGCTTTCGGAATAGGAGGCAGTAGTAATACCCTAACTGAAAAATCTCATAATGGGGATTTTTCCAAGCCTACTGTAGGATCTTTGTTACAAATAAGTTTGATAACTTATGCAAATAATTAAAGAAATATAAGTAAATTTTATAAAGATAAGTGCAGCTATTAAGTCAGAATAAATTTGAGCAAAGTTTTACAGTGGCAGATGAAAAGTATTCAAAGTTTTTAACACTCTTTATGAAACAAATGTTAACGAGTAATAAAGAAAATTTATAGTTTAATTTTTAACATTAAAAACAATGTTTTTATTTGAAAATCAAAATTTATATCTGTATATTTTGACTTAGTTTTATATAATTAAGAGAAAAATTAAGAAATAATTGTAAGAGTATAAAAAAATTACGATGCTTATGCCTTAGATTTATGCAGATTGCGAAACCGGTTTCGGGGTAAAAGCAGCAAACAACGAATTTTCTCTGACTGCCTCCTATTCCGAAAGCCTACCACAACTTTTATAGTATTTTTAAGATCGTCTTTCATAAGATATATCGCTTATAAATATTAGCATTAATTTTAAACATTATATGTGATTTTAACTATTATTTTAATTGCGATATCTTGTTATTCAATATTGAGGATAAGTAACATTTATCATTATTATCGTAATATAAAATATAATAAATCTCTACTCTCGGAAACAATTATACTGCTCGGGAGCTGAGAAGTGCGTAAGATTTAGTGCAAAAAACCGCATGGAGCCCGCGTACTCAATGATGAGACTATTAATTTAGTCTCTAGGGGAACCCTAATAGGCCTGCAGTTTTCCGATTCCGGGTTTCTATCCTAGCCTAGCCTAATAATACTATAATATGCTACATTAATCTAATCTATATAGCGTTGTAAAAAGAAAATTTCTAAAAAATTTCTAGAAATTTTCTTGAGAGATAATTTCTCGTTAAAAGTCGAGAAATTTTCTTTTAATGAACCTCACATAGAAATATATTAACTTCCCATAATAATATATGAACCTCCCAATGAAGTATATGAATCTCATATAGGAATATATGAATCACTCATAAAACATAACTTACACATTCAAATATTAACCTTTAAGTTTAAACAATTAAATTTAATTTCGAACTTAATTTTTAATACATTTAAGTGTTATTTATTCATAAATTCCTTAAAGTAACTGTAAAGACATGCTATTCCGTTTGATGAATCTGAGTTTCATTATATTTCAATAGGACGTTCATATATTTCTATGGGAGGTTCATTAAAAGAAAATCTCTTAGTCATAGAAATATTTCCAGAAATATTTCTAGAAACTTTCTAGAAATTTTCCAACACTAAATCTATACTATCCTATCCTGTCCAGTCTTGCCAACCATATACTATCTAGTCTTACCCATTCTTTTCTAACAAAACCTAACTAGTCCAATCAACCTGACAAAACTTACCTAACCTAACCTATTTTATACTAATCCTATTCTATTCTAATTTGTTATAACCTAACAGTTAACAACTTTTTGAATTAAAATGCCACTTGAATTTATCATGTCAGAAAGGCAATTGTTTATTGGTTTATAATGGCTTCACTTTTATGATGGAAATAACAAGACCAAATAAAAAATCTGGAGATGTACTGATTATTGGTCAAAAAATGGTCTGGCAGATGTCATACCTTCGATAGCCAAGTCATAAAGTCGACCAGTCATAATCACGCGCCTGATTCAGCCAAAATCGGATCTCTTAGAGTATTGTCTGACTACTATCTGAGTAGTGAGATGAAGGAATGCTCTGTTACAACAATGGAAGCAACTCATCAAATCATAGCTTCTTCAACCACAGGAGCTTTATTTGTAGTCTCAGGACAATTACCACCACTTGCTTATATGAAGCGCACGGTTCAGCATTTTCTTCGAGGTGTACAAGCTCCTTTAGCGATCCCCACTGTTTTGGATGAATTAAGATTGCTACAAAGGTATACTGAAACATTAGCTGGAGACCCATTTTTATTGCATAATAGCGGTTCTGGAAATGACAGGATTCTTCTATTTTCAACCAGAAGAAATTTAGATATAATGGCGCAATGCAGTCACTGGTTTGCTGATGGTACGTTTAGAACAGCCCCTCCTTTATTCGATCAATTATGTACAATACATGCAGTTAAATACTACAATGTAATTTCAACAGTTTTTGTGCCAATGCCCAACAGAACAGAAGATACGTACAAATATGTATTTAATGCTTTTAAAGGTTTGAATCAGAATCTTCGATCATTAACCATAATGACTGATTTAGAACAATTAGCACTCAACTCATTTAACACTGCATTTCCATCTGCAACACAAAGAGGATGTTTTATCCACTTAAGCCAATGTATATGGGGGTGCATTCAACAAGCGAGGTTAAAAAGGAAATACGCGACTGATCCTGATCTTGCGTTACAAATAAGGCAATTAGCAGCACTTGCTTTGTTCCTGTTGCTGATGTTGCATCATTTGAAGAACTAATAGATTTCCCTTATTTCACTGAACACAATGACTTGGCTTAGCCAATTGTCGATTATTTTGAAGACACATGGATAGGACGACCGGGAAGATGTAATCAATGCCGCAATCCTACTTTTGCTCATTCATTATGGAACTGCTATGATGCAACATTAGAAGATCTGCCAAAAACGAATAATTCTGTCGAAGGTTGGCATCATAGATTTAGCCAGTTGTTAGGTGCTTATCATCTAAAAATTTGGAAATTCATTGATGGTCTTAAGAAGGAGCAGAGCCTTAACGAATTTAAAGTGGAACAATATATATCAGGGCAACAGCCTCCTGCTGGAAAACATGCTTATAAAGACACTGCAGAAAAATCAAAACAATTGTTAACAATTATATAGAACGCCCTCTATTAGATTACTTGCGAGGAATTTCACATAACTTTAATCTACAAATTTAAACTGTATTACCAGTACTCATTTTAAATATTTATGCTAACAATTAATGCGTGTGATATTTATACTACTTTCAATAAATTGTCTCATATTTGGTTTATTTTCGCGAACCACAGCTGAAAATTCTCTGGTTCTTCTTTCTTAATAATATCCTTTATTATTCTCCATAAGTGTTGAATAGGGTATAGGTCGGAGAAATTAATTCTGAAAGTATGCCATGGGTTTCCGAATTTTTTTGTCGTAAGGATTATACCAAGAGGTCGTCAGTTATTGCAAAATTACTCATAGGTAATTGTTAAAAACTTTGAAAAATATTTAGAGAGGAGCAGCATTGATTCCCACGAATCATATCCGAAATCCGTTCTTAACGTATCTTAAAAGGAATCGAGTAGACAGTTAAGTGATTACAAATTACTACAATTTATTGTACAACAATTTATTACAATAAACTGTACAATTACTACAAATGGTTACAAAGTAATATGGCATTAGTTATCATGGCAGCCATGTGTTCATAAAACTAAGTCTAACATTTTTTGAAGTGATCTTCTTAAGGCTCAGATATATCATTTTCGCAGACAATGGAAATTGATGACGTCTATAATTCCATTCGTAAGAAACTGTCATATGATTTCTATGTTAAAAGCTACATGATCAACATTCTCTCACTCTCGAGAGTTGTGAATTTTACTTTTATTATTTTTAAACTTTATCCTAAATATAAATCAAAATCTTGTTTGTTGGAATAAACAAAGTTTGATAAAATAAATCAGCGTTATTAAAATAGTGACATAATTTTCACCGAACATTTGAATGTGATTATTTTGATGAAATTTGACCTAAGCATTTGTAGAAAATTCGAACATTGAATCTTTTGATTATATCAAAAATAATTTTTTGTTTAAAAATATGTTAACATGAAACCGTAATTGTTTTTCGGTTAACTTTGAGTGAAAATCAGAGCATATCTCAATTCAACTGTAATTATAAGTTATTTCTATTTGAAATTTAAAACCAGTAAACATACAAAAGCTAAAAAATTTACTCGTGAAACACAATATTTTTTCATTTACAACCATATATTAAGAGGCTTCATAAAAATTCATTTTGTTTGTGATTGAACACTTGAAAAGCTTCGTTATAAGGTGAGAATTAAAATTAGCGTTTATTCGATAATTTTATTCTCAACTTCAAGTTTAAATAGAATCACATGTATTGATGATAACACAAAAGTAGAAGTTATATCGAAATGTGAGACTGGAGTATGTAACACTACTAATGCATGTTTTGTTTATATGGACGAAAAACAAAAAGTTGTTGTGTGCATTCTTGAAGATGGGTCTAAAGGTGTCTGCTGCGATCCTAACCCAGGAGAAACATCTGAGTGTATTGTTTATTTTTTATTTTGATTCATTGAATAATAATTTTATCAAATCATAGCTAATATAAAAATACCAATCAATAAGGAAAGTATTGATCCGCAAAGAGTTGAATTACCACCGATTGGCGACAATGATTTGAAAGAAGCTAGGGTATCATGCGATGATTATTTTAAAAAATTAGATAAACATGAAGATGAACTGAGAGAAAAAGGATTGTTGACTGGGCCGAGAACTAAAGAACATGCTCATCAAAACTTTTTTGGTTCAAATCCCATGATCATAAATTTGAACAGAAACGGTCAAAATGAATTACAAACTACTATTCATTTGAAAAACAAGTCATTCAATGTAATCATATATAATCTAAAGACCTACTTTAGTGGTTATATGCTCATAATGTCATTTCTATGGTCATTTACTTTGTTATACGCAAAAGTTCGAGTAATAATATACTCGTAAAATATTGTTTATAGATAACTGTTAATACAAATTTGAGATTACAACTTTCAAATCGAAAATTTTATTTTAAGTGATTTTAAATAGTATTTTTGTATTGTTTTCATTTATTCCTCTGTATCTGAAAGTTAAACTGTTACTATCAGGGATTTCATATATATTGTATAAATAGCTATTAATAAACAAAAATATATATTACCTCAACTATACAAAGAACTTATAGTAGTGGTAAAAATTAATTAAACAAATTACTATGGTTTTTTTGGGAATTAAACCTATGTTTTTTGAACTTTGAATCTGAAACCTTGTTGACTAGTAAGACAATAAATATTCGTTTAAATTTTGAATGAAATTTGTTAATTAGTTTCCAAATTGTTTAATTTTTTAACAAGTTTCTATATATATTTAACAGATTGTAATCATTTATAAGAATGCACGCATTCAAAAACTTAATACTTAGGGTGACCACCCGTCCCGTTTTTGACGGGACAGTCCCGTCTATCTAAAGATAAGAGACAGAAATCCCATGAGACCAAAAACTTTCGACGGGACAATTAGTTGTCCCGTTTTTCAACTTTCGTTTTGAAAAATGTGTTTAGAGAAATATTTCTTAGAAATTCAAATAATGAACTTACTTTTGCAAATGATAAGGGGTTAAGAAACCCATTGTATTGAACACCTGTGGTTTAAAACCAATAGTTATAGAATTAATCTTTTCTGCCTTGACTTACATTTGATATAAACCAGTATTTCTCGCTTCTCAATAACTTTTGAAAGATGATATTCTTAACAAAAAATATATCTTTGAAATCAACCATGACTAATAATTTTCAATGTTTTAATATTAGAATATATTGTTTGACGCCTAAATGTTTGTAATGACTAGTAAAAGCGGCATTTTAAAAATGTTAGGGTCCCCCCCTTTGATATTTTTGTTACATCATGAGACAAGCCAGAGATGGTCACCCTATTAATACGTGATGTAAAAAGCCCTTACTCTGTCAAACGCCCTGCTATGCGAATCAATTTATTGCCATAATTCATTTTTAATTCGACTCTATGTATAAGAAATGAATTTTTAACATATAACATATTATGATTTAGTAGAAGTTTTACCGTGACAGCGCATCACTTCTGGTTGATACCACTGATTAAGTTTTTGAGTGCATATTTTCGGCTACAGTAAGGAAATAACATGTGCATTTTTAGATCGGTTGTAAAGTTAAAACTGTATCAGTTAAATTGTAAAATTTATTTGAGTAGCATTATTTAAATTTTACTTTATAACATCAAAATATACTTTATTAGATTCAAATTAGACTCCATTCAATCAAGCGTTGGCTTGCCGGAAGTTAACTTTAATAAATTTTGGCAACGGCCTTGCCCTCAGCCTCTCACGTGTGAGCCAACTAAATATCGTAGTGCTGACGGCAGTTGCAACAATCTGAGAAATTGGAGTTGGGGTAAATCATTTACCCGATTCTGGCGTCTATTGCCGCAGTCGTACTCCGATGGCCTCAATAAATCGCGTGTTTCTGTAGTTGATGGAGCTGAATTACCGAGCGCTAGAGTAGTGTCAGATAAATTGGCACCAGATATGGATTCTCCAAATCCTAAATTAAATTCGGCTTTCATGACATTCGGACAGTTTTTAGATCATGACCTGACACTGGCTGCGGCTACGAGAAATATGAGTAAAACTTTGTTATGACTGACATTCTCTTCATAAACTCATATCTTTCCAGTAAAATTTTTCTAATTTTAAAATCTAACTACTTATGTATTTAGAGAATTTTAATGTTATTTTATCAAAAATAACATTCTTCTCATTTGACTTTAATAAAGAGTTTGCAGCTTTATTCAAAAAAATTTAATTTAAGAATTTTCTATCTGAAAGTAGTTTTTTAGTATTAGATTATGACTCTGAGATTCATCTGATTCGAATGTTTGATTCTCTTACGGATGTTGAGCTAAAGGGCGTCCAAAATGACTCCGTAAAAAGAATATTTTATTACTAAAAAATGATAAAAGATAAAAATATTGTTCAAAAGCTAAAAAGACATATTAATTTGGTCAATAAATTTTGCACTTCTAGATATCTACCGGTAATATTGGATAGTTAGAGACAAAACCATAAACTACAATCAGATGGAAGCTTAAGTTCCAAAGTTCACGAATTTTCATCTATATTTAGTACCTTAATCAAAAGTTTTAAAAAATCAAGTATCTTTAATCTCCCTAAATGTATGGATCTTAATGGGGAATAAATTCGGGTGAAAAATTTCTTATGTTTGGCAAAGGAGGCTAAAAAGGAGAAATTCGTGGCATTTTATCTTTCTTCCGGGTTCCTTCTCCAACCATAAGAAATTTTTACTCGAATTTGTTCCCCATTAAGATCTATACATTTAGGGAAATTAGATACTTGATTTTTTAAAACCTTTGATTAAGATACTAAATATAGACGAAAATTCGTTAAATTCTGAACTTAAGCTTCCATTTGATTGTAGTTTATGAATTTGTCTCTAACTATGCAATATTAACGGTAGATATCTGAAGGCGCGAAATTTATTGACCAAACTAACACATAAATGGGACATTATGATACAATATATTTGATATGCTTGCCTTCTACTGAGTGGACGTAACGCAAACGAACCACAAAATTATAGCAGTTGAAAGATGCCCAACATTTCCTGCTGTCATTAGTAACAGAACCAGTTGCTTCAAATTTTGCAATAAGGTTTACAATTGTTTTTGGTACAGGAGCTCTGCGTGTCTTGAGCACACAATGGAGGTCCGGGACTATGTAATGACTGATTTCAAAACTATTTTATGGCATGAATAACATGTCATATCATGTTCGAAAAGGCATATAAAAAAGGCTGACCGCCTAACATGTAGAAGTTATGACCATTCTAAAAGTCGAACCTCAATGCACGGATACGATAGTTATTAATGTATTTTTAACGATACACGATAGATACAAGAAGAATTTTAACATAATTTCTACCAATAATCAAATATTAATATTTGAATTTAAAATTCAAAATATTAGGATAATAGTACACTTTATATACAATGGATTTTAGAGTTATTGTTTCGCGGGCATATACAGCTTTGGACAATGAGATCTACTGTTAGAAATTTGGCTATATAAAATTAAAAAATTATATAAATCTTATGAAAATTAATATGTAGTAACTAGAATAGTTGACAATTATATCACATAAAATTTTTAAGTATAATAACATTGAGCTTATAAAAATACTAATTAAATACAATCAAAAATTTCCATTGAATACAGTATACATATTATAAAGCATTTTAGAAGAAAGTATGGGTGAATCCGTGCTAATGGGTCTAAAGGGGTTCCCGACTTCCCACCCTCAAGTGTGATATATCATTGAATTCAGTTGTTCAAGCTGAACATATTGATACTACACTTGACCACTTCTGATCTGAACCTGACAACTTCTGGACAACTCCCGACGGGAGTGTCTGACCCCGCCAAGTGATATATCATTGGACTCATGTAGTCGACTTTACTTTGCAGTCTGACTACAGCGATATTTGAAAAGCTTGTTTAGTTTTAAAATGACTTTATTTACTAAATAATAAGAAATAGTTACAAGTTATCGCCTTTCTTATATAGGATGCGGATTACAGTTTTAAAGTGTTGCATTTCTTCATGGAAAGTGGGAAATTTCCAGGGAATGCAATAAATAAACAAACAAATAGGCAAACAAACAACGGATTAGGTAGAAGGCTTAGTATAAGCTCAAATTAAAGGTAGAGGTTGCCTACAACTCAGGACATTGAACTGAGCATCTTAATACCACATTTGATCAATTATCATATGTAATTCTCGAGATATCCATATTTGTTTGATTAAGAACTTTATAATGGATAAACCTGGATTGCTCGGGTCGTAACTCAAACAAGCCTGATATAAACTAAAGGAGAATAGGTTAGGTCGCTTCGCGGCCTAACCTATTATATCTTAGTTGAAATCAGGTTTGGTTTGGGTTACGACTCAGTAAAAACAGGTTTATCCATTTTCGAAGTGGTCAGGTTCGGGTTTGAAGTGGTCAAGTGTGGTACTAAAATGTTCAGCTCGACGAATTGAATCCAATGATGCATCATACTTGGGGGTGAGGGTGGTTGGGAAAAGTTTATAGCTGCAGAGGGAGACGGAATCAGATTGTTATTTCTTTTGAATTGTAATAATTAGAATCAAATAAATTCTTATGATAAATTCGAGGGCAAAATTTTCATTAAAATTCATACTTTTTTTCCCGATTTTTTCGTTGCGAGGTATATAAGGATATGAAATCTCCCGGACTTGACCTAAATAAACCTGACAACCGTAGTTGAGAGGAAGCTGCTTGTGAACAGATTGTGGAAGTAGCTTTGAGTCGCTTAAGTTTCCTTCGAGATGGGGCTCTAAAACTTAAAAGCAAAATGTAGAGTATTGGGGATTCCGTCGCTAAATATATTTATCTCCAGAATAATAGATCAATTATCAGTTATACGTCTATTTAGTCATATGATATTTAAGGAATATAAAGAAAAATAAAAATAAAAATAACATTGGAACATTGAGTATTTCCGAGAATTAATTTTTGCAATTATTTACAATTTTATATTCAATTTAGAACAAACATCAAATAACATCTGAATTAATCAATTGATTGACATAATTAGATGGAAACTAAACCTACTCGATTTTGAATAAAGATAAATATTGTCAATATGATTGACTGTTAAATTTAACAGGTTTAACCTGTTTTGCTTTAGGTTTTATGCATTGTATCATATGTAAAAGTATAATAAATTAATAGTTCAGCTTTTATATTCTCTTTTCTAACATTAATCTACATTTGAGTACTGAATTTGATGCATTAAACATGTTAAACTTTAAAAAATAACCAAACATCCTTGTCAATCATATTGACAATATTTGGCTTTACTCGAAATCAAATATGTTTGCTTAAGCATAATTATTTCGATCATTTCTCAAACCTCGTCTAATGTAAATTAAATTGAAATACTTGAATATTTTAAAAGAGATTTTACAATCACAACTTTCAAAATACTTTATCTAAAAAAGCAGAAACTACTCTAAGAAAAATATGTAAAGCATGCGAATACTATCAGTATATATTAAAAGATAAAAAATGTGTCTCTTATATATCCTTTATAAGGTCTTATTTTTAAGAGCTAAATCTGGACTCATCATCAGACACAACTTGTGTTTCACTCATAACTGAGCCCACAACAAAACTTATTAATGAACGAAAAACTTTGAAAATAGCATACGATTCCTTTAAATTTTATATAAAATATCGGTTTATCAGTTTAAGATTTCATTTTTATAAAACATAACTTATAGTTCTATATCTTATTAAAAAATATAGAAAAGCCATATGAACTTTAGAAAATTGAACATGAAAGCTTTTGAACCCTTAATTCCTATCCTAAAATTAACGACTCCAACTTAAAATACATTAATTAAATTCATTTAAATGGGCGGTAGTGCTCATTCAGTATTATGTTTGTGGTAGCTTTTATAAGACCGAAAACTGAACACAAAGTATTTACGTAGTCATTGACAAAACTGAGGACTGAGTTTTTGAACATACTATATCCTAGATATAATTCAATTAGAACAAATTTTTTTGGAGAAACTATGGGTTGCTGAAATTTTTCTTACAAAATGAACTATTCCGTCTCCCATGGATCTGTCCATAAAATACGCTGAATCACACAGAAGTAACCAGTTAATATTTTTGAATTCTGATGAATGGAATCAATACTAGCTAAGAAATGATTGAATACGCATATCCTGGTTTGACTGCAAATCTTTCAACTTCAGAGTTATAGCGCATTAAACTTTAAAAGAATGGAATTTTAGTTGAGCAGAACTCTTTGAATAGGAGCCCAAATATCTTGATATAGGTGTCGAATTAAAGCTTTAAAAAAG
This sequence comes from Archegozetes longisetosus, assembly GCA_018873245.2. Classification (NCBI taxonomy): domain Eukaryota; kingdom Metazoa; phylum Arthropoda; class Arachnida; order Sarcoptiformes; family Trhypochthoniidae; genus Archegozetes; species Archegozetes longisetosus. The sequence continues at coordinate 11,719,836 of JAEMBT020000001.1, read as the reverse complement.
TTTTTCTAAAAGTCATTTACTCAAATATTTGTAGTAAAGTTTAATATATAACGCAAATTTTGCTTTACCACTTGATTCCATTCTTGTTTTGATTTTAACACAAATTTCTCAAATTTTAGAAAAAAAATCATTTTAAGAGCTTTAATTCGATACCAATATCAAGATATTTGAACTCAAGCCGAGGAAACGGAAAGAACGGAAGTTAAGATTTCAAACAATTATTAACAACCGATGAATCTCTTTGTGTTAGACTTTTTAAGAGGAATTGCTTGTAACTTATCCATATAATATCATTGTATTTCTTTTTTATTACACATATCGATTATTAGTGTACTATTCATTAAATTTGAGTTATGTTAATACCTTAATTTCTCGAAACTCCAACCTGTTGGTACATTGATTTGCCAGTACTTTTTGACTGTCAGTACTTTGATTGTCGGTACTTCGACCCATGTCTCTCAATAAGTGATTCTTTTAAACAAAATATACTTTATTTATGATTATTTTATAATTTTTAAAACTATTTTTAGTTTGAACATATTGAAATTAATAACCATATTCGACAAGCAAACCTAAAGCTCTCTTAGAAATATAGATAAATTGAAAATGCTAAGGATTGAATTGAAATCGAACAGGAACTTTTGGAGATAGTTATAATGTGCATTTTGTATCGACAAAGTCATTGGCCATATATATAAATCAATTTTTGAAACTATTTCTTCATTTAAATTTGATACTTTAAGCTGAAATAAAGTTTGATTGTCGATAGTTAGTACATAGAGGTGAATGAACAACATGAATGACATCACCATAACATGTATGATAAACAAGATGTATAGAAGGCATAATAGATATGATAGATAACGTATTTTTCACTTCAATTTGTATCTATTGCATTGCTATTTGTGTACTTAGTTTAATCCTTATGAAAATCGGTTGCTTATCTCAAAACTATTTGTGTTAATTTCATTGCTATTTGTAATCTTAAAGTATATCTTATGTATTGCACAAAACACATTTGATTTTATTTGTTTATAGAACAATTTAAGTTTAGATCAAATTCTTTCAAATTTTTTTATTGAAATGAAAGATATAACATAATCAATAGCTTCTGTATCAAGCAGTCCATTCCACTTCTGAACTTATTTCTTTTCAGAATTGTTCAAATTACTATAAAAATATGAAAAATACATATTCCCCAGTCTTAATAGAGAGATAATTGAGAATTAATTTAGTTGAATATCTAATCATTTAATTGTATGTTTTGCCGTCTTTCACATACAATTGTAATGTCATGTAGTGAAATAAAGTTTTGGATTGCAATAGCTTTGCGAAAGACACAAATAGCCTTAAGAAGAGCTACCAGTTCGCATTGGTTTGGGTTTACATTACAAATAGCAATGCAATAGATCTAAATTGAACTGAAAAACACTGTAAATTTTTGGATTGCAAATAGCTTTGCGAAAGACACAAATAGCCTTAAGAAGAGCTACCGGTTCGCATTGGTTTGGGTTTACATTACAAATAGCAATGCAATAGATCCAAATTGAACTGAAAAACACTGTAATAACAAATTTCCCAAAATTGAAACAGTATAAATACATGTCTCGGTCCTTTAATTTTTTCATAAATTAGCAGTGTTATGCTAAACGACCAAAAAAATCAAAGTTTGATATTCGACTAAGTCAAAATAAAACCTATAATCTAGAAATCTTTTGAGGAGAGTTAAAGGTAAAAGTATAGATTTATTTCTCTATTACTACTGAATAAACTTTCCAATTTCTGACTCATTATATGGCAATAATTCGAAATATTTTATGGATTTTTTATAGGTACACCAACAGTTCCATAAGTACTATCGAAATGAATCTATACGTCTTTGTCTCATGTATTTTAATTGGTTTCAATATTGCTTATGGGCAGGTATCACAGGTATTAAAATCTCAAATTGACTTGCAATCAGATCAAGGTAAAAAATCAAATAATTTTCAGGTCAATGAACCAGAAATTCAGAGCATAGTAAAAGCATGGCCTGTACGAAACAAAAGAAGTTGCCAACCTCTTTGGTTTAATAAGTGTAAAGTGAATTCTGATTGCTGTTCTAATAATTGTGAGAGAGGACAGCCTAGTTGGGAATATGGAGTTTGCAAAGAAGGTAGTGGACAACCACAACCGCAACCGCAACCTGGTGGAGGTCAAGGTATCAATTCTCTATTAAATAATAAATGTACATAACATAATTATAGCTGTTACAGTATTAGTATTAAGGATGTCGTTATAATAAATGTACCACTTTTGTTAGCGTACATACTTTTATATATAACGTTTGTTACTCAGAAAGAATGTGTTTTAGTAACTCCAGGTATAAGTTAGTCATATAAGGTATGAAATAAAAGTATAAATATTCTTCATTTCACTGAATAAACTACTAAATAGTTTGGGTGACAACTATTTATCGCAGTTCTCAATTGAATCGAACAGTAAAAAAATTATTTTTCTCCCTCAGCTTTACGTTTATATTTGCATTTTTATATCTATGGTCTGTATATCTTTAGTATGACTGCTCATAATTCAAATAATATTAATAAAATAATATTAATTTATGATTAAAAAATTTCTTCTCCATTTAAAAGATAATTTGAATAACATTTTTTGTAATTTGCCGTTGAAGGTGGACTCATGACAGTTAATAAATTCCAAGAATGTGTAAAAGTTTTCGGTTTCGGTACTCCAAGCACTACAATAGCTCAGGCATTCATCGACCAGGCAAGTTCTAAAGGCTCTATTACCAGTAAATTGGAGGCATTTATGGCTGTCTCACAAATGAGTTGGGAATCTGCAGGTTTTACAGCTAGAAGAGAGTGGGCCTGTAGTGGTGGCCGCTGGTCCAGTTGGCCGTGCGAGTCTTACGACAAGAATGGCTGTCCTAATGGTAACAATTTCTTTGAATTTATCTTATTTGAAAACATAATCTGAAGCTTAATTAATTATTTAAACTTTCTAAAATTTTGTTAAAACATTTTATAAGTAAATGTGATTAATCAGAGTGTTAGTGATTTCGATAAGATAGAAATTCTCTTAAAGTTGATTTTGATAATTATTGTTAATCCAAATCATAAGAATTTGTTTGATTTTAGATCAAAACTACTTTGGTCGAGGATTCATACAATTGACACATTGTTATAACTACCGAGCTTGTTCGCGAGATCTGTATGGAGACGATCGACTTGTAAGGGATCCAGATATGGTTGCCAGAGATGATAACATAGCAATGGCTACTGCTCTATGGTTTTGGTCTAAGAATGTACATAGTGTTGCAGTGAGCGGTCAATTCGGCTCGACTACGAGAGCTATCAATGGAGGACTCGAGTGCACACCGAGCGGAGATATCAGCAAAGCTAGAAAAAGATGGGACCAATTCAATGCTTGCCTCAGTGCTGCTGGAGAATCAGGTTTAGGTCAAAAGGAGGCTGGATGCTATTAGTTGTATAAGATTTGAAGCATATTGTTCGAAAGGAAAATAATTTTCAGATTATATGATTATTGTGTTCTAAATTTTCTTTCATTTACTAATTCAAAGGCTATTTAATAAATTATGCCAAAAATTTAAATATTTGAGCAAACAATTTGATTTATATCATTGAATATTTACTAGCCATATGATCTCTCAGGATCTGAGTGTTTCATTTATTTAATATAATAAAAAAAAATATTACAAACTAGGTTCATTTTTCAAGAAAGTCTTGAGTGAAAATATTCTGATAACTCTACAATAGAATTGTGGAGTACAAATCAGTGTTGACATCATTTTCAAAATTTTCGGATAAAAATTGGTCAAATTTGTGCCCACTTCTACCTCATCAGCTGAAATGAGATTTTGTCTGAAGTTAATAAAGAGTTAGGAATGATCGATCAGTTGAACTATCTAAATAGCAAAGATATGAAATTAATTGCCTAAAGAATAAGGCAGATATTGTGCCGAGTTAATCATTTTAAAGAAGTTTTTGAAAGGTATAAAATAGCCATTGATTATGCAATAATAGTGATTTCATATTCGAGCAAAAATCATTACAGCTAATTAATAATTTTCTTAAGTTTAGACTAATAATGTCACCGCAAGTTGTTTTCGCCAATTATGAAAATTTTAGTGAAAATTAGTTTTTTTTTCTATAATATTAATGAGGATATTGAATGAAAATGTAAACCATTTTTGCATTATTGTAAGTTATTTATAGAATCTATTTGAACTGCTCAATAATCTGCTAATCGATCAAATGATGTAATTCAAATTATATTAATATAAAGAAAAACTTTATAAAAAGTAAAAATACTTTATAAGAATGAAATTCAAACAATGTTGCTGGCGCTTATATGATCAATGATTCTTTTTATAGAAAACTGTGAATCTTTACACTTCTCCTGAAAATTGATAACATTTTTTATTAAATTAAATTTTATTTTCAAGACAGTCATAACCTATGAGAAAAATCGGAGGCTCTCACGAATAGGCAAACGGCTTGGAATAGCCATTTACGAGCGAAATAGTAAAATTCTCTGAAAGCCGATTCTTCTAGCACGTTTTCTCGCGAAAGCCTCAGTCATATTTCCCAAATTTAGAATATCTCCCGTTATTTAACATTTTTTTATTCCTAAGCGTTTTCTAGCAATAAATTTGCGACTTGTAGTAGATTCCGGTTTTGTTGGTGGTGGAAGTAGTGATAGTAGCTTTGGATACTAAAACTCAATTTCAACCAGTAAACTACGTTTACAAAGATAATTTTATTTGGTATTCAAGCGTTAATCGTATGTATTCATTATTTCTCAAATTGGCATATTTGTTCTCGAAATATTGAATCAGACAAATAGTCGCTTTGGAACTATATTGAAGTATCTCTGATTGAAATAATATCACAGATACGACAATGTAGCTTCAAGGCGACGATATGGAAAATAAAAATCGTTTTCATTTCATAACTCTTTTTTTCTGACTGAAATAGTTATCTGAATCTGAATTTACACATATGATACTTTGCACTGATTGAAACGCGAACGACTAAATGAAATTAGCTTTATTAACTCTAATTAATTATTCAAATACTCAAACTTAATGTTATACAATTAGTATTTAGAAATGGAAATTTAGTACTTTATAACATTCATTGAAAATGTCTAATATTTTCTGAACCGGGTCATCTTTTTAATCATATTGTCTGAAACCCTTAATAGAGTTTCAGAAATTATTTTCTTGATCACAGCAATAATTAGTTAATAAGGTAAATAAGTTTCCATAAGCTAAACCTGTCTCTCTTGTAAACACTATTATTTATACTAAAAGTGTTTTTAAGCAAAACACGATCATCTTTGTCGAATAGTCTCTTGTTTGACTTATTTCAAACTTTATTCATAAGTGGCATCTGATCGATAAGTAATATTAAATAAAAATTGCATTCAATTTGTGGGTTTAGAAGATAACGGGATACTCTGTGTGATAAGAACGAGGTTTAAATTTATCTCAATTCCTCATTAAAATGAAAAATTTAAACACTTTAAGCTAAAAAACATTCCCTATATAGATCATAGCTGGATATTTCAATCTCTAACTTCATATCTAAGTCGAAGTTGGAATCTATTCTCCGGAAAAGTTCTAAGAATTCTGCATAAAGCAAGAGAGCTCACATCACCAGTCTTACATTCTGTCTGTCGAACGTAAGCATTTCACACTCTTTCTAGAAACTAGAATTTATTACAATCAATTAAATAATAGTTGTAAGGATATAGTATTTTATTTTGTTTTAAGTTTGAAAATATAATTTTATTTGTTGTTGACTGCTTTAGATCTATCGTTCTAATGCTGTTAAACTTACTTTATTTTAGATGTATATAATGAATAAACATTAAGATGATAGGGCTATTAACAACAAAAGGATTAGACTTTTGGACGACTTTAAAAGCTTAATCCGTCGCCCCAACTTCAATAATCCAAATACTCAGGCCCTTCTTACAATTTTATTAGAAATACCAATGAATAAGTAAATATATGTTAAGTATAGAGAAAGAATGTCAAAGTTTAGAAGTTCAATACACTTCAAACTTTACATAATATTGTACAATCATAGTAAAAAATACTATAGTTTCATCAAGTATTTTAAACCAAATGCTTATAAATTAAAATAATAATAATAAACTTATTCAGCAAAGCTAAAAATTCATAACACGTTTAAATCTTATAAAGTATCAATTAAAAATTTTATATAACTTTAAAAATTACCTTCATTTCTTACATGAATCGGCGAACTATAAAAAAGATTTGCACTGTAAGTAAAAAAAATATTAATATTTATTACATAATTCTAATCTATAAAGTAGCTTATGAATGAAATATCTATTCCTAGAGCTTTTATTAAAGTACAATTTGTTGAACAAATTTATAGGAATATTTTTATATTTATATATTATATTGTGAATTAGTTTCAATAATTGAATTTCTCGCCTTTTTAGGCTCATTAAGTTTAAAGTTCTCAATCTTTCATCATATTTGATATCATATTCTCCCATTTATTGCAAATAAATTTTGTTATTTTTTCTGAACTCTCTCTATACTATGATATTGTGTCTTATTTGGAGTAAAACATAGATTTGAGAATTCAATAATGGGTAAAATACAAGATTTATATAATCTTTAAAATACATGCCCATCAACATTATGACAAATAGTTTTTAATAAGTTAAATTTCGAAAATGCTTTTTTACTATTTCATTGTAATGATTGTTAAAATGCATTTTCTTTTCATAAAAATAGACCCAAATGTTTGGTTTGTTTCTATAAGTTTTGACGAAACACCATTCAGAGTATAGGAAGATAAGTCATTATTCCCTTGCACTATTCTTAAATGTTCAGTCTTTACTGAATTTAGTTTCAATTCATTTCGTTTGCAATGTTGATCAATAGAAAAGATATCATTTTGTAAAATACTCAAATCAATTGCTTTTAACAAAACAATATCGTCTGCGAACTGGAAAATATGACACTTAACTTTTTGGCAAATTAGAAACATAAATTGTACAAAATAGGGCTTAAAAATCCACCTTGGGATATACTTCTTTTCTTAAAAGTTTTATCTGAGTACTCATTGTTGTGACACACAAATTGTTTTCTATTTATGAAACCATTAGACAGTATCTTTAAAAAATTTCCAGGAATACCAAATGAGTTAAGCTTTTCTAAGAGTTTGTTATATGATACCAAATCAGAAGCAGAAGAGAGGTAAAAAAAATATCAGATCTATGCAGAAGATATCCTTATCATTAAGATTATTATATATCAGATTTTATATATCTACGTGCTGGTGATAAATGCTGCTGCCTTTCTTGTAGCTATACTGATGCTCATGTATTAAATTACTGAAAACAAAATAAAAAGGCTTATTTTTTGGAGTAAAATATTCTCCAAAACTCTGTAGATATTAGGTTGAACAGAAATATTTAATGCTTCGATATGAGTCAATCTTAGATTTGCTTTGATTTCTTCCAACAAAGGGGTAACTTTTGAAATTTCAACTCATCAGGTATTTCATTAAATTCCAAATTCTTGTTAAAAAGCGTGTGTACAAATTTAGAAATACCACTCAAGCAAAACATGATCACTTTATTGAAGATAAAGGTCGGTCCCTGAGATTTGCAAACCTTAAAGTTTTTCAACGACGTCAAGACATAATTCATCATAGTCGTGCAATCGCTTAAACTATTACAATGATTTATATCAAAATTTAGCTAAAAAATACAGACTCTCTTTCCTCAGATTAAGACTCGAGATGCTCAAAAAATTTATTCACAATTTCTTTTCCATCACTTCTCCTTCAAGAGCGTTAAATACAAGAGAGTTACTGGTTTCTATTGTGTTTCTGATGAAACTGTAGAAATCTTTAAGTGTTTTAGATTTACCAATTGATTTTTTGATTTTTTTGTTATTTAAACGTTTTATTTTTCTTTCTATTTCTTTGGTTAAAAAATCATGAAGAGTTTTATACGATTGTTTAGTCTTCATTAATTTTCGTGCTTTCCGTCGTTTAAATATCAGTTTGCACATATCTTTAGGGTATTTGCGGGCAGTATGAGTTATTATAGTTTTTTAGAAAAAGTTTCTTGAAATATGTTCTCATAGATTTCTTTCATTTTTATATAAACGCTTTCAATATTGTTATAGTCTTTCAAAATTTGGTCCCAATTTAACCCATATAACTTATTGTTAAATAAGGACAGATTACCCACTGTATAATCGAAAATTATTTAAGTTTTTGCTTCAGGTTTTGGTTTATGTAGTATTTCCAAGCTTGGAGTAATTGCATTGTGATCATATCTACATAACTTTCTGTTTTGCAGTATTTCATAACAATACGATCTCAATAGACAACATTTTATCAATTATTTATATAGGTTTAACAATGTAATAATAAATTTTGAAAAGTGATCTAAAACAATTTTCATTTAATTATATTGATTAATCATAATGCTACTTTTACCGTATTTTATAATAACATGATCAAACATCGTAATCTTAAATTTCGAATATAATATATGTAAAGGAATAAAGATTAAGATTATTTTCTATTTATCAAATGATGGTTTAAGTAGCAATTTTCTGTCGATTGCAGTTTGGTAAAGCAATAAGTTTTCACAAGTTTTTGTACTTATTTTTAGAATTAACAGGTGAAAAGGTTTCTAATATTGACCTTATAAGGATTAAAATAGCAGGGGATTAAAATCTTTCAAAGTCGCCATAATTCTGACTCTTTCTGGGTTTTATTGCATTTCTTAAACCTTATATATAGATTTTAATCGAATGTATCTTTAGTTTTTTATTGTAGCAGGCAAACAGTGAACTTTAAATAAAGTTATCATTTTTAAAGACTGAATTCGTAAACTTTACATATACTTAACATTTTAGAAGCAATCAAACCTGATCTGAAAATTCACATCACATGTCATTTTTCGTGAATCTATCTAAATTAAGTCTAAAGTTTTGTCTAATATTTTATAGCTCTTCTAATTACAATTTTAATAAATAGCATTTTTGTTTATTTCTTTATGGAATCTATTGTTGAATATGTGTTAAGACTTTTGACATGAGTTGTTGTCGTGTGTAAGGGTTGGTGATTGTTTTTCTTAGTTTTGTATCTAACATAACTATAATAAGAAAATACTCGTAAATAATGCTAATTCTTATTTTCTAGTTTGTTTCTGGAAATGTCTAGTTTAGCGACAGTACGTCTACAACTGAAGTAGGCACAAATGTCGCAATCATTAAAATCCTAAAATATGAGATTAAATGTGTTTATCTATAAAAAAAAAATACTGAAAGTATCACAAATAAATGGCAACAGCATAAAACAGATCATATGATAATAATGAACCCATAGGGTTTTAGCTTAAATAAGGACATACCTGGTCTGAAGTATGTAAAAATAAAATACTTTGGTAAAAAATTGCATCAATCAAAATCCACAAATATTTTTTTCCAACAAGATATAAGTTAAAGAGACAATACTTCTCAAGGTTTTTATACATATATATATATATATTTAAGGCAGAGAACTCGAAAACATAAATCAAACAAATTTAAACCGATCTAGAAGCAATGGCTAAGCCAGGATTCTATAACTATCACACGGTTGGTAATCGTCGATATCCAACTACATTTCCAGCTGCAAACGTAGAATTCGCTCTGAAATATACTCCAAAAGAATCTGATAAATTCTTAGTTTCTTATGCAAAAAGTGGCTCAAACTGGACGTTACACATGTCACTCATCCTTAACAATGGTGTTCTCCAGTACCGACCGAATGGTTTTCAGAAAAATCTACTCGAACTCAGTGGAAAACAGTCTTGAAAAGTTTTTCTCAAGATATTATCAAGTGTGAGCTACCTTTCAATCAAATTCCTTACAGTAAATCTGCTAAATATTTACTTCTTGTGAGAAATCCTAAAGAAGTTTGTGTCTCATTTAAAAAGCTTCACAGCTGTGTTAATATTTTTTGTGTGATTTAAAAAAATTTCATTTGACTCGTGAATCTTTACCAATATCAGAAACATGTGCTCGAAGCAAACAAATAGGGCCTGATATTTTTTGAAACTATAAATATTTCGGTATGATTGTACTTTATGGGGGTAAGAGTGTTGTGTCAACTCCACCCCTACTTTATATATATCGTTGGGCTCAGTTCGATGAGACGAGTTCATCGATACCTCACTTGGGACCCTAGGGTCCAGCTACAAAAAGTTGGGCCTAGGTATCTGGGTGGCCGGACCTAGGATTATGTATTGGGTGTCAATATGACCGGAGGCTCGAGTGGAGTTCACATATCAAATATGGTGGTCCTAGGGCTAGGTCTTGAGACTTAACTTTATTACTTAAACATTGTAGAGGTGAATCTTAGCAATCCCTGCTCGGAGTGTTCCTATTGACCAATATCAACGTGTTATATGTCGTTGGAAAGGTCTCGTCAAGCTGAGTTCAGCGATACCATACATGATGACCTGTGACCTCGGGTTCACCGACGGGTAAACTCTGACCCATGACCACAAATTTTTACCCTCATAACTAAGGCGTCTATAATTCGGGACTGATAACCCTCTGATTCAGGGGGAAAAAGGAGTTTAAAAAGACACATTTGGGGCTTATTCGGGAAATTCAAATTATTATTTTATTATAGAAAAATTTTAGTTATAATCTAAAAATTGATTGTATTGTATTACATTTAAGTGCTCAATAGTTTCTAAAGTCATGCTTTGCCGATTATCCGTTAAAATTCGCTTATATAGCGAAAAGGATCGCTCAACATCGACAGATACTAATGGGGCATATAGTGTTTGTAATTTATGATCATAAGAATTATGATTACTGGTAAACTTAATTAAATTCTTATTTTTATTCAACGAATTTTTGAGTTTAAGTGCAGCATTTCCTTTGAGTTTCGATTCAACTTCTTTTAATATTTCCAGTTGTTTTGACATTTTCAATCCTTGCGTCTCCAGACTCTCTATCGCTTCGGGAAGAAACTCAAACCCAGATATATACAGAAGCGATTGTTGCAAAGTATTGCTCTTTTCAATTAAATCTTTAGCATTTTTAATTGCAGCTGAATAAATTTCGAGATTATTAATAAAGTTTGATACTTTCGCAAAGTGTTTAGCATAATAAAGAGCAGCATTCATCCATGTTCCCCAGCATGTCAATATTGGCAATAGTGGAAGGGGAAGTTCAGTCTCGTTTTTGAATTTATTTTATCTATAAGGAGATTTTACCAGAATTTTCTTCATCAACGAAATCAATGAGTTGATTTCGTCATTTTCTTCTCTTATTTTTTCACAGACTCTGTGAAGTGCATGAATAACGCACGTGACGTGATGGACATCAGGAAATAATACTTTTAAAGTTTCAACACTCTTAAGCATGTAAGAGGTCTGATCAGTAACTATCAATTTTAGTCTGCTAAACTGAGTGCCGTTGGGCCACAACCGATTGCAGGCATCGAGAACTCTTTGATTGATTGTCGAATAATTGGTAACATTAATAAATTTAGTCATTAAAAGCATTGGTTTGCAATATTTGCCATTTAAACCTCCAACCAATACGTTTAAGACAAATCTATTGCATGTATCGGTTGACTCGTGCACAAATAAATAAATATTATGATCGGAAATGACATTTCTGATTTGATTTAACTTTTCATTGAAACTTTTGGGGATATAACTGTTTCGTAATGTTGAGGGATGTGGCGTAGTCTTTTTCGTATACTTTTCAAGAAAGTTTAGGAATGATTCGTTCTTAAGTTTATTCATAGGAATATCTGCATCTATGAGGCATTTCGTAAGATCAGTGAAGTATTGATTATTTTTTTCGTTCAATGCAGAGTTGCTCATCAGTGCTGTCAGCATTGCCTGCTTTGGTTCGCTCTTCTTAAGTTCGCTCTCCTTAAGTTTTAAGTGATTTTGATGAGATTTACTTTGGAAATGCTGTTGAACACGGTTCTTTCCATGTTGTCTATCAAAATTAGTTTTTATATCACAGATTGTGCAATTCAGGACTTTTAGTTGATCAGAATGTGCTGATACAACTTCACGAAGAATTCTTGAAAGTGGTGTGTTTATTCTCGGCATAATTACACAGTGTATCACAATCAATCGACTAATAACTAAAAATTAGGAAGTATTGAACAAAAAAACAAAATATAAACACTATTCAAGTCATAAAAATACACCCATTAGACTGAATACGAAAACCAGTTTTCGTCATGTACTATAGACAAAATTAATAACTTTTTAAACTTTCATTTCGCTCTGACTTATCTACAAATAATTTTCAAGCTATATATAAGACCTTTCATGTTATTCATAGGTAAGTCAGCGCGACGTGAAAGTTTGAAAATTAATCACTTTTTCCATACTACATACTATATTTTATAATTTCAATTGAAATATTGCAAAAAATTTAATACAATGTCATGTTATAAAAAGTATTTTGTGCTATGAAAACTTAAATTTTAGAAAACTCAGGGAATTTTGCACAATTCGGGGCATATTCGGGAATTCAGGACTTTGCTCTTGATTCAGGAAATTCGAGAAAATAAGAATGCCATCATTTGACTTCTTAATACTTGATACGCGCTCATATCTTGATTTCCCGCTGTTTAAGTTTCAGGAGATAACTTAGGGTTTCCCGAAATATAGACGCTCTTCTCATAACACATATATTGTTGGAAAGATCTCGACATATAGAGCTCAGCAACGCCAGACATGGTAAGCTGTGACCTCGAGTTTACCGACGGGTGACCTTTGACTTCTGACCAAAATACTTAACTCCTATAACATATATATCTTTGGAAAGGTCTCGACAAACTGAATACAATGATAACACTCATGCGATCTTGAGATCTATTCAACATAATAGTTTCGATTTTCAAATCATATCTACCTATAAGATGAAATAATGTTTGTATGATTTACCCTTCTGAGAAGGTATAGACACTTATAATTTTCTTTATCTATTTTTCACAGCGTAAGGAATGCGGTTTTCAATTTGCTTTTAGTCTTTATCATCGCTAATGGTACTTCAGTACCAATTAATAGTGTCTTGCCTTTTTCAGGGCAACACCATAGCGATCCACCATCTTATTAGTCAGTGAAAATGTGATAAGTAATGCTGAATTTGCCGTTTTCACGGCACCATTCAATTCTTTACACCCCTTCGATCGTATTCAATTGACATTCTTTAATTTCATTCGTTTTTGCTTTTAGTATTGGTATAATTTTATCATTCATGCTAAGACGTGCACGATCATCTATTGAACCAGACAATTTTAACTTTTCCACTGTTTTTGACTATTTGAATGTCTAATTTTAACCAAAAGTTTCGTAATGAGAATGATGCTATTGAGTTTTGTGAATTGATGAGTTCACTTCCTAGCCAACTCTCTAATCCTAAACCATCTTGTGTTAATCACTCTGATACTGAATGCATTATTATGAAAGCTCCATGAGAAAATTTGCATTGGATATATAGCTGTCCAATTTGTCGAAAATTTATCAGTTCTACTTCATGTACATACTTTGAAAGCTCTAAATTTCAATAAGAGAAACATTACGCATTGTATTAGCATTTGTAGCTGAGCTTACTAATCAACAAGCAGCATTTGAGTGTCATGTTGAAAAAAACACAATTTCAGATTGGTATTCTGCTTGCACAAAAGTTAAAGAGGTCAGCCTTGGCGTAAAATCGAACGTCTATATGATGAGGATGGCAAAATATTCAGTCATTTTTTCGAAATCGACGAAACTCATATTGTTCATCGTAAATACAAGCGATGCAGAATGTTAGAAGACAGAGGTGGTCACCCTATTAATACTTGATTGTAAAAAGCCCTTACTCTGTCAAACGCCCTGCTATGCGAATCAATTTGTTGCCAGAGCAGGAGATGTTGGGCATCTATCAACTGCTATAATTTTGTAGTCCGTTTGCGTTACGTCCATTCAGTAGAAGGCAAGCATATCGAACATATTGTATCTTTTATGTATTAGTTTGGTCAACAAATTTTGCGCCTTCAGATATCTACCGGTAATATTGGATAGTTAGAGACAAAATCATAAACTACAATCAAATGGAGGCTTAAGTTCCGAATTTCAAGAATTTTCGTTCATATTTAGTATCTTAATCAAAAGTTTTATCTCCCTAAATGTATGGATCTTAATCGGGAACAAATTCGAGCAAAAATTTCTTATGGTTGGAAAAAGAGGCCGGAAGGAAGCTAATATGCCACGAATTCTTTCTTTTCAGCCTCCTTTCACAGCCATAAGAAATTTTTTACACGAATTTGTTCCCGATTAAGATCCATACATTTAGGGAGATAAACCTTTTGATTAAGATACTAAATATGAACGAAAATTTTGAAATTCGAACTTGATTTTGTCTCTAACTATCCAATATTACGGGTAGATATCTGAATATGTTCGATATGCTTGCCTTCTACTGAATGGACGTAACGCAAACGGATTACAAAATTATAGCAGTTGATAGATGCCCAACATCTCCTGCTCTGTAATTAGCAACAGAACAGTTGCTTCAAAATTTGCAATAAGATTTGCAATTGTTTTTGGATCAGGAGCTCTTTATGTCTTGAACACACAATGCAGGTCCGGGACTATGTAATGACTGATTTCAAAACTATTTTTATGGCATGAATAACGTGTCATATCGTGTTGGAAAATGCACATAAAAAGGGCTGACATCCTAACATGTAGAAGTTATGACCATTTAAAAAGTCGAACTTCAATGCACAGATACAATAGTTATTAAAAATGATGAGCAGTGCTCGAGCATTCGGTGCTCGGTGGCGAGCACGAGCACTGAGAACTTCAATTTTGTCGAGCATGAGCGCGTGCTCGAGCACCTCACCATCGAGCACCGAGCACGAGCATCGAGCACTTAGTCCTAACATCAAAACTAAAAAAACGATGTTAACTGAATGTAAAAATAAATAATTTTATTGAATAAAACTATGAGAACTGCTATTCTAACAAATTGATACAGTAATACATATATTATAAAGTGTGAGAAAGTTTTAAAGATTTTAATCAGATTATTCTGTCATTTGCTTATAAACCTCTACCCCCGGAGATTTACAATCAGTATTAAAGGGTTCAATATTTACTGTGGCGTCTGACGACCTTTTGAGCCTGAAACTAAAGTTAGAATTTAATATAAATATCAAATCTAAACAAATTTTGATTTAATTTTAAAGTTAACGTTCAATAATTATTTCCGTCCTTTTATAAATAGTTCGCTTATTTTATTGCAAAATGACATCAGTTTTTATCGTTAAGCATATACTTGAACGGTATTTGATCTTACTTTTGACGTTTTGAATGTATTTTGCATTACATATGTTTAGGATTAAAGCTTTCAATAGACATAAAGTTTGGACATAGTGCTCAGTTGGTGCTCAGTGCACGAGCACCTTCAAAATACGAGCACCGAGCACTTCGATTTTGCCGAGCACGAGCGCGAGCACTGAGCACAAAGTTTTGACTGAGCACGAGCACCGAGCACACTCATCATTGGTTATTAATGTATTTTTATTTGATTTTTCACTACTACAATGAGAAAGTATATCAAAACTTATTAGAAATTCATATAAATTGAAAGTAATTATGCTTAATGTTTCAATTCAAATGAAATTCTAATACTTACAACAACTCTGTTCATTTGAGTTCTTAAAAACTAAACAAACATTAAACTAATGCTCAATAGTCCGATCTTTTTTGTGTATAAAAAACCTAAAGATTTGTTTTTAGAGAGACAATAAATATGAAAAATTAGAGCTATTGATACATAAAAACTGATTTTGAACATGAAATTTTCAGATTATCCTTTCTTTACTCAAAATGAATACAAAATCGTTGAAAGTTTTCTTTATTATTCGCATTCAATCTAGGATTTCATAGAAAAAGCTCATATTTTCTACGCAAGAATACATAGAAATCAATAACAATCGGCCATAGGAGACCGCTTTTTTGATGATCATACCTTTCAAGTTTCTGGTGATCATCCTTTTTTATATGCCTTTTCAAACATCATATGACATGAAACTCATACTATAAAAATTTTTTGAAACCATTCATTACATAGTCCCGAACCTCCCTTGTCAGATTTAAATCTTTTTTAAACTGCGAATTTTGAAATCCTTACTGCTCGAAATGCAAAAGTAAATGTTTGTGCGGAGTCATTTTTTGGGCCCAGTTATTTCTAAACTTTAAGAAATTAACTAGCTCATCAAAAAAAATTTATTATTCTTATCTAGATGAAACAGGTAGATTAGTTTGAAAAGTTAAATTCGGAAAATGAAATGTACTTATTTTAATTGAATACTCTCAATTTAGAACTTATCTGAGCTATTTGATTGAAATATAGTATCTTAATGTCAGTGAAGATCAGGTCCTATTGTAGTAAAACGTTGTTATAACATTATTCAAACATAAACTCTCTTCAATTTTATAAGCTAACAATAATGAAGCGATTGAGTGCTGTAATGCTACACATCCAGAATGTTTTAACATCTCCGTTCCAGCAGACGATCCATTCTATGGACAATTTGGTGTAAGATGTATGAGTTTTGTTAGGTCAGCTGTAGTTCAAAAATGCAAACTTGGTCCACGTGAACAAATAAATCAATTAACTTCATATATAGATGGCAGCCAAATTTATGGATCAAATTTACATCAGTCTCAATCACTTCGCACTTTAAAAGGAGGAAAACTTAAAACTTCAGAAATCAATGACGAGTCGTTTTTACCATTCGATCAAAACAGAGAAACATGTAGCATTCCTCGAACAGAACCGAGAAATTGTTTCGTGGCTGGAGATGTGCGAGTAAACGAAAATCCATTGCTGACCGTTTTCCAAACCATTTGGCTCAGAGAACACAATCGTATTGCAAACGAGTTATCATTTTTGAATCCGAAATGGGATGATGAGACATTATATCAAGAATCTCGTCGTATAGTAATCGCAGAATTACAGAACATCGTTTACAAAGAATTTCTTTCACATTTAATTGGCAAATCTGCAATGTTAACTTTCGGTCTTTATATAAACTTGTTCGGGCATATCTATAGTTATTCTCCATCAGTAAATGCAAGAATAATTTCCTCGTTCGCAACGGCTGCCTACAGACAGCATACTTTAATTCAGGGCATAATTAAATTAATAAATTCAACCAACTCTTTTCAGAATGAAGAACTTTACACACAGTTCAATAATCCATCTCTTCTTTATAAAAGTGATTCGCTTCAGATATTTATTAGTGGTTTTACTGAAGAGCCCTCTCGAAACGATATAGATCATAACCAAGATTCAATGAATAATTGTGAGCTTTTTTGAGTGATATAAGTCTATGATCACTGTATTCTATTTAATATGAGATAATTACTTCACTAAAGAAGTGACTAACCACTTGTTTCAAGGAATGGGACAATTTGACTTCATTCAATGTCCAGAGAGGAAGAGATCATGGACTTCCGATTTATATTCATTGAAGAAGAGTTTGCAAACTTCCACCAGTCAATAGTTTTGATGACTTAAAATTATATATGATTCCGAAGACTGTTGAAGAAATGAAAAAGGTTTACAAGAGTGTCGAAGATGTCGACTTATTCATTGCTGGCGCTTCAGAGTATCCGTTAAACGACACACTACTTGGACCAACATTCGCCTGCATTGTTGCTGAACAGTCTCGTAGATTGAAGTACGGCGACAGATTTTGGTTTGAAAACGGACTTCAAAGTGGGTCATTCAATTTGAATCAACTCCAAGAGCTCAGGAAATCGAGTTTAGCTCGAGTTTTCTGTGACAACAGTAGAGTTAAAAGAATGCAACCATTGGCTTTGTTTCGAGCTGATTGGTTTAGGCCATTGTAAGTATAGCTCGGATGCAAATATTTTTATGGATCCTTTTAAATATGTAAGTTTAAAAGCAGACCCCACACAATTAATTTAAAACTTGTTAAAAACTATGGTAAATCAATGGAAAAGATTTTAATTTAAAAGATTAATCCATCTTAGCAATCGAATGAAACTAGAAAGTAATGTCTGACGAACTCGATTACTGCATTGACTCAAAGGCAAACTTTAGAAATCTTAATATTATTTGATCTCTTATGAATTACTAGGAAAATGTCAAAATAAAAAGATTATATCTACCTCAGGTTTAAGGATAAAATCATAATATGAGTGATATGATCGTTTTACTAAACACTAATTTTTTATTCTGCTTCATCGACGAGTCTTATCCATAAGCAGTTCAAAACCAGACTCTTAATCATAATTTTTTTTATCAAAATTAAAGCAAAAATACTTATAAAACGATATTGACTAAACTTCAAGTTGAGGATCAGGTGTAATAATAACGATTAAATTTCTCTTATACGTTTTCAAATGTAGAACAATAACTTTTTAGTGAACTAATTTTCTGTATATGACATATATTACCAAAGATATTAGGATTTAGTGATTAGATCTAAGCTTTCGCAGTTTTGAAATCTTGAAAAAACATCTTATATGAGAACCTTAAAATTCTCGACCTATTACTGAAAAGAAAATGGAACTTCATCACTATAAACTGAACGAGTGGACAACCAGTTTATACTTCTTTCAAAAAGATATAAAGAAAATTTCAAAACCGCTTTGATTTAAGTTATTTTGAAATTTTTTCAATTTTAATTTCAATTAAATTCTCAATAAGATTTAGCAGTAACTTATAAATCAAAATTTTTTTAAATAACCATCTGATAAGAACTTATTTAGTAAAAAGCTTAATTTGAATTTTGTATTTCTTTTAGTAATGAGAAAAGATTATGCTCTGGAAACGAGATTCCAAGAGTCAATTTGAAGTCTTGGCAAAATGAACCAGTTGTGGGTTAAAAGTTTTAGTTTTCAATTGAATATTAAAAATTTTTATTGTTTTGAGAAAATATACCGTTATATTTGTTACATAAAAAATTATTATATAGTTTAAAACATTATTTTATGTTAAATTACAAAATTTATTTCAAATATGAAAATTCAAACGTTAACATCTATTAAATAATAAATCTCAAATGTTTAAAAATGACATTAAACATTATTTGTATTGTGATGTCTTTGAAATTTATTGTTCAATTTAGACATTCACAGCAAATAAAATGAGCAAATATAAAATGCGCAATGCAAAATTCATTTGAGATGTGAATTTTAAAGTAGTAAAAAAATGATGACCTTTCAAGATCAAGATATTGCTTTCTTAAGGCGAAGGTTTATGCTTAAGTAAGGTGTATATATGAAGCCTCAAACACGTATTTATCAATAGAACAGATGCTTTGGATTCGCATTGTTTTAGTTTGCTAAAAGTATAAGGTATCAAAGGATTAAGAAATAAGTTTTCAATAAATAATTTCTAGAAATTATTTATTGCCACATGTATTATGCTTAGAATTATCATATACACAAAAGTTATGAAGTATTAAAATTTTCAATTTATTTAAATAGAAATAGTGGACATTGAAGTGATAATTATTTGCATAATTTTAACGGATACACGAAGAACTTTAACATAATTTCTACCAATAATCGGATGTTTGAAGTTAAAATTCAAAATAGTAGGATAATAGTACACTTTATATACAATGGATTTTAGAGTTATTGTTTCGCAGGCATATACAGCTTTAGACAATGAGATCTACTGTTAGAAATTTGGCTGTATAAAATTAAAAAAATTATATAAATCTTATGAAAATTAATATGTAGTAACTAGAATAGTTGACAATTATATCACATAAAATTTTTAAGTATAATAACATTTAGCTTATAAAAATACTAATTAAATACAATCAAAAATTTCCATTGAATACAGTATACATATTATAAAGCATTTTAGAAGAAAGTATGGGTGAATCCAGGCTAATGGGTCTAAAGGGGTTCCCGACCTCCCACCTCCAAGTGTGATATATCATTGAATTCAGTTGTTCAAGCTGAACATATTGATACTACACTTGATCACTTCTGATCTGAACCTGACCACTTCTGGACAACTCCCGACGGGAGTGGCTGACCCCGCCAAGTGATATATCATTGGACTCATGTAGTCGACTTTACTTTGCAGTCTGACTACAGCGATATTTGAAAAGCTTGTTTGGTTTTAAAATGGCTTTATTTACTAAATAATAGTAAATAGTTACAAGTTATCGCCTTTCTTATATAGGGTGCGGATTACAGTTTTAAAGTGTTGCATTTCTTCATGGAAAGTGGGAAATTTCCAGGGAATGCAATAAATAAATAAAAAAATAGGCAAACAAACAACGGATTAGGTAGAAGGCTTAGTACAAGTTCAAATTAAAGGTAGAGGTTGCCTACAACTCAGGACATTGAACTGAACATTTTAATACCACATTTGATTAATTATCACATGTAATTCTCGAGATATCCATATTTGTTTGATTAAGAACTTTATAATGGATAAACCTGGATTGCTTGGGTCGTAACTCAAACAAGCCTGATATAAACTAAAGGAGAATAGGTTAGGTCGCTTCGCAGCCTAACCTATTATATCTTAGTTGAAATCAGGTTTGGTTTGGGTTACGAATCGGTAAAAACAGGTTTATCCATTTTCGAAGTGGTCAGGTTCGGGTTGGAAGTGGTCAAGTGTGGTACTAAAATGTTCAGCTCGACGAACTGAATCCAATGAAGCATCACACTTGGGGGTGATGGGGGTTGGGAACTAATTTATACCCATTAGCCAGGATTCATCCCACTATACAATAAACCAGTTGATAAACTGGTTTATTGTACATTTATATTAAGCACACAGAAAGTGTTTATTGTACGTAGTTGGTGTAAGCAAACTTTGTTTTACTCATTCCTATCAACAATATCACTACTGTACTTATTTTCTGAATATTTTTAAAACTTTGTATATTTTTTAATTATGAGTAAGGCAAAGTCCAGGTATTTTGCCATAAGAATACTTTTTTGAAGAAGAGCCTTAGATTCAAGTTTAAGAGTATAAAAATCATTAAGCACTAAATTTAAATTGAAAGGAAATCCCAATTAGTAGAAGTTTTGAGCTAATACTAATTTGATATCCCTATCTAACTTTTAGCTTAATTCCAGTACAGATTGTTATGAATGAGAGTTAGTACTGATAGCTATTTGTAAAGTAGTCAATCATTCATATGTTGTTATTGTAGTTAAAGTCTAAATACTTTTGGCGATAAGACTTGTGAACTACTTATCTCTATATTATCTGCAATTTATTAAGATTTGAATAATTGAATGAAATCAAAACGTATATGTGTACAGGGTAAGAAAAAATGATTTCGCCGTAGCGTAGAACAAAAGCTATTGTAGTTAGAGCAAAATCGGTTGGATATTCTGATTCTTCGTTAAAGAATACATTAAAAAGAGTTTATTTAAAAGTCAGTATGAGAGCCTTGAGCTTGAATTACAGCAGTTAAACTTTCAGGATAAGTTAACAATAAATATTCAAATAAATCAGTATTATTTTCAAATGAAATTGAAACTTCTCTCAAATGATTGAGTAAAATATAAGAAAAACGATTCAGTCTATCTTCTCGCAACATTCTTTTTCAACCTCATCTTTAATTAATGATTCAATATGTTCTGCAGGGTTGAGATCAGGACTGTTACCTGGCCAGAAATCATTTCCCAAAAAGTATTCCGCTTTCATTAAGTAACTGTTGAGTGGCAATGGTTTTCATACAGGGAGCTTTGTCATGGAGAAAAGTTACCTTTCTGACATCCAATTCGTTATCGACATTTCGCAAGAATGGAATCACATTTTCATTAATAATGGTGTTGCAACTTCGTTAACAACATTACACGTTTATTAGGTTTTTAAATATAAACTCTTTTAAATGTATTTTTTAACGTAAAATCAGAATATCCAACCAATTTTGCTCTAACTATAAAGGTTTTTGCTCTAGACTATGAGAAAGTCATTTTTTCTTACCTTGTATATGTTTTAATGTATACCTTTTAGTGTTTTAGTCTTAAACCTAAGGCTCTTCAAAAAAATTATTCATAAGATATGAGTCCACCTATGGTAAAATAGGTATTTTCCGTGAATTAGGCAATAAATAGATTGATGTGATCTCAACTCCTTATTTTTTTAAAATATAGCGCTAGCACATACATACACACAGACAACTGATGATTCATTCAAGCCAAAGTAGACTAAAGCACCAAAACCCGTAAATAAACTTATATTTTGAACCGAATTTTAATTAAAAAACAATACAGACGAATCAAAGATTTAAATAAGAAATTTAAAGCATTAATATTAATGAAAAATATAGCTTTAAATAATTATTTCCTCTGGATTCGAATGCTTACACTGAAGTGAATGATTTAAAGTAAGATCTTTGAGCACAACATTAAAAAAGTGTTTGATTAGAAGGAATTTTTTGAGTTTACATTTGAACAGGTATTGATTAAACTGGTATTTCTTTTCAATTAAGATTGAGCTTTATTAATAGTTTTATTATAGATCAATATTGTTTGCTAACTAACGAGTTACTATTAAATATTCGGATAAAATATCTTATGTTATTGAAATATAATAAATATTTAAGAAATTAAAAACTAATTTCTTAATGCATTGATATCTAATATTTATAAAGAGCAAAAGAAATAACTGTTCTATTAAAAGAATTGAGTCAATAACAAAAGATTGGAAAAGTGAATAGAAATTACATGCTAAATAATAGGTTTGTATCAAATTAGTATTCTAACCTCAATATTCTTACTTCAAAAAGCCATCAAATTAGTCAATTGATTGTATTTAAAGATAAGGTAGATATCAATGTAAAAATATCATAATTATGAAAAGTAATTGCTTTGTATCATAATATGATTCGAATATAACTTTTTGAAAACTCTCAATTCCATCAAAGTTTTGATCGTATACATTAACAAAGCTTGATAAAACATTCTATAAATATGACGATTATTAACTTTTAAACGTACCTTAAAAGTCACATATTTGTAGATTAATCGCAGTTAATTATTAGTAAACTAGAAAGTTTCAAACATAAAAATTGCAAAATTTATGCGATATGCTAACACAAGAATTCAAATTTCGGTTTATAACAGTTATCATATTTTAATATTTTTTTAATATTATTAAATTAATAATCATATTAAATTATTAATATGAATTTAAATGACATGTTGTGAATTCGCGTGACCTATATCAATTTGAACTGATCCGAGATTAGGCTAGGTTAGGTTAGGTTGTCAGATCAGATCAAATTGGTATAGGTCACGCGAATTCACAACATGTCATTTAAATTCATATTATTTTATTTTTATATTTTTCCATCTCTTTCCTTTGTTTTTCGTAAAATGATTTTAATACATTAACCCTATAGGAAATTGAACTTTTCAAATTGTTATAACTCCGCCTCCTTTCACAACAGTCAACTCATACTTTGTATTTATATTCCTCGTCCCAAGGGGTGTTGTTCTATATACAAGCCCCGCCCAGAATTGGCGGGGCATATTCTAAACCGCAGTCATAATTTATAATTAGACTTATAGGAGTCGCCGAACAAAAATGTGAAATAACGCATCGAAAAGTTTATAGCTGCAGAGGGAGACCGAATCAGATTGTTATTTCTTTTGAATTGTAATAATTAGAATCAAATGCATTCTTATGATAAATTCGAGGGCAAAATTTTGTAATTTTCATTCAAATTTATACTTTTTCCCGATTTTTTCGTTGCGAGGTATATAAGGATATGAAATCTCCCGGACTTGACCTAAATAAACCTGACAACCGTAGTTGAGAGGAAGCTGCTTGTGAACAGATTGTGGAAGTAGCTTTGAGTCGCTTAAGTTTCCTTCGAGATGGGGCTCTAAAACTTAAAAGCAAAATATGGAATATTGGGGATTCCGTCGCTAAATATATTTATCTCCAGAAAAATAGATCAATTATCAGTTATGCGTCTATTTAGTGATATGATATTTAAGGAATATAAAGAAAAATTAAAATAACATTGGAACATTGAGTATTTCCGAGAATTAATTTTTGCAATTATTTACAATTTTATATTCAATTTAGAACAAACATCAAATCAAACAAACAATCAAATAACATCTGAATTAATCAATTGATTGACATAATTAGATGGAAACTAAACCTACTCGATTTTGAATAAAGATAAATATTGTCAATATGATTGACTGTTAAATTTAACAGGTTTAACCTGTTTTACTCAAGGTTTTATGCATTGTATCATATGTAAAAGTATAATAAATTAATAGTTCAGCTTTTATATTCTCTTTTCTAACATTAATCTACATTTGAGTACTGAATTTGATGCATTAAACATGTTAAACTTTAAAGAATAAACAAAAATCCTTGTCAATCATATTGACAATATTTGGCTTTACTCGAAATCAAATATGTTTGCTTAAGCATAACTATTTCGATCATTTCTCAAACCTCGTCTAATGTAAATTAAATTGAAATACTTGAACATTTTAAAAGAGTTTTTACAATCACAACTTTCCAAATACTTTATTTAAAAAAGCAGAAACTACTCCAAGAAAAATATGTAAAGCATGCGAATACTATCAGTATATATTAAAAGATAAAAAATGTGTCTCTTATATATCCTTTATAAGGTCTTATTTTTAAGAGCTAAATCTGGACTCATCATCAGACACAACTTGTGTTTCACTCATAACTGAGCCCACAACAAAACTTATTAATGAACGAAAAACTTTGAAAATAGCATACGATTCCTTTAAATTTTATATAAAATATCGGTTTATCAGTTTAAGATTTCATTTTTATAAAACATAACTTATAGTTCTATATCTTATTAAAAAATATAGAAAAGCCATATGAACTTTAGAAAATTGAACATGAAAGCTTTTGAACCCTTAATTCCTATCCTAAAATTAACGACTCCAACTTAAAATACATTAATTAAATTCATTTAAATGGGCGGTAGTGCTCATTCAGTATTATGTTTGTGGTAGCTTTTATAAGACCGAAAACTGAACACAAAGTATTTACGTAGTCATTGACAAAACTGAGGACTGAGTTTTTGAACATACTATATCCTAGATATAATTCAATTAGAACAAATTTTTTTGGAGAAACTATGGGTTGCTGAAATTTTTCTTACAAAATGAAGTATTCCGTCTCCCATGGATCTGTCCATAAAATACGCTGAATCACACAGAAGTAACCAGTTAATATTTTTGAATTCTGATGAATGGAATCAATACTAGCTAAGAAATGATTGAATACGCATATCCTGGTTTGACTGCAAATCTTTCAACTTCAGAGTTATAGCGCATTAAACTTTAAAAGAATGGAATTTTAGTTGAGCAGAACTCTTTGAATAGGAGCCCAAATATCTTGATATAGGTGTCGAATTAAAGCTTTAAAAAAGTTTTTCTAAAAGTCATTTACTCAAATATTTGTAGTAAAGTTTAATATATAACGCAAATTTTGCTTTACCACTTGATTCCATTCTTGTTTTGGTTTTAGCACAAATTTCTCAAATTTTAGAAAAAAAAATCATTTTAAGAGCTTTAATTCGATACCAATATCAAGATATTTGAACTGAAGCCGAGGAAACGGAAAGAAGAACGGATGTTAAGATTTCAAACAATTATTAACAACCGATGAATCTCTTTGTGTTAGACTTTTTAAGAGGAATTGCTCGTAACTTATCCATATAATATTATTGTATTTCTTTTTTATTACACATATCGATTATTAGTATACTATTCATTAAATTTGAGTTATGTTAATACCTTAATTTCTCGAAACTCCAACCTGTTGGTATATTGATTTGCCAGTACTTTTAAACTGTCAGTACTTGATTTGTCGTTACTTTGACTGTCGTTACTTTGACTGTCGGTACATTGACTGTCGGTACATTGACTGTCGGTACTCTAATTTGTCGGTACTTCGACCCATGTCTCTCAATAAGTGATTCTTTTAAACAAAAACATACTTTATTTATGATTATTTTATAATTTTTAAAACTATTTTTAGTTTGAACATATTGAAATAAATAACCGTATTCGACAAGCAAACCTAAAACTCTCTTAGAAATATAGATAAAACTGAAAATGCTAAGTATTGAATTGAAATCAAACAGGAACTTTTGGAGATAGTTATAATGTGCATTTTGTATCGACAAAGTCATTGGTTATATATATATAAATCCATTTTTGAAACAATTTCTTCATTTAAACTTGATACTATAGCTGAAATAAAGTTTGATTGTCGATAGTTAGTACATAGAGGTGAATGAAGAACATGAATGACATCAACATAACAAGTATGATAAACAACATGTATAAAAGGCATAATAGATATGATAGATATAACAGGCATACTAGGCATGTGCTATCAAATAATAATAAATTTCCCAAAATTGAAACAGTATAAATACACGTCTCAGTCCTTTAATTTTTTCACAAATTAGCAGTGTTATGCTAAACGACCAAAACAATCAAAGTTTGATATTCGACTAAGTCAAAATAAAACCTATAATCTAGAAATCTTTTGAGGAGAGTAAAAGGTAAAAAGTAGTCTATCTATAGATTTATTTCTCTGTTACTACTGAATAAACTTTCAAATTTTTGACTCATTATATGGCAATAATTCGAAATATTTTATGGATTTTTTATAGGTACATCAACAATTCCATGAGTACTATCGAAATGAATCTATACGTCTTTGTCTCATGTATTTTAATTAGTTTCAATATTGCTTATGGGCAGGTATCACAGGTATTAAAATCTCAAATTGACTTGCAATCAGATCAAGGTAAAAAATCAAAAAATTTTCAGGTAAATGAACCAGAAATTCAGAGCATAGTAAAAGCATGGCCTGTACGAAACAAAAGAAGTTGCCAACCTCTTTGGTTTAATAATTGTAGAGTGAATTCTGATTGCTGTTCTAATAATTGTAAGAGAGAACAGCCTAATTGGGAATATGGAGTTTGCAAAGAAGGTAGTGGACAACCGCAACCGCAACCTGGTGGAAGTCAAGGTATCAATTCTTTATTAAATAATAAATGTACATAACATAATTATAGCTGTTACAGTATTAGTATTAAGGATGTAGTTAGAATAAATGTACCACTTTTGTTAGCGTACATACTTCTATATAAAACGTTTGTTACTCAGAAAGAGTGTTTTAGTAACTCCAGGTATAAGTTAGTCATATAAGGTATGAAATAAAAGTATAAATATTCTTCATTTCATTGAATAAACCACTAAATAGTTTGGGTGACAACTATTTATCGCAGTTCTCAATTGAATCGAACAGTAAAAAAATTATTTTCTCCCTCAGCTTTACGTTTATGTTTGCATTTTTATATCTATGGTCTGTATATCTTTAGTATGACTGCTCATAATTCAAATAATATTAATAAAATAATATTAATTTATGATTAACAAATTTCTTCTCCATTTAAAAGATAATTTGAATAACATTTTTTGTAATTTGCCGTTGAAGGTGGACTCATGACAGTTAGTCAATTTCAAGAATGTGTAAAAGTTTTCGGTTTCGGTACTCCAAGCACTACAATAGCTCAGGCATTCATCAATCAGGCAAATTCTAAAGGCTCTATTAGCAGTAAATTAGAGGCATTTATGGCTGTTTCACAAATGAGTTGGGAATCTGCAGGTTTTACAGCTAGAAGAGAGTGGGCCTGTAGTAATGGCCGCTGGTCCAGTTGGCCGTGCGAGTCTTACGACAAGAATGGCTGTCCTAATGGTAACAATTTCTTTGAATTTATCCTATTTGAAAACATAATCTGAAGCTTAATTAATTAATTATTTAAATTTTCTAAAATTTTGTTAAAACACTTTATAAGTGAATGTGATAAATCAGAGTTATAGTGATTTCGATGAAATAGAAATTCTCTTAAAGTTATTTTGATAATTATTGTTAATCCAAATCACAAGAATTTGTCTGATTTTAGATCAAAACTACTTTGGTCGAGGGTTCATACAATTGACACATTGTTATAACTACCGATCGTGTTCACAAGACCTGTATGGAGACGATCGTCTTGTACGAGATCCAGATATGGTCGCCAGAGATGATAACATAGCCATGGCTACTGCTCTATGGTTTTGGTCTAAGAATGTACATAGCGTTGCAGTGAGCGGTCAATTCGGCTCGACTACGAGAGCTATCAATGGAGGACTCGAGTGCACACCGAACGGAGATATCAGCAAAGCTATAAAAAGATGGGACCGATTTAATGCTTGTATCAGTGCTGCTGGAGAATCAGGTTTAGGTCAAAAAGAGGCTGGATGCTATTAATTGTATAAGATTTAAAGCATATTGTTCCAAAAGAAAATAATTTTCAGATTATATGATTATTATGTTCTAAATTTTCTTCTTTTATTTACCAATTCAAAGACTATTTGATAAATTATGCCATTATATTAAATATTTGAGCAAACAATTTGATTTGTATCATTGAATATTCACTAGCCATATGATTTCTCAGGATCTGAATGTTTAATTTATTTAATATAATAAGAAAAAACATTACAAACTAGATTCATTTTTCAAGAAAGTCTTGAGTGATAAATATTCTGATAATTATAGAATAGAAATATGGAGTAAAAATCAGCGTTGACATCATTTTCAAAATTCTCGGATAAAAATTGGTCAAATTTGTGCCCACTTCTACCTCATCAGCTGAAATGAGATTTTGTCTTAAGTTAATAAAGAGTTAGGATTGATCCATCAGTTGAACTATCTAAATAGCTAAGATATGAAATTAATTGCTTAAAGAATAAGACAGATATTGTGCCGAGTTAAACATTTTAAAATTTTTGAATGGTATAAAGTAGCCATTGATTACGCGATAATAGTGATTTCATATTCGAGCAAAAATCATTACAGCTAATCAATAATTTTCTTAAGTTTAGACTAATAATGTCACCGCAAGTTGTTTTCGACAATTATGAAAATTTTAGTGAAAATTAGTTTTTTTCTACAATATTAATGAGGATATTGAATGAAAATGTAAACCATTTTTGCATTATTGTAAGTTATTTATAGAATCTATTTGAACAGCTCAATAATCTGCTAATCGATCAAATGACGTAATTAAAATTATATTAGGTTGTCCGGATCAAAGTGACGCATGTATACAGCGGCGTATCCTGGAAACCACTAAATAGAACTGGTGACCATCCCGGACTTGCATTCACCACTTCTCACTCTGTGAAACGAACCAACTTTTTCGGACCAATTATGGACAGACGGGAGTCAATCAATTCTGTTTTTGATGAGACTTCGTTGCTCATAATCATTAACATAGTTGACCAACTCATGTCTGTCCATAATTTATCCGAAATGATTGACTTGACTCGTTTCACAAATCAAGAATCAGTAAGCACAAATCCAAAATGGCGACCAATTCCGCCCTGTAGCCCTCAAGATACATCACCATAAGGCTGCGTCACTTTGATCCAGACAACCTAATATAAAGAAATACTTTATAAAAATGAAATTCAAACAATGTTGCTGGCGCTTATATGATCAATGATTCCTTTTTATAGAAAACTGTGAATCTTTACACTTCTTCTGAAAATTGATAAAATTTTTTATTAAGTTAAATTTTATTTCCAAGACAATTATAACCTATGAGAAAAATTGGAGGCTCTCACGAATAGACAAACGGCTTGCGAATAGCCATTTGCGAGCGAAATAGTAAAATTCTTTGGAAGCCGATTATTTTAGCACGTTTTCTCGCGAAAGCTTCAGTCATATTTCTCAAACTTAGAATATCTCCTGTTGTTTATTTAGCTATATGTAGAATACTTGAAACTTGGCTCTTGTGTCCACTTTTCAAAAACTAAATTATTCCTTAAATGAGAAAAATCTAAGAAAATGTTCTATAGTCTTTAAACTTGAAGCATCATCATTGAATCAGGGATCACAATTTCAAAATTTGAAAACTTTGTAAAATAAAGACGAGTCCCGAGATGACATTGGCCCCGGCCCACAGATATGCATAAACTAATTTTTTACAGAATAATAAAATCAGTCTACTTTTGGAAACCTTGACAATTATGAATTTAATTTAATTGAATCTGATCAAAATTGAGAGTAGTTTGTGTATTAATTTTGATTTCAAAGTTTATAATGTGTAATCTGAATTTTCAGAGTTTTAGACGTTCAAAAATTCATTGCATGAATATGATCAATGTTTCTTTAACAGAAACCTTATGTTTGAATACGATTTTGAGTAAAAATTAATCTTTAAAATATTTCAAATATTCATCTACATAAAAAATGACTTAAAATATTATTGAAAGATTTTCGTCGTTTTAACTATGGCGCTCCAAAAGACCCAACACGATGTTTGAAAAAAGTGAAGTTCACAAGTGGGTCTCACTAATACTTTGACCTTTTGCTTGGGTCTTTTTGGGCATCAATTTAAAAAATTTTTGAAGTTTTTTCACGTCATAGAATTTTATTCTTTAGATAAAAAAATTTATATTTTGGTGGTAAAAACTATAGATTATATTGATATTTTTAGTGAAAGAATTTTTCTAAAAATCTTCAATGGTTTTCTTGCAATTGAATATTAAATATTTAAGCTTTGAAAATTTCTAGCACATTTAATATAGGTTGGAGCCCAAGGTCATAAGAGGAAACTGGCATTAATTTTAGCTTTTTATCAGTATATAAAATATCAACAAAATCTGAGTTAGGGGTCCGAGGTCTATGGGGCCGCAGAACTCTTGCTTGTATTAATAGCACAAATATTGATGAATAAAAATTTAGTCAAATCCTATTTGCATTAAAAATAGGCTACAGTTTTTACATTTTAAAATCTTTTAACTTTAGATTTATCTGTTGTTAAGTGAGATATACTAAGATCTCAATACTAAGTCTTTTATGTCAATATTTAGGTATTAATTATCAAAGCACTACCTGAAGAAAAGAGATTACGCAAAAGCAAGCAAAATATTGATTGATCTCTACAATAATATGGAAGATATCTGTAGATAAAGTGAAAATAACAAATTCTTTGATAGAAAAATTTTATACAAGTTATCATTCGTCAATTTCAAATTGAAGAATCTGGAGGAATCAGAAAAGAATTTTAATGAACTAAAAAGTAGTATTGAAAGCAAGTATTCAGGAATTGGATTCTATGATAAAAGAGAATATAAATATCTTTCGAGTGCATATTATTTTCTTGGTTTAATAGAGATGGATCGAAAAAAGTTTGATCTCTCAATTAGATTATTTTTGACATCAGCCAGATACCAAAACTTTTATTCCAAAGTAGATTATTACAAAGTTTACAACAATTCTTTATATTCAGCTATCGCCTGCACTAAACTCGATAAACCCGATTACGAATTTTCTTTGTTTTGGTTTATGAAATGCGTGGACTGTTTCCAGTATTTTATGATCAATGGTGACGATAGAGTTGATAAAATAAATTCATTTTATCTTTATTATAATATTGGCCTATGTTATTATAATGTGAATGAATTCGAAAATGCGATTGTTTGGTTCAATAAAGTTTCGAATACTGGACCTGAATATGAGAAAATGGTTGAAAATTCGGAAAAATAAAAAAGGCTATGCTTAGAACATATGAATTGTGAAACTTTTGATTTCAACATAAATGAAGGTCCATTTGAGGTGATGACAAAATATATTTGAAGTCTATAAAGGCATAATTGATATAATAACTGATTATAATGAAAAAAAAACCTAATATTATTGAGACTATCGAACCTATAGAACAAAGCTTGGTCGGAGAGAATGATATTGAGTCAATTGTAAGAAAAATAAGAAATTTTGGAACAAATTTTCATTATATAATATGCAAAGTTAGTGATACTCTGAATACCTATCGATATGCCATCGAATTATTCGAAACACTTTCTTCAAATTTTAGCCTTACTCAGCTCGTGAAATAATACCAACTAAATCTAGTTTATCAGAAAATCTTGTATGAAAAAGATCCTAATATTTGTAAAGAAGAAATATTGATATCGGAACCAATCTTGATACGATTATCGGAAGTCTTCGACAAAAATTGGGCACGATATGAGCCTCATTATTATCTTACCAATAGATATAACATTTTGTATGAAGTTTATAAACGGTTAGGAATGATTCATTGTTCTGTGGAGTACTATCTCAAAGCTTATGACTGCCTCTTGAAACGTCCGAAGAATAGCAAAGATATGAAATCAATTGCTGAACGAATAGCTCAATTATTGCGCGGAGATAAAAGTTTTGAGGAAGCAGTTCGGTGGTATAAAATAGCGATTGATAGTGCGAATAATTCTGATTATTACAGAAAAAATTCAGAACATATCACAAAATTAAATCATGAGATCGGATATATCTTAATGTGCTATCTAACTAAGTTTAAATTAGCTAAGTATTGGTTCAAAAAGAATATGAATAATCCAGAGTTAAAAGATATTTAGGATTTAAAACATAGAAGTAAAGTTTATTTTGGTTATTGTCTTTTTTTGGAGGAGACTATATAAACGCAATCGAATATATTGAAACTGGTTTGAAATAACTCGAAAATTCTACTGATTTAAATGACTCTGAAAGAGCAACTCTTTACAGTCATTTGGGTGCTTCCTTTAAGGAACTCGGAAGACTTGAAGAAGCGATAATCTCTTTTAATAAAGCAAATGAAATATTCGATCAAATGAAAGGTAAAATTGAAGCTGACATCTCAGTACAAGGAGGAAATTGCTATAAATTGGGGGGAATGTTATAGTACTATGCTCTAGAATTGCAGCCTTAGTTCAATAATAAATGACAAATAATCCTAACTTTCAGGTATGCTTAATTTCAATGATTCTAATAATCTAAACTTTTCGAGTGACAAAGCTATTGATTCGTTCGAAAAATCAATTAAGCTTTGGAAACAACTTAAAAATAAAGCGGAAAAGATAACTGAACTTTTAGGATCAGCTCATTATATGATTGCCTCAAGAAAAGCTAATTATGCATTTTCTATCAAAGCCTATGAACTTTTTATCAAATATTATTCCGAAGCAATAAAATATTTTGAAGATAAAAATAAAATATCTGCTATAAAATACTGTCGAACTGCAGAATCGGTGAATTATATTAGGAAATGATTGAGTTCGATAAAGCAATTCCCTATCATGAAGAGGCGATTAGACTTTTAACAAGTACTATCGAAGGTGTAAAACACTTATTAAAAGATAAAAAAGTATAGACAATTTTTTTAATCATTTTCATCTTTATGTTGTGAAAGAAAAGTTTTCAGAAACGAAGAATTTTTACAGCTCATTAGTTCGCGTTGCGAGTTTATATGCCATTAATTCTTATCCTCAAAAGGGTGTAAATTTAATGCTTTATTTTTTTTCTAAACTGAAAAAATTAGCTGAGGATTTCACAGAACTAAGTTATTGTTTAGAGGCTTTAGTGTTAGGCATGGCTACAATTGCCTGCATAACTAGACGAAAAGATGCACTACAATTTATTGACGAAGGGATCAAACTATTGGGTCCAACGATAAGTGGCGCCTATTTGTTACAATTCAAAAGTCGATATGTTAACGAAGATAAAGCAGAGGTTTATCTCATAAGGGCTTTTGATACACATTCCAAGTTCAAGGATAGGTCGTCTTCTTCTGTCGTTTCTTCAATTTATTTCAGATTAGCGGAACTCAAACTTTTGCACAAATTTGAAAATGAGAGAGATCGAGATAGGAATAGAAAAGAGACGATTGAGTATTTAATTAAAGCTAAAGATTATGTTAAAATACCAGAAGAAGACATTCAATTTCAAGATATAGTCGAAAGTCCGAATAATAGTATGAGAGCTGTAGATTTCGACATTAATGGCTATTGCTTGATATTCAATGATATAAAATAGTTGAATGATAACAAGGCGAAAGATTTAAAATCGATATTCGAAAGATTTAAATATAACATAACTCTCTGTAATCAATACAAATATTCTGAAATCAGTAATACTGTTGATCAATATAAGCAATTAGAAGATATGAAGCCAATGTACACATTTGTCATGATTATCATTTCTAAAGGGAATAGAAGTAAAGTTTCTTTTTTCAACGAGGAGGAAGATACATTTGAGCACGTTTCGATGAAAGATATAATTTATAAGTTTGATAATAATTGGGTGGCCGATGATTTTGTTACTCAAACCAAACTCTACAGAATTCCAAAAGTTTTAATTTTTATAACAATATTGAATGATGAAAAAGCAGCAGATCAAAAGATTCAATCGGATAGCAATGCTAGATGTCTTCCTTTCAGTGATATATGCATCTGGAATATTCTTTTGGATGATCAGGAAAATATTGACTTGAAAATAATTAAACATTTGTTTAACCAAAACATTGAAGATAAAGAAATCGGAGATCTTTTCAAAATTACTGTAAGTAAAATTTTCGTTAATACTCATACATTTTAAATCTCAAAATTTTAACTATAATAAAAGGTGTAACTCCTTTTAAGGAACAAGAACCGCACAAGATTTCTTTTATAAGTAGTCAAAGATTCGTAGGTTGGATGAGAGATTTCTATTTCATTTCTAATAAAAGGAAGACAGGTATTGAATACTATTGCAAAGAACTAAACAAAGACAATCAGAAGATAGAAACAGGTACAGATCAGAACTAATTTTGCAAATTAATTTCAGACTCGACTTTCAATTTTCAGATCAAAATGTAGGGCCCTGTAAGACTATTTGTACCGATGTGAATTGTGACCCTCCTGGAAAGGCTAACAATAAACTTGCAGTCATAATAAATAATACAATGTTTGATCATTACAGAATGGTCAGATATGGTACTGGAGCTGATGTTATCAATATTACACTTAAGTTATTACAACTCAACTATAGAATCATTTATAAAGTTGATGTAAATGCTCAGGAATTAGAAAAATTTTTCATTGACTTCACCGAAGATCGATTAGATGATTTGAGGGCAGAAATATACAATAATTTGGGTTCACTTAATGATTATGATTCAGTTGTTGTGATAATTTTGACACACGGAGAATCTGGTATTATCTATGGTATCGATAACAGTAAATTCGAATTAGAAAGAATGTTTCAACTATTCAGTGCTTGTCCCCAACTGTATGGCAAACAAAAAGTTTTATAATAAACGCCTGCAGAGGAAGTAAGTATAAGAATGTGTGCTCTTAATAATTACTTATTTTGGAATAATTTTAAAAATGAAATGAAATAATGGTTAAGTCGATGGTAACGCATTGACTGAGAGCTTCGAATTATTAAAACTTAGCTACAATCTGAGTATCAATTTGTTTATTTATTTATATTGTTCAATGATATATGAATAACGATAGAGAAAGTCAATTCTGGAACTAAAAATTCGTAGCTTTATGATTTAAGAGAGTTTTTATTCTCTAAACTTGAGTTTCAATATTTTTCTCTGACTGCGAGAAGAACCGATATGAACTGTAAGTAATCGATATACACTATAAGTAAAACATAAGGATAAATTTTACTATAAGTTTCCATTTTGAAATTTAAAAATTGAGAAAAATTTTTATATTAAAGCAAAATTTATTACAATTTGTTAATATTTTGTTAAGTTCTGACTTAATTTTGATAATATTTTTTACGGTTATTCTGTAGGATAGTGCCACTCCCTTGACTGTGATGCATCGAGTGGGTCATAACTTTATATTCATGTTTCATCAATAGCTTTAATCTTATTTAACATGTCAGGATCACCTTGATATCTTTCAAGATGTTCTGAAGGAATATTAACCTGTAATTCTTTTTGTTGGGATGTAAGGCTGTGTAGTACTCATCGCGTTACCACTTTATGCAACCTAGCTACTTTAAAAGCATCACTGCACATGATTTGCTAATGCCTAAAAGGAAAAATAATTCATTCAATGTTCAACTACGTTGTTCTAAAAGCTTTTTAGTGCTTCGTGTATCTTATCTGTCACTTCATGAGATCTTCCTACATGTTGACATGATAAACGCCTTCATATTTAAATTGATTGTGAATTCTATAAACTTGCCTTTCAATTTAACTGTTTTGTCCAGCTATTTCATTTGGCATAATGTAAATTTTAGGAGCTGTGTGGTACAAAAGCACTCTGCTCCTGAAATGTGCTGAACAGAACACTGGCCTGAAGTGAATCAACATCCGGGGCATTTGCAAAATCAAGTATTAGAAACACTAATATTAAAAGCGACTGTATCGTGAAGTAGCAAATACTTAACTGTGTATACATTTTTATATAAACATATTTACAAAATAACTTATCTAAAATATATAACTCTGACATCTGTTTGAACCAATCTAATAATTTGGCAATGAACTTTTATCGCTAAAACATCCTAAAAATTGAACGGCATGAGTCGATTCTCATCAATAGGTTTCAAGCTTTGAGTGTAAAAATTATTTCAAAGTTCATTTTGATTAAGTAAAAATGTGTTTATTCACCTAAACAGATTGCTTCTTTTATATTAGTTTATCGATCTGCAGCTTTAAGAATGATTCAAGTAGGGTTTAAAAATTTCAAATCGAAAACCATCGGATAAATCTCGGTTCTCAAATTTCACTCTAGATTTTCGGATAAGTAATCATCAATCATATCAAAGATTAAATAATCAAAATCATAAAATTCTACAGTAATTCATTAGTGGTAATAATACAGATGAAAAATAAGGATTTTTACTTATAACTATTTATCCTATAATGTAGAATGATGAGCATTTGAGTGAACTGGTTATTGAACTTTTGAACTTTTACAAGAAATTTAATTTAGATAAAATAATAGGATAAGCAAAAGGATTATTCAGAAGATATTTACTTTAGAAAATGCAATAGATTGTAATATCTGTTAAGTACGGAGTATATATTTCGGATTAGGAAAGATCTTAAATAAAGTTATTCACTTGAAGTAATAAATACGAACTAAACTACAAATTTATTGTTGATTTTATGAAAATTTAATCATAATGAATATGAAAGAGTTGATGCTTTTACTTTTCTTATGTATTATTTCACTTCATATTACACAAAATGAAGCATGTACTTGCAAGAATGCTTGTCCGGGCAAGCATTGCGGCCAAAGCAAGCTAATGGATGGATGCCTCAAAGACCACATCTATCAATGCGATGGAAAAGAGGGCTCAAAAGCTTTTCATTATGGTCGATGTAAACGTGGCTGCAAAGAAGAAGGATGTTCATTAGACTATTGTGTTCAACAGCCAGAGGTACCTGTAGATTCATCATAATCACTTGATTCGATAATTCGAAGAGACATACGGTTCGATAGATTAAAATTTCTAAAAATTAATCCACTTTAATAGTTATACGATATATATTTATAACATATATTCATACCTTTATCCAGTAACTGAAAAAATTGAAATTTAAGAAATCTTATTCTAGAAAACGTATCGAACTTATAGATTTCAATGATATAATAACATAAAATTTAGTTAATTAAGCAAAGAGGAATGTAATCTACGAATTGATTGAATTATGAA
The DNA here is from genome assembly GCA_018873245.2 of Archegozetes longisetosus. Classification (NCBI taxonomy): domain Eukaryota; kingdom Metazoa; phylum Arthropoda; class Arachnida; order Sarcoptiformes; family Trhypochthoniidae; genus Archegozetes; species Archegozetes longisetosus. Next base: position 11,682,203 of record JAEMBT020000001.1, on the reverse strand, counting down.
TTTGTTTACATTTTGATATAACAATAAAAATATGCAATGAAATTATAGAAAAGTATTCATTGTGATATTTATATTTAAAAAGGCCGAGGTATAAATTTTAAATTTCACTTCTGTGACGAGTTTAATCAAAATTTGGAATTAAATGGTGTGAGCATTACCTTCTACATTACTAAAGGACTTATCTAAAGTAGTGAAAAGTATAGATTTGAAATCATGAGCTCCAATCTAGAGCTTCTATACTGCGTAAAATTAAAACTAAATAGAAAGGTTCTTAAAATCTTCTTTTGCTTTATTCGCTAGGAAGAACATTATGATTAATACACTATACGGATAAAGATATAATTTCACACTTTTAACCAATTAGATACAATAACTTGTGACAAACTTAAGAATGGTGTTTAAAATATGATTATGCATATAAAACTCTGTTTAGAATGAGATGAAAAAATATTTTCAGAATTTTCAGATAAATACTAACTTATTTAAACATTATTTTTGTAAATTTCTATCATAAAGTAGGAATCAATTAAAGTTTGAACTAAAAAAGCTGGCTGTCACTTAGTCAAAGTAGTTACAGTGTTTTTAAAATAAGTTTGTAAATTATATCTATTTATTGGCCTTCAATTTACGTTTTAATTTCACATAGTGTATAAACACAGCTCAGAATTCTTGATCTCTGAGCTGCGCTTAGCTCAGCACAGCTCACAGCTAGAGTTACCACCTATTCTTTGTTTGAGTCCTGTACAAAATATATCATAGGAGTTACCCTTGTATATATATTTTTTTAGAATTATTATTCTTTGTGATGTCTATCAGTAATCATTTAATCAATCAATATTTGTTATTATTAAATCGAATAAAACGAATACTTTTGCTTAGTTTAGTATAATTAATTAAAATTCTAATTTATTACAAGACAGCATAAAATAAAGTGCAAACTCTAATCAGAGGTTTTTGTTATAAACAAATAATAATAAAAAGTTATTCAAAAGTTTGTTCTTTATAAATGATGCACTATCAGAACAAACAATCTAAACAATTATTATTTCATTTTCGTTTTCTTAATTAAATATCAATTGTATTATTTTAATTTCATTTCTATTCATGGATCCTGCACAATTGCTGTTTTTTTCAATTCCTGTCCTACACCTTACACAGTGCGCTATCCCTATACAATACATGAAGATTCTGTATAGGTGGTAGGCTTACTCACAGCTTACATATGCTCTTCATAAATCTAAACATTTCGCTATTAGTCAATGACTCAAGTGACTAAAGATAGCATAGTATCATGAGAAATATTGTATCAAGCCTTTGAGGTAATCACGAAGCGCACAATCATTCAATTTTATGTCTTATATTGTTGCTGGTAATTTTGCTAATTCTCCGATATAGATGCTTCATCTAAAGTCAATGTTCAGAGTTCACGCCTATTTTAGATCTCTTTTCATCTTTTGTAATCATAGTAAAAGTGAAAATGAAAATTAATTTTAAATTGTTTATATGGTTTTAGATCAATGGTTAGCTGTCAATCTAATTAACCTGAAAATTGTGTCCTCACAGGGTTTGTACCTTAGATATCCAGTAATTCATTTATTTTATATTTTATTTCATGTTGGCATTGAATATAAACAACTCTTCAGAATTTATCTTTAATCTATAATGATGAAACAAGACTAGGTTATATATTTTTAACGTTCGATAGTCATGGATGAGTGACAGTCAATTAAAAAATATTCAGTTATTTGCCAAATACTTATGATTGTGGTTTATGGAAAAATTTTATTGATAGCAAATTTAGTCCATTAATCTATACGTATACAGGGTTGGAAAAATTATTTTGTCGTAGTCTAGATCAAAGATTATATATAATCTTTTGTCTAGATCAAAATCCATGATAGTTACAGCAAAACCAATTGCATATTCAGATTCTACTTTAAAAAGTCACTGAAAAAGTTTGTGTGGCCACTTTAACATAATGATTATATAATTTCTACAGGCGTGATTCACTCTTCACATATTAAAAAGCCTTATTAATTCACTTTTCAATAATGCTTTAATTTTAGCGTTTCACTATAGAATCCCTGATAAACACCTGTTATTCAGTTACCCTCATATCTGACGGCCCATTAGTTTTACTTTGTTCCTCAAAAAGTCTATATTTTCACAAGTGAATTTTATAATAAAAATACTTTTTTGTAGTTCAATAAACATTTTTTATTAACTATGTCTAAAGAGGAGATCAATTTTCAAGTTTATTCTTTGACCTGTTGGATCAAAAATATCGAAAACAAAGTTGATAATAAATATCAATGAACTTTTTATTGTACTTTTTAACGTAGAATCCGAATATGCAATTGGTTTTTCTCTAAGTATCATAGTTTTTGCATTATACTAAACATTCTCTCAACATAATTGTTACGAACAGGTATACACATAACACACTGAATTATATGCTACAGAATCTTAAAATGTATGATATTTTTCGTCCCGCAAAAGGTGCATGCGGGTTGCGGAATACTTGGTCACCCTACTCTTAATATAGTATCATTTAATGGCGAACAATATTATTTCTAGATTTTTCATTTCATTCTAGATTATTAAGGAAAAAGTCGATATTGGAGTGTATTATGAAGCATTCAATGATGATTCGATTGATTTCATATCGAAACTTATGACAATACCAGATTTTTTTAAAAATATTTCTAAAATTGATTTGATACCATGGGGTAAATCAGTAATTAATGATACTGGAATCTTCTGCAATTATGGAGATATTGACTGTTATGCTAATCGAATTCATGTGAGATCAAACAATTCTTGTTTTACAAATATCTCAGAAAGAGTACTCATATAGTTTTTTATTTCAAGGCATGTGCTATAGATTTATATTCAAAGGGAGTTCACTTATCCACAAAGGAGAACGTTATCAGTTTCATTAATTGCACCATAACTTCCAAAAATTGGAAATCAGAACCTCATGATGTTGGAAACAAATGTATACCTAATTTGAACTCTACATACGATTGGGGGAGTTTAAATAAATGTGCAAAATCAAATCATCCAAATAATAAAGATATTCTGAAAATAATGTATTATGAAACTTTTAAATTGGAATCATGTCTGGAATCTGGTATGTGTCTATGATTTTTTGTTGATGTAACAATATTTTTAAAATCGAAAATTAAATTTTCATGGTATAATTCCTCCAATTTTAAGTTCCATGGATCACAATCAATGGATTGCATAGTCCTGATGCAATTAGTGATACAAAATCAGTCATCTGTAATGCACATGAAGTACATAAATGTTTCTATATTTAATGAAACTTAATTAATATTTATTTTGTTCTATATTTCTCAATTCATTTCCTATCTATTCGATGGGTAACTAATATTTTAAACAGTCGAATGTTTGCTTAATAAGTCATTTTCTAATTTCGAAATTTATTTTAAGGGAAAGAAGCCTCCGGAATGTTTTCATCTCTTAAATACTTCCACAACTGCACCTTTCGCAGCTTCTAAAAAAATTCAAGATTTAAATGAGTAGAGTTTCATAGTGAGATAATAATGAAAATCTCAATTTTAAACAATGGAATTCATTCGATGCATTCAGTATTAAAAAATTCTAAATAAAATTTATAGTAAACGAATATATAAAATTTAATATCCTATGCGAAAAAATTGGTAAAAGCTTTTATTCATAAAAATTTAATAAATACATATAAGTAAGCTTAATTATTGTCCAGCGATAATATTTGTTCTGGTATTTAAAAATTATATTTTAAAAAATTTTCACTACCTCAGAGACCCTAGTATGAAATTCGAATACGAACGTGACCATATAAAAGATATCACATTGAATTTTCATAAAATCGAAGCCACTTTTTCCAATAGTTCTTCAATTACTTTAATGTTATATTTTACATTAAATTAGGCATAATTACAAACGAATATTGTAGTTTATCTCTAATTATCTAAACTTTCTTTAATGTAAATTTTGGAATTTAATCATTTTAAGAATAATTTTTTAATTGTCCGAGAATTTTTGCATATAATAAGCAAAAATAATTTTATAGACTTAGTTTATGACTCTTTTTGAATCAATGCAAATGAAAGATAATAGGTTAAATAGATTTTTTAATGATGACATATCAGCAATAAGTTAAAGAATCATAACATCTTAAAAGAAGAATGCAATTGCTTTTCGATTGTAAAGACTCGTTGCCGATATTAGAGTGCTATATTTGTCTAAGTCAATGTATGTGAACTGTAATGTAAGTAATGTTCTAAATTTTTGGTTAACTAAGTGTCAAAACTTAGAATTTGTTTTGAGAAAATTATGTCATTCTGAATCATTACTTATAATTAAAACCTTTTTACTCAAATTTTTATTACTTTAATAGTCATTAAATCTTTCTTCTATTCTGTACGCCTTGTATTGGTTATCATCATTTTTAACCGCTCAATTTGATAAAGTCTTTTTCCCTATAGTACTATTATAACGAACACTCTAAACTATTTTCTAATTTATCAATTCAACATTATATTATTTGTTGATTTGATTTCGTCATCAATTACACATAAAATTAAAGCTTTACTAATACAGTGCGTGAAATTTAAGACTAAATTGAAGATAAGTAAATAGATAGGATTTATAAACTTGCTTTAAAAATACTACAACTGCATTTCCTAATAAACGACAATCAGTTTTCTTAGTTCAAACTTTAATAGATTCATATTTTATGATAAATTTTAAAAAATAGTATTTAAATAAGTCAGAATATTTAGTTTTAAAATAACTGTTAACAACCAAATATTTCATTTATTTTAAGTACCATTTCTCAAGTTTATGTCGTAACTTATTGTTTCCGATTAATTAAGAGTACAAAATTAGACCTCTATTCAAATACTGTGTTAACCACAACTTTTCTTTTTTTTATAATAACCAAAGCAAAAAAAGTTATTGAAAACTTTTTAATTTAGTTTTAAATTTTACGCACTGTATTCTAGCTTTATATTTTATATCATATAACCTTTATCTTTACAAATGTTAGCTAAAAATGAAAATGGAATTCACACGCATTAAAAATTTATTGATTCGAACTAAATTAACAGCTTCATGAACTGTTAACTCGATTTTTCGACAATTCGTAAATGAGTTATAGTTAGTTATTATTAGCCTGCTTCCAATGCAGATAAAGTCTTTTATTGATAAGAGAGCTTATTTCTTGTATAAACAAAAATATAACTGTGTATCTATAGTACAAGTATACATTATTTTGGAAAAAGTTCACATCAAAATCAAATTGTTTTGGGGTATAATAAGACAGGTTAACTGCAAAACAAAAAGATAGAAAGTGTAAACTATCTATGACTGAATTTTAAGGATGAGTAATAAAGATCTCGAAGAGTATTAATAAACTTTTGATCGTTAGGCTGATTGCTAGACATGAATACAACAAAAATACATAGTCATGTGTTCTATAAAAAAAAATACAAATAACTTTTCTCGTTAACATCTGATGAAATAAAAAAGTTTAATCTATCAAATAGTATTTGAACTAAAGAAAATGTATCACTAATTAGTAGGGTGACCAACTTATGAGAGCTTCAAATCTTGACAAAAAACAAGGAGGCATCCTTATATATATCTTGAGGTTTATTCACATTACACTATTACATTCATTTGCAGACTAGTTATTACTCGAAGTGTTTCGACAATATATTATTAACAGTTCTTTGATAGTCTTCTGAAATAATTTTTAGGTTTTAAATGCTTTTATATTTCACAAGACAATGAAACTTAAGCAAAGATGTGATTTATCTGCTTCGTTAAAAGTTCAGATATAATACAAATCTTTTGCTTTCCTTTATCTTATCACTAAATATTTGGACTTTTAATCTGTTTTTAAAGAGTTGGTATTTTTATCCGTTGAAAGATTTCAAACATATGCTATTTATATGATTTTATGAGTTTCAAGTCTGAAATCTTGACATTTTCTCATTTATACCAAATCTTGCCTTGACTCTTGACAAGGTCACAAATCTTGACGGTTATTCATCCTACTAATTAGTGTATATTAACTTGGAAGAAGTTTACTTTAATACTGTTCTATCAAACAAATAATATGAACATTTAACCGCATTCAACAGATAAAACTCGACACTTTTTAACATTTTTTAAATATGCCATCACGCCTAAATGCGTCATTGGATAGAATATCGGAGATATACTGAGCATCGCTTGAGAGATGCTCAGTAGGCCCAATAAGGTAAATTGTTTGGCTTGGCAGGTCGAAAGCCGACGGCTTAACTGGAAATCCACCCTTTTTACGCAAATGATTGAAAATTCTCCGTATCAGGCCCGAAGTAAGCCCGCTAAAACAAGCCTGCAAAAATAACGTCTCAATAATAACAACTATTATAGCATTTTTAAAACTTTGCTAATGATTTATTACTTATAATATTAGTATTAATTTATATTAAGCGAGGAATTTCACATAACACTACGCTATTTCATAATCTTTTCCTCCTTGTCAAAGCCTCATCAAAAATATATAATCAGAAAAATAAAATTCTGTTCATTCCGATCGTTTAGAGATGAAACATGATTCCATAGATTTATTCTACAGTAATTTTCTATATACTTGATTATTCGGAAATTTTTTACAGGTGTTCTGGTCATTTGTGGCGAATAAAATTTATATATTTGAAATCAGCCTGAGTTATAGTTTATTTATATGCAAAGCTTATGTCGAAAATCACTGGTCATGTAAAGTATAGTTCAACAGTAAATTCACCTCTGAAGTCATTCAGCTCATTTATGAAGTCAAGAGCTTCAAAAGCGCAGCTCAAAATTTTTATCTTTAAGCTACGCTTGTACTTAGAATCTCAGATCCAAACTGTGAGCTACGATTCTGAGATTATGTTAAAAATTGAAAATAACAAGTAGTAATTTTCATAACAAGTATTTATTTTAAATGACTGAGTTCATATTCACTGCAGATGCCGCGAAAATAATTGTCAACTACTTTCGCGTCAAATATATAAAAAATTATCTCCCAATTAATTATTCTCAATTTTTTAACTTATAGCAAATAATTTGGAAAATAAAATTTATAGATTATCTGTTAACCAAGTATTGAAAGTTAATTTACTTGAAAACAAGTTTCTCTTTTATTTAACTTGAATAAAGTTCGGAACAAAGAAAACTAAGTTTATTAACATATTTTGCAAATCTGCATAAGATTAAAATCTGTATCTGCTTAGTCTTAAAGGAAATTTTTCAAATTCTATCAAAAGAGGAACGTCCACGATCCATGGCTTTTTGGGCCAATTAGGTTCCAGATGAAACCATGCCATTTTGCCTATGGGCACTTTCCTGAAATCCACGGCTGAGAGGCGCTAGAGGGCGCCAAATGTCGCGAGAAGTTGCCAGAATTTGACAAATAAAGTGTCAAGACATGTATTCGAGGTCGAGAAATCTGGATATGCCACTTTTAGGACTATCAAATCAATATTTTTCAAGATATTACGTTAAAAATAACTACAATAGCCATTTTGCCAGGACAATCCGTTGCCCACTCCTTACCGCGCGGCTTTATTATTTTGTATTAATGAAATCAAGCTATTATTTCCAGAAAGGAGACGTTTCCCCCTTTAAGGAAATGTGATAGCTGTTGATTCTTACAGAAGGTTTATGGCGAAAAATGTTAAGACTTTAAACTGTAATAACTTTTTTACTACTAATCTCACAGATCTCTAATTGATATCAAATCAAAGCTTTTTTATCTGAGTTTTTGTTTATCTTTTTGTTTTTTTTTAAACAATGTCTATAATTAAATTAAACTCGAAAGGACGGAATGACTACATCCGTCTGCTTTCCGGAGAGGGTTATTCAAGTTTTATGATTAAAAAAACTCTTAAAAAGTATAAAATCAATATAACACAGATGACAATAAGTCGTGTATTGAATATGAAAACAAAATCGAGTCGAAAAAGTGCGGGACTTGTGGTCTCTCCTAATAAACGCCGGCCTTTAAGGGTCCGAACCGATGCCAACATTTCATTTTTCGAGAGAGAGAGACAGAGAAGGAAAACCCATCGACACTGAAATCTATGGCGAAAGACATTGATTGCTCTATCGGATCAGTTCAATAATGGATTTTTGTGTATTTGGTTTATTAAAACAAGCGATTCAAAGAAGTAGTCCAAAGGATTTATCAGAGCTCTGGAAAGTTTTAAAACGGGAATGGCGTAAACTATCGATGACTACAATCCGCAGAGCACTGATGGCTTGGAAATATCGGTGCAGATTAGTAGTTAAGAAAAGTGGTCATCATATTGAAGACGTTAATCATTCAAAAAAAGTGTATTTTTAAAAATATAATCAATAAATGTCTTAACATTTTTCGCCGTAAACCCTCTGTACAGTAGCTTCTTCTCTAAATGCGCCCTGGTTTCCTGATAGATTCGAAGGATCAGTAACCATAAATTATTCCACGAGTATCTGGCGCACCACTCCCGGTGCTGGTATCACCAAACCAGCTGAGTTATTACCGCTTGTACCCGATATGACGGCATAATCGACACGTATCACCAGGGGTTTTAGTCAACCTTAGAATGCTGTTTCCCACCGCTACCGCGGGTAGATGACTTCCGTTTTGGGTACATGAGCTTTGGGTTGTTTTTTAAACCACGGGAACCCATATAACAAGGTAGATATCCTTTACAGCATTCTTCTCGGGGTACCAAAATAGTTACAAGGGGTGTACCCAGAGTTATCATCTTATAATTAGAATATCTCGAAAACTGTTGGCTCAATCGTCATGAAAGCGGTATTAATCAGATTCCTCGAACTCGAATACTTGCATTTCGACACTTATCTGTCAAATTCCGGCAACATTTGACGCCCTCTAGCGTCTCTCAGCCGTGGATTTTAGCAAAGCACTCATAAACAAAGCCGCTCTACACAATAAATTCTATCAAATGGCATAGGTTTCATCGGAGTCTTAATTGGCCCACAGAGCTATAGACTGTGAGTATTGTCCTTATGCTCAAGTAGTGAAAACTGATTAAAAATTTCCATACAAAGATTATCACACTACAAATACTCATAAGAAAAATTGAATACATAAATTTTTAAAGTTTTGCCTCGAAAGTAGCTATATATCATTTTTGCGTTATTTGCCGTGAATATAACCACTACCATTTCAAATTACAATCAAGTATTTGTCCAAACCATACATTAATGTAATAAACGCATTACTAATTCTCTTTTTAAATAAATAGTACTTGCATTAAATTTCATTTTAAAGTGGAATTCTTTTGAAAAAAAACCATTCATAATTCAGGAATGCACCTCATTAAATCTGGTAGATGATGTAATTTGCTATAATGTTATTTTACTAACAAGTGAGAAGCACTTCAATATTCATTACTACGTTATTTAATACTGTCCGCTTTTTAAAACTTGAAGTTCAACAACTTCAGCTCCAAGTTCAGTGTGACTCACAGCTAGCTTACGCTATTCATTAATCTAAAGCTTTTGTTATCAGTCATTAGCTCAGGTAGCTAAAAATATATACTATCACAAGAAATATACTGATTATAGCTTTTGATGCGATGAAAAAGTGCACAATCCTTTCATGTTTTATGTTATGTTGTTGCTGGTAGCTTTGTGTTGATTTTATGACATAAATGCTTAATCTAAAGACAATTCCCAATTTTCACGCCTATTTTGGATCTCTTTTCATGTTTTTTACAATTAAAGTAAAAGTGAAAATGAAAATTAATTTCAAACTGTTTATATGGTTTTTTAATCAACTGTTGGTTATCATTATGATTAACCTGAACATTGTGTCTTCACAGAAGTTACATACCTCACGACAAAAAAGTCCGGAAAATGTAAGTGTAAAATTTTTAATGAAAATTACAATATTTTGACCTCAAATTTATCACGAGAATGCATTTTATTCTAATTATTACAACCAAAATGAAATGACAATTTAATTCGGTCTCCCTCAGTAGCGATACACTTTTCGATGTTTTTTTCGTACTTTTGTTCAACGACTTCTATGCGTATAATAATATATTGTCCTATATTTGATTCATTTATGCGATCCATATTTGAAATTTTTTAGTTCTTTTTTCTCAATAATATGCTTTATTACCCCATAAGTATTTAACCGTATTTAGATCGGAAAAATTAATTCTCAAAGTATGCCATAGGTTTCCGAATTTTTTGTCGCAAGACATACAATAGATATAAGGCAATTTATTTGTTTTGCTTTTTATTTCATGTTGGTATTTAATATAGACAACTTTTCAGAACTTATCTTTAACCTATAATGATGGAGTAGAGTGGGTTATATATTTTCAATGCTCGATAATCATAGTTGAGTGATAGTCAAATGAAAGATATTCATTTATTTGCTAACTGCTTATGAATGGTCTTCATGGAGAAATTTTATTTATACCATGTTTAATCTATTAATCTATACGTATATAGTATCATCTAAAGGCGAATAATATTATTTCTTAAGTACTTGTCAGTGGTACCCTATGAAAATGTCTAAACATATAATATTGTAGGTATAGGTCACAAATTTTATTAAAATTTGGATTGACGTAAGATAAAAAATGAACACAAAATTATTGACATGGAAAGCTAGCCAACTGCAAAGGTGCCGAGTTTTACCAAATCTTTTACCAATAGAAATTATTAAGTATATGAAAATTTTGAATTTTATTTTAACGAAATATATTATCGTGTATGCAATAGAAGTGAAAACTCTATCGATCTCATTATGCGGTCACATACGATTCCCTGTGTTTGTGACAATTACTAATGAACCACATGACGTAGAACCTAAAATAAGATATTTCTGGAAACTATCCAACATCTTAAGTTAAACGATACTATACTTAGAACTTTAGAGCTAGATGAGACAAAGTTGAACAAGGATTTCATAAGCTAGTCCTAGGCCCCTAAGTATATATTTTTCGGAGTTGTCTTAACAGGTACCAAAAATGACGTATAACATATAAGAGGTTGGACTTTGAAAACCCATCATCTCTAAAGGATATTTTTATATCAAGGATATATCAAAGGATTTATTTTGTAACAGACATTCTGACTATGGGGCCAGTTTTATGAGAGCAATGTTCATTAAGCGAATATACCCTATAAACAACCCCTATCGTTGGTTCTAGAACGATGTGTGGGTAAATGAGTGATTATAGAGAAGAGTAGTACTTGTATTTAAAGTTTTGTGAGCCTAGAGCTAGCCTCTGGGGTCCTAGTTCAATTTTGTCTCATCTAGCTCTAAGGCCCTAAGTATGGTCTCGTTTGACTTAGGATGTTGGTTAGTTTCCAGAAATATCTTATTTTAGGTTCAACGTCATGTGGTTCATTAGTAATTTTCACAAATACAGGGAATCGTATATGACCACATATGACCACAGATCGATAGGGTCTTCAGTTGTATTACATACATAATAATATATTTCGTTAAAATTTAATCAAAATTTTCATATACTTACTAATTTCTATTAGTAAAAAATCTGGCAAAACTCGACACCTTTACAGTTAGCTTGCCTCCATACCAGAATCAAAGTTAATACGCGATGGTGGGGGTACACATAACGCACTAGAACCTGCTTCGTTTGATAAACGTTCGAATATCACATTTAAAAATTTTATCCAAAGGAATTGAACTTGAAGAACAGTTTTTTCTGCTCAAAAAACCTTTTTAGACATACTTTTATAATTTCTTAATATATATGTAATATAAAAAAATATATTAAAATATGGCAAGTGTTATAATATTATATTGACGACTTGAAATCAAAGCATTAACTGCTCATTTGTTGACATGCAATTAGAATCCCGTTTATGCAATTTTAATCACTGTTTATATTTTCATTGGTAAAACCTATATTTTTAAGTTTCACTATTTTTCTCAATTATGTATACAATATCCCAACTGTTTCAACTTAATCGTCTGGAATTACACTACCGCTCAAAAGTATGAAAAAGTAATTGACTCAATGTCTTGCCTTTGATTCAACATAACTTAATTACGGAGTCAATTTTGGCGAAGTTTGTCTTAGATTAAAGCGTAATAATTTGTGATTCGAACGATATAAATGTATAAAATAGTTTCGTATTTTCAGTAAAGTTACAGACAACATTTTTTTCACTTTTTCATGCGGTCATAAATAAGGAAATATTTGTTTTCGAATGAGTCGAAACTAGAAAAGTCATGTGACAATTCTTTAAAATTAAACTAAACAATATCAATTCAATAAAACACTTTTCAATTGAGATATATTTATTTAAAATGATATTCTTGAGAAAAATGGTCAAATTATTAGAATTTATTGAAGACGTACGTCTTCAGATAATCCGAATGAGAAATGAAGGCAAAGAATATCATACGATAGCCGAAATGATGGGACGCAGTCCTTCATATGTTTAAAAGTCGTTAAAAGATCAACACATTCGAAACAGCTCGTAATTTAATAAGTGGTTAAATATTCTGCACAACGAACTGAGCTAACAACATACTTGCAGCAAATGTGAAGAAAAACGAGAAAATTACTGCCGAAGAAATCGAAGACCTGCAATTGTGAATATCAATCGCAGTGAATCAACAATTTAGCGAATATTAAGAAAAAAGCTTTTTTAAGAAGGATACCAGAGATTGAAACACATTTCCACCCAGACCGTTACAGAAGGTGAGCATTTTGCCGTAACCGCAATGTTATCTTAATTAAGCCCTTTTGATAATCTTTACAAGAAATTCATTTTGAGTAACAGTCATATTGATTTAAATGAATTTCTTGAAAAGATTGTCAAAAGGGCAAAAATTTTGGAAATGTGTTTCAATCCTGCCTGCTTTTTTCTTAATCGTTGCTAAACTATAGATTCACTGCAACTGATATTTACAAATTGCAGGTCTTGTTTGATTTCTTCGGCAGTAATTTTCTCGTTTTTCTTCACATTTGCTGCAAGTACAGGGTGTAAAAGAAAAGACTCTGTAAAAGTAAAAGTTAATAACTTTTTAATTATTCGACCGATTTAAAAAATATTTTTTGTTTAAAAGTAGAATAATGGGAGTTTTTTCCAGCTTTGGAATTTTTATTATTCTAGCACCCATGTCATTTATATTCGTGAAATATTTAACATTACAGTCTATGGGGAAAAATTTAAGTTTGAATATCTTGGAAACGCGAGCTGATATCGACACAATTTTTACAAAATATATTTATTATATCATTATAGTCAACCTTACCAAATTTGACAGCTATTGGTCAAGAACTTTAAAAGTTATGGCTATTTTCATATTTTTCATACAGAATGCAGAATATTGAACTCCTTAAAAGTATTTCTTTATAGCTTTTTTATTTCTTCAAAACGGTTGGCATATCGAGTCTATTTTATCTTAAACCCTCACATTTTATTTATTTATTTTTTAGATTTCACTTTACTAAATAAAGCAGATTAAAAGTTATTAACTTTCACTTTTACCGAGTATATTATTTTATATACTCAACATTCTGCATGAAAATATGAAAAATAGCCATAACTTCTAAAGTTCTTGACCAATGGCTGTCAAATTTGGTAAGGTTGACTATAATGATATAATAAATATATTTTGTAAAAATTGTGTCGATATCAGCTCGCGTTTCCAAGATATTCAAATTTAAATTTTTTTCCCATAGACTGTAATGTTAACTATTTCACGAATATAAATGACATGGGTGCTAGAATCATAAAATTCCAAAGTTGGAAAAAACTCCCATTATTCTACTTTTAAACAAAAAAAATTTTTTTAAATCGGTCGAATAATTAAAAAGTTATCAACTTTTATTTTTATGGAGTCTTTTCTTTTACACCCTGTATATTGTTAACTCAGTTGGTTGTGCAGAATATTTAACCACTTATTAAATTACGAACTGTTCCGAATGTTCTGAATGATGGCATAATTGAACTAAAGGCAAAAATTAACATTACCCCATGACAAATACTTTTCAATTTCATTTTAGATTATTAAGGAAAAAGTCGATATTGGAGTGTATTATGAAGCATTCAATGATGATTCGATTGATTTCATATCGAAACTTATGACAATACCAGATTTTTTAAAAATATTTCTAAAATTGATTTGATACCATGGGGTAAATCAGTAATTAATGATACTGGAATCTTCTGCAATTATGGAGATATTGACTGTTATGCTAATCGAATTCATGTGAGATCAAACAATTCTTGTTTTACAAATATCTCAGAAAGAGTACTCATATAGTTTATTATTTCAAGGCATGTGCTATAGATTTATATTCAAAGGGAGTTCACTTATCCACAAAGGAGAACGTTATCAGTTTCATTAATTGCACCATAACTTCCAAAATTTGGAAATCAGAACCTCATGATGTTGGAAACAAATGTATACCTAATTTGAACTCTACATACGATTGGGGGAGTTTAAATAAATGTGCAAAATCAAATCATCCAAATAATAAAGATATTCTGAAAATAATGTATTATGAAACTTTTAAATTGGAGCCAAGTCTAGAATCTGGTATGATTTTATAATTTTCTTTGTTGATGAAACAATATTTTTAGCATTGAGAATTAAATTTTCATGGTATAATTCCTCCAATTTTAAGTTCCATGGATCACAATCAATAAAATGCATAGTCCTGATGCAGTTAGTGATATAAAATCTATCATCTGTGATACATATAAAGTATATAAATGCTTTGATTTTAATGAAACTTAAGTAATATTTATTTCGTTATATTCTCTCACTTCTCTTCATATTAATCTGATAAATATCTAATATCATATTTAAATATTTTGCTTTATAAGTCGTATTTTAATTATAAAATTTATTTAAGGGAAAGAAGCCTGCAGAATGTTTTCATTTCTCAAATACTTCCACAACTATGCTTGTACCAATTGAAAACAAGCCAAATATTTTACTTTATGTCCTGGTATCAGTTGTTTCATTAGTAGCAATAATATTTGTAGCCATAATCCTCTTAAAGTATAGGAAGAATTTACCCAAGATTATCAGAAACATATCGCGTACTCGTAAGTCTATTGAAAGCATCGTTCCAAGAGTATCGAACACTTCTGAGAATAATCGTCAGCTGACTAGTTCTCAAAGCTCTACGAATGCAGAGAAAAAACCTAATCCAAAGTATCAAATCGAAAGGGGGATTCTTGATTTTTTGGACCAAAACAATTTCTTAGTAGATCTAAAAACTCTAGAAATAGACGAGAATATCGGGTCAGGTCAGTTTGGATATGTGTATAAAGGATATTTGTCTTCAGACAACATGAAGACTACTGTTGCGGTGAAAAAGTTAAGAGAAGGTATAAATATGAACTTTAAATTCCTATCTTACTCTTTTTTTGTTATACTTGAATTCAAGATTTTGACAAGAAAGATGTGGATTCCTTATTGAATGAAGGGATATTGCTACTAGATTGCAGTCATGACAGATTGTTACTACCAATAGCCATGAGTATAGATGAAAATGGTTTCCCAATTATCATATTGCCTTTCATGGAGAAAAAAGATTTACTTCAATATCTTAGGAATAGTGAAAACCAGTTGTCATACATCGAATTACTCGAATTTGCTCAACAAATAGCTGAAGGTATTACAAGTAATTCGATTTCTCTGGAATTAAACACTGAGACACATGATTAGAGAAACTCTAACAAAGTTAACTCAAATTTTGCTTAATCATCTTCTTCAAGGTATGGTTTACTTATCAAACATGGGTGTAATACATCGAGACCTGGCTGCAAGAAATATTCTTTTGGATGAAAATCTATCAGTGAAAATAAGTGATTTTGGTTTATCACGCAAATTAAATGAAAAACTTTACTATAGATGGGCAAATGATTTTCCAATGCCTGTAAAATGGATGTCTCCCGAAAGCTTAGACCTACAAATGAGAATTTTCACCACAATGAGTGATGTTTGGTCTTATGGAGTACTCTTTTGGGAGATTCTAACACGTGGTAGGACTCCGTATCAAAATATACCTAATTCGGGAATATTGGAACATATTAAATCTGGGAATAGATTATGTGAACCGCCATCCGTAACAGAGAATATAAGTAAACTGCTGAATAGATGTTGGACTTTTAAACCAGAATTGAGACCTAAATTCTCAGAAATACTCAAAATTATTAAATCCGAAATTGAATATTCAGTGCCTGACTTAAATAGTTACATGACGACCCATCTTAGCCAAGAAGTTTGTTGACGAAGTTTACTGATTAACTTGGTTGACTGAAGTTCATTGATTTTCAGCTTATTTACAAAGAAATAGATTTCATTATAAGTTATATTTAGTATTTATTTTCAATTAAAATTTAGATAAAATAACGCCCATAATCGTTATCAGTCGTACGTATTGTAATGCCTATTTATTTAGTAAAGAACATTTATTTTGGTACTGTACTTTATCTCTAAATCTTTAGGGGCTGAGCCTAACTTACTGAAACTTAATTTAATAAGCCTTGACTTAATCAGACTAAATTTTGGTAAAATTAGTCAAATTGGAACTTAAACTGAAACAGGCTCAATCAAATTGCTAAGCGTCATACTGAAGCTTAATTTAGTTATGTTTGATTTAAATCAATTCTGATTGATTCGGCTTAAATAAGTTCAATTACCTCTAAATCAACCTGTCAATCTGTTTGAATTTTATACTCGTATCATAATACTAGTAAGTACCACTTAATATAAATTCAGTTCTATTTAGTTTAATCAAATTTCTATAAGTTTGATTCAGACTCTAGAGACTAAGAGATAAAGTGCATTATTTTGAGGTAAATAGTAATACATACAAGTGAAATATAACTGAAACAAATTTTAACCTCATTGTTGTCTCACTCAACTCAATCAAATTGATAGACACATAATTTTGTTTGATTATATCAATGTAATCGTAGATTTTTCATCTTCAACTCAAAATTAATGGGAATTGTAAATTCACATTCAAGATAAAAAATATGTAAAATAATTTTATCATTCAAATTTAACTGCTTTTGCATATAATCAATAGATGATTATATTTAAAATCTATTGAAGTAATATTTCAGAAATTTTTCTAATTTTGTTTTCCATAAATATAATTTGATTTGTATGAAATCATGTTCATCAATACTATATGCGCTATTTCTCAGTTGTTAGAATCAAGTATAAGCAAATACTTATTTTACAACTCAAGCATATGTGTTGTGTTAATTAGTATCTAACTAGAGATAAAATTATTAATATGTTTTAAAGTGGCTTGTCGATATGACCAAAAGAAATAATTACAAATTTTAATACTCATTAAATTAAGTTTTTTTCAATTATTTACCAATAAATAATCATTTGATATTCAACATGAAAGGAGTGAATAATCATTTGTAGAAAAAAATTTCCAATTCGTTGTGTTATGGAAAGAATCTATAGTTCCTTGTTATATCTGTAACAAGTGATAAGATTAGAATAGATATCTTAAACTCTATTTCTCAATGAAAATTATCATTGATTAAAAGATATATGCATCAATGAAATTAATAGATACTAAAATCCTAGATAATAAATTTAGGATATGAGTAATCAAATTAAGTAACCTATAAAAAGACTTGAATAGTGAAACATTACTTAATTCCAAAATAAGTAGTAAAATATTTACCCGAAAGTTTTTACTGACAATAATTATGATATAACGGTAACTATTATGTGATTATGATTGTAACTACGACGATATGACTCTTTAATCACACTCAATAAAAATGGCTTAAACGTATGCTAAACTATTTTTTAGTACTCAGACTATTACTATTTAAATGTATTTGAGTCTCCTCATGATTAATCATTTATGATTGAATTTTCCGGGATCAATGCATTACTTTTCTTATCGCAGATGTAAACTCGATTCCAAAATGTTATACATTGATCCCGGATTATTCTCTGATGTGTTTGAATAAGATAAGAGGTTAAGATGAGAGGTTAATTTTTTAAACAATAATAGCTTATTGATCACTTATTCATGTAAATCTCAATTCAATATGGTCTAGAAAAACAGTTAGTAAGTTATAGGACGATTACGACTTAGTTCTGTTTTCAATACAGTTTTGTGTCATTCTTTTCATTAGCGTGACTTAGAATCTATGATTGAAAACTATCAACTAGTCATTGATTGATCCATTCTGAGAACCTAAATGAGCTGCCGAGTCCTGAAGTTTATCAAATATTTATCTTTCTTGAAGTTGATAAATACGCGAGTCTTTGAAATCGAATTTTGTGAAGGAAAACTAAAATCCCAATCATCTGAGTAAACAATGTTTGTAACTTATGAAAAAGTAAAATTTAAATTAAATGTTTGCTCTTAAGATAAGACAAATAAACCACAGCTGACTGAAATTCTGCACTGTAATCCACAGCCATTTTATTATGAACATAATCCCCACGACTATCAGTATAGCTGCCATCTAGGGTGACCAAGTCGAAAACTGTTAAATGCGGGACAAAAAAATTTTTGGCTCCCCTCATGAAATATATTCAATAACTTATACTTCTAAGACTTTGCTGCATATAAGTATAGAGATTCGTTATTATTTTATATAAAATCATAAAGTTTGGAACATGTCATTAAGAAATTAAACTGTATGCGTATTTCTTATCTTACTAAACTAATATTCATTTAATTACGTTCATCAGTTCAAAGATTTTGCATTATACTAAACGCTTCTCAACATAATAGTTACAAATAGGGATAAGCACAACACATTCAATTACATACCGCAAAACGGGAAAGTTGTTATTTCCTAAAATTTTACATCATAATTTTTGATTATCTAAACTTTTATCATCTTTGACCAAACATTTAAATATTACATTAAATAGAAAACACTCATCAAATAAAGTATTTCTGTCAACGGAAATGAATTACTGAATGAATTTTATTACATTAATAAATTTAATGAATTACAAAATATCTTCCGTCCCGCAAAAGGTGTATGCGGATGCGGGACGCTACTGATGAGCGAGTCCGGACCTCAAGACAGTTAAAGACCTGGGACCTTAGGTCCTGAGGTCCTAAAGTCCGAGTCCTTATATTTAGCAGAAGTCCAGATCCGGGTCCTGAGCTAGAGGTCCGAGTCCGAGTCCGGGTCTTTGATAAAGACTTTAGGTCCTGGACTCGGACTCCCTTTAAAACTTAAATTTAACAATAGACAAAATATTATCATTCAAAAATTTTAACTTTTATTAAATCACTGATAGTAAGATCAATAAATAATAATATAATATTAATAATTTATTTTAAACTTGCAAAATAAGGGATTCATGAAATGAGATACACGCAAGGTCTAGCAGAATTAGCGCTCAATTAACTTCTCTTTTTGCTGATCAAATTCCTAGATTTTGAAAATACATGTTTTGAAGGAACACTCGATGCTGGGATAATAAGTATTTCGAATGCAAACTGTGAAAGATAAGGAAATTCTAAACAATTTTTTCCACCAAAACAAAGGCTCAGTTCTCTAATCAGCGATAAGCAAACTTAAATACTTTTCAATTTCATCGTATGTTTCAACTCTTGTATTTTTATAAATTTAAAGACAAACGAAACATTTGAACTTTCAATTTTAATTTGAATGATCTGATGATAATTTTTATTGAAGAAAACAAATACCTGTTTTACAGTTTGATCATTCTCAGAGAAATAGAGTTTCAAGCGAAGGTCAAGTATGGCAGCTAATTTTGTGATATCAATTTCAAGTAAATCTTTATACTTATTAAACTACAAAAGCATATTTTCAGTACAAGGTTCAATCGAACTGTTACTTGAATTATTGTGATCACTTAATTGTTAATAAAAAGTTTGACAATTAGCAAAATTAAGCATATGCTTATATATTTAGATCGTGATATAAGTTTGTTGCCTGTTTGAATAGTTTCAAAAAGTCACTCATTCCTCGCATAAAAACCAATCATTATTAGAATATTTCACTTACAGATTTGTTTTGTATCGGAGTCAGGGTCTTGAGGCCCAAATGTTAAAGACTTGAAGAACCAAGGTCCCGAGTCCGGGTCCGAGTCTTAAGGTCGAGGTCCGAGTCCGAGTCCAGGTCTTCAGTTTTCCAAGAGGTCTGAGTCCGGGTCCTGGGTTAGAGGTCCAGGTCCCAGGTCCGAGTCTTTCAAAAAGACCTGAAGACTCGGACCTGCTCATCACTAC
This sequence comes from Archegozetes longisetosus, assembly GCA_018873245.2. Taxonomy (NCBI): domain Eukaryota; kingdom Metazoa; phylum Arthropoda; class Arachnida; order Sarcoptiformes; family Trhypochthoniidae; genus Archegozetes; species Archegozetes longisetosus. The sequence goes on along the minus strand of JAEMBT020000001.1, from coordinate 11,661,936 downwards.
GGGACGCATACCTTAAATGCGGGACAATCCTGCACAATGCGGGACACTTGGTCACCCTACTCTAAGGGTTGTTAGAAATCTATATGTTGTCTAACTGGTGTTATCTTAAATAAGTGAAGGCAAACATGTAAACACTTTTGACCTGATGGTCCGATGGCAAATCGTCACTTTGGAACTATACTGTCATATCTCTCATTGAATTAACATTACAGATACAACAGTATAGTTCGAAAGCGACAAGATATACAGATACATCAATTGAAATTTTTATTTGAATGGCTGTATAACTCGTTCAGGATACTCATTACCGTATATTTAGTTCATTTTTAAAGAGTGGTATTCAAAATTTCAAAAGTGAACAACTCTTGAATCACTTAGTCGATATGCTTAAGACTTATAATTCTGAAAACTGTGTGCGAAAACCTTTAAAATGATGTGCACCGCCGATGTTCATCGGTGGACCTGTTGGAACAGATGATGATATGCATATCATTTTAAAGGTTTCTGCACATAGATCCCAGAAATATGTCTTAAAATATCAGTTGAGCGCTTCGAGAATTGTGAGCTCTTGAAATTTTGAAAACCATTCTTTAAAAATCGATTGTCTATATGATGAAGAGTGTTTAGAACTCACTATACAATCATTTATTAAAGACTTCGCGCATATAAACTAATTAGCCACGAGTCCTACCATTATAAATGCATCAACAATAGTTACCTTGAAGTTTGGCTGAATTTTCAGTCACTTTTCTAGCCTTTGGTATAAGCTGGGAATATCGAAAGCTTGTGTTATGTTTGATAGAGGAGTAGTGGCGTAGTAAAAATCAAGATTCGTAAGTTTTGCTGCAGCACACTATAACTAGAAAGCAAGCCTCTCGCCAGAACTTGACTTGAAGAAAAGCACTGATTATACGAAAATACTGACATGTTTGGGACTCGTAGCTGAAAAATGTTAGTCGTAGTTAGTTTAAAATTAATTAAAAACTAATCAAGTCGAATTTTAAAAAATGAATTATACTATTCGATAGCCAGAAGCTTTTTTCAGGAATACCTAAATTTTTTCAGGTGTAACGCGAACCTACGAGTTTTAATAAAAATTAATTGTTCAAATGGCGGATTTGTCATTCATGGTACCACTGAAGGGTTAAAGAGTATAACGTTAGTATTTTTGTATTGGTAGTAATAATGTAGCTGTGTTATAAAATATAGTTTACGACTTTTACGTGATTTATGTTTGTAGTTGTTAGCTTTATGATTATAATACAGATTCATTTCTATCTAATTGATAAAAGGTTTACATGTTAACTATATTACAATTAAACACAAATATTGTTACATTATCAAAGTTAATAATAGCAATGTTAGGGAAACCAAAAATACTACTAAAAGTAGGAAAAATTTTGTAATATTAATCATTTTCTTTATAGATTATTGTACACAAGCTAAAAATAGTTATAATAAAACACTTACTAAAGAATAGTTTTCATCATTATTCAACATCTATTAGTAATATACAATTGAATTATAAGTTTCCAGAAAAATAAGCATAAAACTTATGGCGTTTTAGAACACAAAGAACTCTCTATCGAGTCCAACCACAGTCTGATAGTAGGCTAAGAATATAGATTGGAACCTTACAATTAGACCCTTGATTTTAATTTATTCAAGCCTGAGAACATAAATCACATGCAAGCTCTACATAATATATTTAGCTTTAGTTTTTCATATTTAAAACGATCCCGTTCCACAAAAATAAATGTGACAATATCTAATCTCATTATATTTTCGAGTTCACGAATAGTAAAATATGTGATTCACTATAATTTATGTCATTGTATATGTTGATTATTTTTGCAAGAAAACTTGATGTATAAGCTATCTTTTATCATAAAAAATGTTGAAAGATCAACATTAAAAGCATGTTTGTGAGTTCTTGGTAGATTTCTGTTGATGGAATTGGATACGATTAGAGATTCCATTAAACTGGTTTAATTTTTTACGTAAAATTGGTGTTTTTAATAAGTTTTTAGAATTTTGCCGAAAGACTGATTTGATTTGGTTTAATGACTTAAAGTTATTATATAAAGAAATTGTAATAGTTAAACTCAAGTTAAATTCTAATTTAACCTAATTTTCAGCTGATTGATTTTTATTTTTCACAAGTATTATAAATATATGACTAATAAATTAGAATTTGAGAGATATTTATCATAAATTAAGAAATCTTGCTTAAAAATTAATTTAACGGTGATTTTACAAACTGAAACATGCGAATAATTCGCATAAAGATATGATTTATGCTTAAAAATCTGTTCCACAGTTCCCAAGAAATGATTTTTGTTAAACTTTATTAAAATCAATCTTCTATTGGGAAAAGGTGATGTGTTTAGTCATAAAGATTATATTTAATTGAGATATCTAAATAAAATTAAGAAATAGATTATTCGCGACTTCGGCGCATATCCTGGAAAAACTTACATTTTCCTTTTTGTATTGCTTAATATATTGGTGTTGTGAGAACATAAAATAAAATTGATTCACATTTTCAAATGATTTGCATTAGAGTATAATACATTGGAAATTGTTTCAATTAAACTGATTTTGACAGTTTAATTCATTTCATTTACAAATTTCAAATTGAATTTTGGTGATGCTTGTAATAGTTTTTGATCTGTCGATATTTTTTTCCAATTAAAAAAGTTATCTCTTTAATAATTCGAATAAGCCGTAGAATAAGAGAAAATTACTTTTTTACCAAAGCTTGTTAAAATAATTGATTTCTCAAAATTTTTGTTTCGATAGATAAATTTATCGCCTTAATAAATCAAATAAGTTATAAAACATAAAACATACGGAATTTAACCGCTAATGAGTTGTTGGACTGCTTTCTAAGTATAACAGTTAAAATGAATTTCAATTTAAACATATTAAACTAATAACTTTGATTATGTAGAATAAGTTTGATAAAGTTAAATTTGACTCAATAAAGCTGAAGATAGTGTGGCTTAATCTTTTAGAGAGTTAGTTTAAATAAATGTTGCTTTTAGTTATTTAGTTTTTTTACTTTCTTAGACCATTTGCGCTGAATTCGTATATTTCTGATATATTGGTATAGTATACAACACTTTGTATCTCATATCTTATTCCCTATCGGAAGAATGATTGCTGTACATTTTCTCAAACTTTAGATCCTGTTTTTTTAAACAAAAAACCTTCAAAATAAGTAAATGATCTACCGATATCTATATTAAAGCTAAGAAAATATATAAAACCCCTGCTATCTATTCTAAACTGTATTTGAATCGATAAGGTTATACAAATAAACTAGACTTTTTGCGATTCAGTACCAAAGTAAGCAATGAATAGTCTTTTAGTTTTAGTTTTGTTGGCCTTAATTGCATCCATAAACGCCAAAATTAACACAACTTCAATACCTGAAACGAGCTATCTTTTCTCATATTTCGATGCAGATGAAAAAGCTGGATTACGTATAGCGTATAGCACTGATGGCTACATATTCCAGGTAATCAGAGATAGCAATTATTTATGATTTTGTCTTATATGAAGATTTTATTATACCCTGAAAATAAAATCATTTCTCGATATAAATAAATTTCGAATTCCAGATAAATAATTACCTCATTTCATCTATAACTCGACAAATATTAGACTGAAATTTGAACTTTTTGTGCCAAATATCTATTCAATCGTAAAATTAGATTTTGATAATAAGTCATTTATAAGTTTACTAAAATTATTGCGTGAACAATAGGAGAGATCGCTTAATGTTTTTTATATTTATAAGTAAGATTCCTTCAAATTTTAGGAATTATCCTATCTCAGAACACAATCTAAGAACTATGCTCAATATGACAATTAATTAAAGTACTTTCAAATTTCTGTATTCTTTATTTGAAGGTTCTTAACGACAATAAGCCATTACTAGCTCCACAAATAGGAGATAAGATTTTGCGAGATCCGTGCATATTGTACGGATCTGACAACATATTTCATTTGGTATTTACTACAAGTTGGAATAGTAAAGACATAGGATATGCATATTCCAAAGACCTGGTCCACTGGTCAGAAGAAAAATTAATATCAGTCATGCATAACGAGACAAAAACGCAGCACAGTTGGGCCCCGGAAGTTATATACGACTCTGATAAAAAACATTATCTAATTTTTTGGTCTTCAGTCATGAAAGGTAATGGTGTCTTCAAACTGACAATATTGTGTTATAATAGTCATGTAAATATGTATATAAATATATATATGGGCAGATTGTTTAATAGCTGAATACTCAGTTCGAAATAAGACTGCAATTAAATATTTAGATGATTTAAGAGAATTTAGATTAGGCTAAGTTAGACTAAATTACAATAGGTTTAAACATATACTTAAGGCGTAGTAAATTATTTTTCCTATAAAAAATTAAATTTAGTAAAAGTAATTATAGTAGTATTAGTATTTTATGTGCATAGTTTTGAGTAAATTTGAAATCATCTCAACAGATGATAAAAATAATCACGTATACTCCACAACCACTACTGACTTCAAGACATTTACCCCAACTAAACTACACTATGACGGACACTTCAACTCAATCGACGCCACTCTATTGCATGATGTTGATCACAATGATTGGCTAATGTTTATCAAGAACGAAGATAATGACCAAAAGAACATTCGAATGGTTAAGGGCAAGACTCCAGACGGGCCTTGGGGTGAGGTCTCCAGTCCTATAACTGGTCACTACTGGGCTGAAGGCCCGACAGCTGTCAAGATAGGCAACTATTATCATGTTTACTTTGACAAATATACCACGAACCAAATGGGTATGATCCGGTCCACTGATCTCGTTCATTGGGAAGATATGAGCTCTCATATAAAGTTTCCTCCAAAAGCAAAACATGGCACTGTTTTCAAGGTCACGCCTGATATTGTAAGAATTATATCTAATGCTGGATTATAAGTATTATTATAAAATTTAATAAAATAGATTTTAAATGACAACTCTGATTATCAAAAGAATTATATCCGGGCTTTTGCCTGAGCCAAAACCAAACTAAAAATTTATAAGGGACCCCCCTTTGATATTTTTAAAAAGTTTCAATTCAATTTTTGATACAAAAAAATTATTTACTCAATAAAAGGTGTATTTAGTGTTGGGTTTTGCAGCTTTCAGTGTTTCATCATTATTTTTCACAAAATCATGAAATTGAGAAAATTTCAAATAAAATTAACTTTTACACAAATTTCTACCTTAAGATTTGTGTCAATAATTTATTCCCATCTTTTGAGCTCAGATTATTCATAATACTGAACATGCGTTCAATATAATACGAATTTTATTGATTATTTGAGACAAAACTGGGCATTGTGTAGTTCAGTTTGAGATCTCGTCTGTCAATTGGACGGCGCACCTCAAAACCGGACGGGTGGCAAGCTTGATTATATCTATTTGAATGTAATGCAGCATTAAATTGTTTAATATTATTTTACACATTTGTCAGATGGTTTTTCCGACGCTGACAAAACCATTTCAAACATGATTGACGTAAAAAAATAACACCTTTAATTATAACAAGATTCGATCTATATCTTTAAATTTTTTACACTTGAGTAATTTAGTTGGTAGTGTTTCATTATTTTATTAAGATGTTGGAAGATAACCTTTTGAGTCTATAAATTATTGTTTTTTATCTGATATTTCTCGTAATAACACGTTTTATATTCTCCGCAAGGGTTTAAGAGAGTCCACAAAGTTTATCTTTATAATGCCACTATGAAATATTTGATGGATAGGATCATAACATTTGCAGTCAAAGGTCTCTGGAACTTCAAGCATTAATGCCTATCTTATTTCTCAGGCTATAGCAATCTCTGTCGCATAAAACCTGTTTACTCGTCAAATGACTTCGTCGATATATTTTCATCAGATTTCATTGACTCACATATCTACACGATCTTTTATTTCGATCGAGTATAAGCTTAGCGCAGCTCTTAAACAAATCTTAGATTTAATAATCCTTACGACAAAAAAATCTGAAAACCTATGGCATATTTTGAGAATTAATTTTCCCGACTTAAACCCGATTCAATACTCATGGAGAACAATAAAGGATATTATTGAGAAAGAAGAACCAAAAATATTTCAACTGTGGGTCGCGAAAATAAACCAAATATGAGACAATTTATAATTAGATGTATAGGAGTCATTTAACGAAAGTATGAAATAACGCATTAAAAAGCATATAGCTGTAGAGGGAGACAGAATTAAATTGTCATTTCTTTTTAGCTATAATAATTGGAATCAAATACATTCTTGTGATAAATTTGAGGTCAAAACATTGTAGTTTTCATTAAAAAAATTTACACTTACTTTTTCCGGATCTTTTTTTGTAGCGAAGGTATATTAGAATAGAAGAAAATTCACAATTGATAGAGTGGATACCTGACAAAGTATGAATAACTGACTAATTCACATCTCAAGTTTAAGAAATTTCAGTTTTAGTTAGCTTTGATTTCAATAAATAATTTGGTAATGAACTTCTATCATTAAAATACTCTAAAAATTGAAATATATGAGTCTATTCTTATCAATTGGTTTCAAACTTTGAGCATAACAACTTCAAAGTTCATTTTGACTAAATAAAGATGAGTTTATTCTTCTTCTGAACAAACAGATTGCTTCTTTTTTATTAGTCTACCGACTTACAGCTATAAGACTGATTCGACTAGGGTTTAAAAAAATTTCAAATTGAAATCATTGAATAAATCTCGGTTTTCGAATTTCACTCTAAATTTTCAAATGAATAGCCATCAGTAGTATTAAGTATTGAATCTTCAAAATCATAAAATTCTTCAGGAATTCATTAGAATAGTAATGAAACAGGTGAAATATAAGAATTTTGATTTACAACTATTTATCATAAAATCTAAAATGGTGAGCATTCAAGTGAACTGGTTGTTGAACTTTTTCAAGAAACTTAATTTGTATCTAGATAAGATAATAGAATAGGTAAATAGATTATACGGAAAATATGTATTTTAGAAAATGCAATAGATCGTAACATTTGATAAGTATAGATTATATAATTCGGATTAGAAGAGAGTTTAAATTTCATTCAAACGACATTCGCTTGAAGTGGTAATACGAACTAAACTACAAATTTATTATTAATTATATGAAAATCTAATCTTAATGAATATGAAAGAGTTAACGTTTCTACTTTTCTGGTGTATTATTTCACTTTATATTGTACAAAATGAGGCATGTATTTGCAATAATACTTGTGCGGGCAATCACTGCGGTCAAAGCAATCTAATGGTTGGATGCCTTGAAAACCATATCTATCATTGCTTTGGGAAAAAGGGCTCAAAACCTTTTCATTATGGTCCATGTAAACGTGGCTGCATAGAAGAAGGATGTTCATTAGACTATTGTGTTCGACAGCCAGAGGTACCTGTAGCTTCATCATAATCACTTGATTCGATAATTCGAAGAGATATACGGTTCGATAGATTAAAATTTTTGAAAATTAATCCACTCCGATAGTTATAAAATACATATCTACAAAATCTATATTCATGCCTTTATCCAGTAATAGACGAATTTAAGAATCCTTATTTTAAAAATGTATCGAACTTATAGATTCCAACGATAAAATAACATAAAACTCAGTTATTAATTGAGTAAAGAATGTAATTTACAGATTGGTTGAATTATGAACTTGTTCGCATTTTGACATAACAATAAAAACATGCTGTGAAACTATAGAAAGTATTCATTAAGACGTTCAGCATTTTTCGATCCATTTTTATTTAAAGAGGTTGAAGCATAAATTTTAAATTTCACTTATGTGATGAGTTCATCAAAATTTGGAATTAAAAGATATAAGCATTAGCTTCTATATAACTAAATTAATTATCTAAAATAGTGGAGAGAATTGGTCTGAAATCATGTGCTTCAAGCTATAGCTTCTACACTGTGTAAAATTAAAGACTAAATTAAAAAGTTCCCATAGACATTATTCGCTCTAGCCTTTGGAAAAAAACACTATGATAAATACAGTATATGAATAGAGGTCTAATTTTGTACTTTTAATCATTCACATACAACAACTTATGATATAAACATAAAAACAGTATTTTAAATATGATTAACTCTTTGTTACAACTGTGGTGTAAAATATTCCTAAATTTCACTTTTAAAATCTCTCTAAGATCAACAAAATGTTGTCATTTCTTGAGAACTTAGGTATTTCTCAGTCATATATCTGACTTTGAATGACAAAAATCCTGATTAATTTAGACTTATAACTTTATTTAAATTTTTTTGTTGTAATATGTCTTTCTGATAATAGAAATTTGCTTTAACATCGAAGTGCTTTGTGTTTACTATATGTATCGCAGTGCTGTGATGTCACTACTAGCAATTTGATCCACTAATGACAGTGTAGCACATAATGACTAGAAATTAATTAATTAGTAAATTAAAACTTCGAAAACAAAGGCTAACTTTAATTCTCAATACATCCGAACCAACTTAGAACAGATATAAAGTGTGGAAAACGTGGGGTAACATTTTACTCCACAGTTATTTTTACGCTTTTTGAAGTTAAATTGTGACGAAGGGTTAAAAGTGTAAAACTCTGTTTAGAATGCGATCGGAACATCTGCAATTTCTCAGATGAACACTGACTTATTTAAAACATTAACTTTGTAGATTTTCGTCATAAAATAAGAATCGATTAAAGCTTGAACAAATAACTTTCGTTTATCAGTCAATAGATTTATAGTGTTCCTTCAAGAATGGTTTGTAAATCCTATCTATTTCTTAACTTCCAATTTAGTTTTTAATTTTACGCTGTGTATAAGTGCAGCTCGAAATTCTCGGTCGTTGAGCTGCGTTTGTAATTAGAAGCTCAGGTCCAAACTGTGAGTTGCGATTCTGAAATTGTTAAAAATTGAAAATAATAGGCAGCAATCTTTACAACAAGTATTTATTTCAAGTTATAATCAAGTATTTGTCCAAATTATACATCAGGGGTATCCAATACGTTCATCGCGATCGACCGGTGAATCGCGAAGCTTTGTGATCAATTAGTAGTTATACAACATTGATTTTACTAAAAAAATACTATTAAATTCCACCATTATAAAATTACAGTTAAAATACAATCACGATATAAGTTTTAGTTTAAAGTACCTCTTATGAAAAATGTCTGGACACAACTGTTATACATTAATGTACATAAGTGCATTAATAATTCTCTCGTTAAATAAATAGAAATTGCATTGAATTCAATTCTTAAATGGAGGTCTTTTAGAAATAAACTTCATCATTGAATTCAATAATACGTGTAATTTCGTCACCTTAGTGCTATAATGCACTAACTCGGAAAAGTCTGTTTTTGAGAAATTTGAGTTCAAAGTTTACAATCGAAATCCCAAGAAACTATTAAAGTTGTACAACTCATAATATAATATTTGATATAGATGTATTTAGTTCTTTTACTGTTAAGGAGTATACATTGGTGTACAAAAGTAATTTTCGTTCGCTAAAATTTTAGAAAAAGTTCAATAAAATTAAAACGCCTGTTAATAGAAATAATCAAGAATAGTTTTTAAATAGAGAGTTTATTATTGAATAATGACAGTAAAAATGACTTAAATCTATTGTATAGTTTAGGAGTAATTTGAAAAAATGTATCATAACTGGTGATCAAAAGTAATTTTCACCTTTGTTTTAAAAGCATTTGTTTTATATGAGATTTTTCGATAAGATCAAGTAATTCTAACAACCCAAGATTAATTGGGTTTCTCTCTGCAAAAATGAAAAGTATTATCGAAAAACATCAACATATTCGAAGATTGTTAAAATCGAATCAGTTCTAATTATGGAAAAGTACCCTATTTAAAAACAGATTCTCGACATCTTTTACTTTAGCATTGGTTTTAATGGGATGTAAACGAGCCTTAAAAATCTGTTTTTAAATAGGGTACTTTTCCATAATTAGAACTGATTCGATTTTAACAATCTTCGAATATGTTGATGTTTTTCGATAATACTTTTCATTTTTGCAGAGAGAAACCCAATTAATCTTGGGTTGTTAGAATTACTTGATCTTATCGAAAAATCTCATATAAAACAAATGCTTTTAAAACAATGGCGAAAATTACTTTTGTACACTAGTGTATGAATCCTGTAACTTCCTAACTACCCGTAATCGGAACCAGATTTCTGAGTTAGCGCTTTCTGGCTCTGAAAAATTCTTAAATTCTCAGTGCTATAATGCGCTAACTCAATGATCCTCAAAAATACTTACTTATAGATAAAAAATCGTAAGAATATAAATGAACCTTATTGAAAAACTTATAGAATTTATTGATTCTAAAAGCGTCAGCTCATTGATTTGAAGCTTGTTCTTAAACATAATCAATGATGATATGAACATAACATAACATAGACTTATGAGAAACACCTCCCTTAATTGCAAACCTCTATTCAACCATTATTTTCATATATTTTTTCTCCTTTTCAATTCCTTTCAAATGTCGATACGCCTAAAAGGTATCTCTCTCTCTCTCTCTCTCTCTCTCTCTCTCTCTCTCAATAATTTTTAGCAAAAAAATTCAATCTTTAAAGATGTTCCAGAAATTAGTGAACTAACTATAACTATAGTTAATAGTTATTATTGATTTGAAGTTATTTGTTGCCAATCCTTTATTTTTCACATTTATACTGATCATAAAGTATTGAACTTCAATCAAATATTTACTTAGATTTTTAGCAGGAAATCAAAATAAGTTCTCTATATTTGTCATCAATCAACCTAAGTCGAAATATCAATTTAATTACTGGGAAACAATCAATTTCTTATTGTTAGTGTAATTTCAACAAATAAGGTATTAGTATTAAAACTAAGTATTAATCATGTTTATGATTTCTCATTATAAGTGATGAATTTGTTCGAAGTTAATTAATTACAGATTTTCAGCTAAACTAATTTGATTATATTTGAACGTTTGATCAATTCATTTAATTATTTTGCTTGCGTTAATTTGAAAATTCATTGACTTATTTGACTTATTAATGAGAACAAAATTTTTTAAGAATTCATTTCTAGAACACATGTCTTTACAGACAAACATCCATTCTGAGGATTAGAATACAAGAATAATAATTGATATAATTTATTAAAGAATTATGTAACGATCTGATAAAAATCGATGAAGATCCGATCGAATACATAACTCATTGAATCTTCAATGATTAAGATTTAGAGAGATTAATAAGGTCTTAGGACGAAACAATGCTCGTCGAGACTTAGTTCAGCATGAATAGGTTGAAAATATTAATATTATTTTCTTTCTGATTTTATGCATGAAATAATCGATTTGATGCTTAAATAAAAAATTAAAAGAGTTAGCGTAATATAGCACTTAAAATTTTGGCAATAAAAAGATAGCGCTCTATCGCACAACCGATTTCGGGAAATCTACTTGAAAATTTTCAGATTCAATTCGAGCAATTTATAGTTTTGATAACTTACTTCAAAAGTGGCATTAACTCATTTTGTGAAAATTTTCGAGTTAGCGCATTATAGCACTGAGGTGACGATTTGATACCTATTTTACTAACAAATGAAAAGCAGTTAAATAGTCATGACAATTTTACAGTTAATGTTATCTGCCTTTATTGACATTGAAGTTCAACAGCCTCAACTTCAACTCAGCGCGGCTCACAGTTAGTTTATCTTCTTCATGAATCTAATATTTTTGCTATCAATCATTGATACAAGTGACTAAGAGTAACATATAATCATGACATATATAATGTCAAGTCTTTAAGCAACCATGAAGCGTACAATCATTCACTTTTATAATAAAATATTATATTGTTCCTGACAAATTTTTATCGAGTCTCTGACAAATGTTTCATCTGAAGTCAATACTCAGAGTTCACACCTATTTTAAATCTCTTTTTATATTTTTGTAATTATAGTAAAAGTGAAAATGAAAATTAATTTTAGATTGTTTATGTGGTTTTTAAATCAATTATTGGTTGTCAATCTAATTAACCTGAATATTGTGTCCTCACAGGAGTTATATAACAGATATAAGGTAACTTATTTGATTAGTTTTTATTTCATGTTGGCATTGAACATAGACAACTTTTCAGAACTTATCTTTAACCCATAATGATAGAGTAAAGAGAAGGTAATATTTTTTAATACTCGGTAACCGTGGATAAGTGGCAGTGAAATGAAAAATATTCATTTATTTGCCAATCACTTATGAATGAGGCACATATTACATATATAACATTGAATAGGATTTGATTTGCCACATTTTAGAAGTGGCGTCTAGTTTGCAGCGCAATAAATAGCTCTAGTTTCGCTGCTTTTGAGTCAATTTTAAACTGTGAATTATAAATCTTATAATCGTATGCAGATTGTCCAAAATAAAACTAAACTCAGATTTTGAGTACAATTTTTCTTTAACATTACGCATCGATTAGATACAACTTATGAATGAAGTTTGAACAAATAAAAGAACAGTAAACTTTTTAATTATAATGTTTAAGATAAAAACAAAAGTAGAATTTAAAATAGTGTTCTCATTAAAACAAAAAGTTTTTATTTATAAAAATTATTTGTTAACTAAGTCTTGTGATCGAACTAGGGAAGAATTTGCTGATAAATTTGATAAAATAAGGACCAACAAATACGACTACTACTGACATTAATAACATTAACAAGCATATGTTGTGGAGAACATTTCTAAACACTATTTTTGTTTACCACATTAGATTAATAAAAGTTGATTTTGGTCAAATTTTCAGTATATGAGTAATTGATATTACTTTCGATTAAATATCAAATTGTAAAAAGCCTTTAACTGCGTTATCTGAGTTTAGTTTTATTTTGGTCAATCTGCATACGATTATGAGATTTATAATTCACAGTTTAAAATTGACTCAAAAGCAGCGAAAATAGAGCTATTTATTGCGCTGCAAACTAGACGGCACTTCTAAAATGTGGCAAATCAAATCCTATTCAATGTTATATATGTAATATGTGAATGAGGTTTGTGGTGGGGTTTTATTCATGGTACATTCAATACATTAATCTATACATATATAGTGCCCCTTAAAGGTAATTTTTTTAATTTCATTGTAGATCATTAAGGAAAAAGTTGGTGTGGGAATGTATTATGAGGCATTCAATGATGACTCGATTGATTTCATATCTAAACTTATGACAATACCAAATCCTTTAAAAGATATTTCTCAATTTGATTTAACGCCATGGGGTAAATCAGTATTTAATGATAGTGGAGTCTTCTGCAATTATGGAGATATTAACTGTTACGCTAATCGAATTCATGTGAGATCAAAAAATTCTTGTTCTACAAATATTAATACTAGTATATCTCAGAAAACGTATTTACATAGTTTTATTTCAAGGCATGTGCAATAGATTTGTATTCCCTGGGAGTTGAATTATCCACGAAGGAGAACGTTATCAGTTTTATTAACTGTACCATAACTTCAAAAAATTGGAAATCAAAGCCATATGATGCTGGAAACAAATTTACACCTATTTTGAACTCTACATACGATTGGAAGAGTTTAAACAGATGTGCGAAATCAGATTATCAAAATAATGATGAAGATCCACTGAAAATAATGTATTATAAAGCTTATAAACTGAAACCAAATCTACAATCTGGTATGAGTTTGTTTATAATATTGAAAATTAAATTTCTATTCATTTATTTCTCCAGTTTTAAGTTTCATGAATCACAATCAGTGTATTGCATAGTCCTGATGCAATTAGCGACATAAAATCACTCATCTGTAATGCACATAAAGTACATAAATGTTTTTATATTTAATAAAACTTAAGTGGTATTCTTATTTCACTTCCTATCAATTAGATAAATAACTAATATTAAATTTTAAACATTAGAATTATTGCCCTTTAAGTCATTTTCTAATTTTAAAATTTATTTTAAGGGAGAGAAGCCTTCAGAATGCTTTCATCTCTGAAGTACTTCCACAATTGCACCCTTCGCAACTTCTAAAATAATTCAAAATCTAAATTAAAGAATTATATTAAGAATATTTAAATGACTTGAGAGCTTCGGTCTCATAGTAAGGTAATAACGAATATCTCAATTTTAAACAATGAAATTCATTCGATGCATTCTGTATTAAATAATGCTAATTACACTGGAAGAAATTGAAATTGGAACACCATGAAGGAGTTAGAGAATCCAATTGAAAATTGGCTGGTTTATAGAGTATTAAATACTTAACAAATGATTAGGTACACAGATTAATCGAAAGAGTTTTATTGATAAAAAAAGCAGAAATCAATATGAAGTATGGCCTCCATTGGCAGCGCAGCACTTCTGAGCATATTCGTCGGAGCATCGAATCAAAGAGACGTCGAATGTCATCCTGAGGGATGTCTCTCCACGCCTGTTGGACTTGGCGAGTCAATTCCTCAATATTTTGGGGTAGGTGAGGGTTAGCATTTATCCGTCTTCCCATCATATCCCAAACGTGTTCGATTAGAGACAGATCTGCAGACCTTGCAGGCCATTCGAGCGTCTCAATTTCTCTTAGGGCTTCCCTTGATATAACTGCGGTGTGAGAGCGGGCATTATCTTGCTGGAAGATACCATTTTCGATGGTGGCCAGAAATGGTATCACCACGGGGTTAATGACCCGATCCCCGTATTGCCGAGTGGTCATCGAGCCCTGAACAATCACCAAATCGGACCGCCCATCGTAGCTGACGGCGCCCTAAACCATAACACCAGGTGTCGGTGACGTGTGGCGTTCGACAATTACAGCCAGATTTGCTCTCTCACCCGGTCTCCTGCGGACTCTGGCGTCGATCGCTATGGCCCAAAAAGAAACGAGATTTATCACTAAAGACGACCCGCTGCCACTCAGCCGTTCAATTAAGTCGAGCCCTGCTAAAGTTAAGCCGTTGCCGTTGATGGTATTGCGTGAGTGGCAGGCATTGCAGTGGAACTCGAGAGCGTAGTCCAACTTCGAGCAATCGATTGCAAATTGTTCCCGGAGTGACATTTGTTGTGATGGCAGCCCTGATTTGCGTTGCGGTCGCACTTCTGGTCGTCATAGCCATCCGGTGTATTCGTCGGTCTTCTCTCTTGGTCGTCTTTCTGGGAGGACCTGTGCCCGGTCTCCGGGTATGTTTGCCCTCTGCTTGTCATTGCTGCCAAACTCGTTGAACATTCGATGGCTCTCGACCCATTTTTTCAGCAACAGCTCGTCTTTTCATCCCAGCCTCACACATCCCAATGATTCGGCCCCGTTCGAACTCCGATAAATGTTGATATGGAGCTCTTGTACGTCTTCTTGGCATTGTTGACTCAAATCAAAGAATTTTCACTTTTGAGAATTTTTTCAAAACACAGTTTTGTCTCCTTTTGTCTAAACAAAAAATAGCCTTTTCCACAATAAAAGTTATTACTAAGAATCTACCGGAACAATCATAACCAAAATTTAATCAATTTCAAAGAGTTATGTACTCATTGGAATGGTGAAGTTTCAAGAAGATCTAAGCACTCCTTATTGGTGTTCCAATTTCCATTTCCGCTAGTGTATAATTTATAAAAACGAATATGATATAAAATTTAATATGATATGCGAAAAAGTTGGCAAGTCTTTATTCGCAAAAATTTAATAAATACATATAAGTATACTTAATTATTATTTTGCGATAATATTTGTTCTTTGTATTTAAAAACAAATTTTTGACGAATTTCCAATACTTCATAGGCCACGGTAAGAAATTCGAACACAAACGTGACCAAATAAAAGACATCACATTAAATTTTCAAAAAATCGACCCCACTTTTTTCCAATAGCTTTTTAATTACACTGAAAATCATCTGGAAGTTCACGCCATACAAATATAAACTAGAAAGTTTAATTGAACTTTGCGAAAAAGTTATTGAATGCATTATTAATGTCATATATTATGTTAACAAAATATTTTTCGATAGAAAAATAGGCATGAACACGTATTTAATTAGTTAATTTACAAAATTAAATAGAGCATTCTTATCAAAATCAAATGTAAGTATATACCGATGAATTTTCGATAAAAAGAGAATTATTAAATAATATTTTATAGTTTTTAATCAAATCAATCTTGATAAACATTAACCATAATTTCATGTTATAAGCGTGAATAAAGCGCCTAAAACTTGCAAATTAACTGAGAAACAAAGGACCGAAATGATCATCAAGCGTAATTCTGGAAGATTACTTCGGGAAATTTATAAAAAAGGCAAGATAAGTTCACAGGAGATGGGGGCGCTTAAGATAATCATCAAGTTCAATTCAATAAAAACACCAAAAGATTTACCTTGCGGACATCGACTGAAGGCATTCACACCAAAAATGGAATCTCGAATTAAACGCGAGGTTATGAATAATCGCAAAATTTCTGTGCGGGAAATGAAGGAAAATCTCTCTCTCTCTCTCTCTCTCTCTCTCTCTCTCTCTCTGATGTGAGTCTGTTCACAATAAGGAAGTCTATCAATAAATTGGCTACCGTGGTCGTATGGCTAGAAAACGCCATATAATTGGGCCTAAAACTAAGAAAAAGGGTTCCAGTTCGCGCAAAAATATGTGTAGATGCCCCAACATTTTAGGAGTGTGTAATTTGGAGTGGTGAATCTAAATTTACAGACAACTCATCGGGACGTCTCCAAAGGAGATGGCGTAGACCGGGAGACGAGTTTGTAAAAGACAATATCAATAAGAGAGTTAAACACCCACAATATATCATGGTTTAGGGATGCTTTTCGGGACACAAGATAGGACAATTGGCAAAAACCAGCGGGAAAATGGATAGATCCAATATCTGGGTATTCTACAAAACAATTTATTTGTCTCTGCAGAAAATATGGGGACCAGAGATAATTTTATCCTAGTACAAGACAACGACCCAAAGCATAAATCGGGCATAATTAAGAAGTTTCCAGAAAATAATCATGTCGAAGTCCTTCGATGGCTACCCGAAAGTCCTAACCTGGATTTAATTAAGAACCTTTGGGATGAGTTGGACCGTAGGATCCCGATTGAACAGCGAAACAGTCTTGCAAACTTTGAAACCTCTCTCTTCTAACAGTGGTATCAATTTTCTCCCAAAATTCTCAATAAATTAGTGGACAGCATGCAAAGTCGTCTTTGTGAGGTCATAATGCCTAAAGGTGGTCATACGCTTTATTAAAATCAGAATTAAACGAATTTTTATTATATTATAATCTCAAATTATTATTGTAGACCTTCAAATTTTCTTTGAGTACAATTAACTATATTTAATTGTGATTTCTATGAATGTTATGAAAACTCAAATGTTAAAACTTATGTTATGATAAAGTTACTAACAATTGTTGATCATATTAATCTTGATTTGTGATTAACTACACATTATTACTTAATAAAATATAACTTTTTTGTAGTGAACTTTCAAAAGATTTTCAGTGTACTTTAATACGATATTTTACATTAAATTAGGTATAATTACAAACGAATATCGTAGTTTATTTCAAATTATCTAACTCTCTTTAAGGTGAATTTTGGAATTTAGTAATTTTTAAGGATTACTTTTTGATTTTCCAAGAATTTTTGCATACAATAAGCAAAAATAGTTTTATAGATTTGGTTTTATAACGCTTTTTGAATCAATGTAAATGAAATATAACATGTTAATTAGATCTTTTCAATAGTGACACAACAGGAATAAGTTAAAGAATTATAACAGCTTAAAAGAATGCAGTTGCTTATAGATTTTAAAGATTTATTACCGATGTTAGAGTGCTGTATTAACCTAAGTCAAAGTATGTGACATGTAATGTGCATAATGTTCTAAACTTTTGGTTAACTAAGAGTGTCAAAACTTAGCATTTGTTTTGAGAAAACTCATGTCATTCTGAATCATTACTTATAATTAAAACTTTTTCACTTAGATTTTTATTACCTTAATAGTTTAGTAAATCTATCTTCTATTCCGAATGCCTTGTACTGGCTATCACCATTTTTTAACAATCAGTTTGATAAAATCTTTTACTATAAAGTACTATTACAATAAACACTCTAAACTATTTTTTAAATTCGTTTCGTTAGACATAATATTATTTGTTGATTTAATTTCGTCATCAATTACATATAGTAGTGCTTTACTAACATTCTAGCTTTATATTACCTTTACATCATATAGCCTTTATTTTTCAAATGTTAGCTAAAAATGAAAACGGAGTTCATACACACTAAACTTTTATTGATTCAAACTAAATATACAACTTCGTAAACTGTTAGCTCGATTTTTTGAAAATTCGTAAATGAGTTAAAATTAATTATTATTAGTCTGCTTTCAATGCAGAAAAAAATCTTTTGTTGATAGTAGAGCCTATTTCTTGCAAATATATTTCGCAACAAAAATATTCGGAAAAAATTAAATGTCAATTTTTTGATGAAGATTACAATATATGGACTTCAAAGGGGGTTTCCAAAAACTATCTATTTCAAGCACCGTCACACCCCAGCAATATACATATCTTTGGGAAGATCTTGAAGAGTAGATCAACTTTGCAGCTCATGTCCTAAGGCCGCTAGAGGGCGAAAACTGTACACCCACCCTCATAGAATATAGATATGATCTGGTTATGGTTTTATACTAGATCGATCATGCCAAATCCATATTTTGAGGTTGCATTTCGATGTCTCTTATATTTACTGAGATAGAGTAAGTTACTAGTTTAAAGTAGATACGTAAATAAGGAGTATATCTTAGCTACAATCTGTGTTACCAGGGGACACCGCAAGGAGTTGTGCTCTGTAAGTCCCTCATCCACTAACAGTCCGGATTATCTTGTATAATGAGGTACTCACAGCATCCACTGCTATGGTTTAATAAAAAATAGTATATTTTTGACAAAACCATAATTAATAGGAAAATAGTAAACATTTAGGAAAGTAAGTTTTACCCAACGCGACCTGGAGGGAGATTGCTGGCGTAACCAGCAATGTGGGCACCCAGTGCGCTCTCCATTTGGCTTTTAGATAAAACTCAGGAGGAATGGTTTACTCTGAGAGGTCTGCTGACTGCCTTACCAAGCCCCTGCTCTCAGTCCAGGGCTGGCATAAGCAGCCATTTGTCTAAACAGACACTCCCAGAGGTTCAGATGTCCAGGCCCCCCTAGCGGGTTCCTGGATGGCCACCATCCCTCTAAAACCATCATGACCCCTACACAATCCAGGGTCTGGTCACACATCTCAGTGGCTATAAGAGATATCCTAATGCAACCTCGAAATATAGATTCAGCATAGTCGATCTAGTATAAAACCATAACCAGATCATATTTATATTCTATTGGGGCGGGTGTACAGTTTACGCCCACTAACGACCTTAGGACACGAGCTCTCAAGTTGATTCTATAGACAAAGTTGATCTACTCTTCAAGATCTTTCCAATGATATATATATTGCTGGGGTGTGACGGTGCTTAAATTGGCAAGAATCTCATAGTCTGTTGGAAATCCGCTTTCAGTCATTACTATAGCGTTGCATTTGACTTTAACTCAAATGTTTATAAATTAAGTATATAAAAACAATTTTTTTAGCTTTCTATTGACATTTTGACTCTAAATCAAGTAAATATAAATTATATGTAAGAATATACCAATTTGAAAATTTTTTCAATATTTTCATCAAATTTCCGCAATGCCTCAAACACTATATGATCACTAAAATTATTGAAGGCAAGCTCATTAGTAAAAATTAAGGTCTTTGGAATCATGTATATTTTAGCTATAATTTCAATAAAACAAGTTAAAATATGAGTAAAATAACTTATAGTTTAATAACACAAAACTTACAAATATAAACTAATGTAGTTCAGTATCCATAATATCTAATCAATTTTCTGATAAACAAATTTAAATATGTCAATTGTATTAATCAAATCAAATTATGAAAATATATAATTGATTGCAAAAATTTATATATCAAATAAATTATACATTTTTTAAAAAGTAATATTATAGCAATAGTTGGATTGATCAAATACTTAAACGATTGTTTGAATTTAAATATGAAATTAGAAATATGGAATTATTAGAAATTATTTTCTGGTTGCTCTTAATCATCGAATTCTGATATAAGTTGAATTTGAACAAAGCAGCTTTTAATCTTTGTCGTCAATACTCGAGGCTTACATACCTAAGTCATAATCTAAGCCAAATTAAAATTGCATTGAGTGAAACAAAAATATCAGTAACAGTTTTCCCTTTCATAGCCAACAAAGTGAAGTAACTTTTTCAGTTCAAACAAAGCAAATACTTAAGTGGATTAGTAGAGGAAACCACTGCGCATAAAAAAGTAATCAAAGAGAAGTCACCTAAAACATGATTCTCGACTCATGACATTTAGATTTCAATTATCTTTAGTTTCTATTAGTGATACTTAAAATCAAATCATTTATCAACAATAAATAAATAAAGTCGTATTTAATGAGTAAAATATTTCCTAAGTTTTACTTATTTGATTTGTTATTATAACTTAAAAATTTGTTGAAAATTCTTTGATTGAGATAATAATGTCTGGTGAAAATGTAGAGTCTGGCGAACATGAAAAAGAAGAATGTGAACCTATGAGACAAAAAGTGAAACCAAAAGCAAAATATAGAGTGAAAGTGACTGAACCTATCAAAAAGTCATATCTCTGTAGAATCGGTCAATTTTTAAAAATTTTTTATTTATAAAAAAAATGATACAAATGTTTGTGTTAATAATCTGAAAAATTCAAAGCTTCTCTTGGCTTCACATTCATCGGACATTCGATGATATTATCATTTGGTAACAAATTTGACCTTCAATTGAAGACTTGATAGCTATACAACTCATACTATGAAAGCATTATTTTATCACATAAAAGGCTCCGTTTTTGTCAATGACTGTCCTCTGAGACCATCGATTCCTATAGTTCTCATATTATATGGAAGTTTTGGTATTCTGAATGGTCTACTGCAATATATGAAAATAAGATTTGATACAAATAAGAAAACCATGCAGATATCACAAATCGTATTTGGAATTGGTTTAATTTCGTGTTTCATAACGTGTAAGTTACGGATTACAATACTTTTCAATGAATTGAAATACTTTTCTTTCGAAAATAGTATGCATTACAGTTTATACAAGTGAGAATCCGGCAAATTCGAGTAAATATTGCAATAGTAAACTATTTCGATTTGCGTTTTATTTCCCAGTTATTATATTCACATTTGTACCTGGCCTAAAACCATTATGACCCCTACTCAATCCAGGGTCTGGTCACACATCTCAGTAGCTATAAGAGATGTCATAATAAAACCTCGAAATATAGATTCATCATCGTTGATTTAGTATAAAACCATAACCAGATCATATCTATATTCTATTTAGGCGGGTGTACAGTTTTCGCCCTCTAGCGACCTTAGGACACGAACTGCCAAGTTGATTCTATAGACAAAGTTGATCTACTCTTCAAGACCTTTCCAAAGATATATATATTGATGGGGTGTGACGGTGCTTGCATTGGCAAGAATCTCATAGTCTGTTAGAAATCCCCTTTCAGTCATTACTATAGCGTTGCATTTGACTTTGACTCAAATGTTT
>JAEMBT020000001.1:11418219-11638219 GCA_018873245.2 Archegozetes longisetosus | reverse complement strand
AATTGGTTTAATTTCGTGTTTCATAACGTGTAAGTTACGGATTACAACACTTTTCAATGAATTGAAATACTTTTCTTTCGAAAATAGTATGCATTACAGTTTATACAAGTGAGAATCCGGCAAATTTGAGTAAATATTGCAATAGTAAACTATTTCGATTTGCGTTTTATTTCCCAGTTATTATATTCACATTTGTACCTAGCCTAAAACCATTATGACCCCTACTCAATCCAGGGTCTGGTCACACATCTCAGTAGCTATAAGAGATGTCATAATGAAACCTCGAAATATAGATTCATCATCGTTGATTTAGTATAAAACCATAACCAGATCATATCTATATTCTATTTAGGCGGGTGTACAGTTTTCGCCCTCTAGCGACCTTAGGACACGAACTGCCAAGTTGATTCTATAGACAAAGTTGATCTACTCTTCAAGACCTTTCCAATGATATATATATTGATGGGGTGTGACGGTGCTTAAATTGGCAAGAATCTCATAGTCTGTTAGAAATCCGCTTTCAGTCATTACTATAGCGTTGCATTTGACTTTAACTCAAATGTTTATAAATTAAGTATATAAAAACAATTTTTTTAGCTTTCTATTGACATTTTGACTCTCTAATTCAAGTAAATATAAATAATATGTGATATTCCGATTTGAAATTTGTTCAATGTTTTCATCAAACTTCCGCAATGCCTCAAACACTATATGATCACTAAAATTATTGAAGGCAAGCTCATTAGTAAAAATTAAGGTCTTTGGAATCATGTATATTTTAGCTATAATTTCAATAAAACAAGTTAAAATATGAGTAAAATAACTTATAGTTTAATAACACAAAACTTACAAATATAAACTAATGTAGTTCAGTATCCATAATATCTAATCAATTTTCTGATAAACAAATTTAAATATGTCAATTGTATTAATCAAATCAAATTATGAAAATATATAATTAATTGCAAAAATTTATATATCAAATAAATTATACATTTTTTAAAAAGTAATATTATAGCAATAGTTAGATTGATCAAATAGTTAAACGATTGTTTGAATTTAAATATGAAATGAATTATAAATATTTTGACAGAGACTTTGAGTGAATCAAAGCTTATTCCGAATTTATTAAATGAATTAAGAATATTCTTAAGTAAGTCTATCATTGAAGCTGGTGATAAACCAAACCACAAACTCATGAGGCCTCCCAAGTTATAAATCAATTCATTGATATCTGATTTTGGAGTCTCAGTAAAAATCAAATGGGGGATATTGATTGGAACTAAATTAAGTTTAGTTGAATTTCTATGCGATGATGTCTTGATATATGTCTCATGTACAACTGAGTTGCAACTACGTTTAGTCGAATAATTTTTAAAACATTCACTTTTGAATTGATTTATGATAGTGTTATTTAGCTCTATTGTTTGATTGCAAAATTTGATTTGTTGTGTTTCGATTTCCTTCAAATCCAGTAAAACATCCACTTGTCTTAGAGGAATACAAATTAAACTATTTTTAACTGAATTGAGAAAACATTTTTCGCGGTAATTATCTCTTATAGGGTTTATCAAATAATCATCACTTTTATCATCATCACATAAATATTTTGGAGTTTTCAATTTTTTGATTGAAAACGAATGAAAATGAATGTTATTCTCTGTATTCTTGTTTAAATATAAAATACTTGTAGTGTACGATTTATGTGTAGAGGAAACAATATGGACTGCTACATGTCCTTCGCTTCCAAATTCAAACCTTACTTCATGCAAATTATCCTGAATATTATGATCAAGAACTCCTTGTTCAACACTACCATTATTTTCCCCGAAAAAATCAAAATAGAACAACATGATTGTTTTGTACAAACCAAGTTTAATATTAGGTTCAGAACAGTTAATATAATTACTTCCACTTATAATGTTGCAAGATTTTATTAAATCTTTATAGCCGAAAGTATAATATAATTGCTCAATTTCCCTACGTTGTAGCATATCAAACAAATATCCACTGTATAGTTCCCATATCATTTTATATTTTTGTTCGATTTTTATCCTATTGTTTTCCATTATTATCTTCTCTCTTGAAGCCACATTTGGCTGTATTTTCGCATAGACCTCTGTATTAGGATAAAAAATCAATCTAATAAACGGTAATATCTTCGCATGAACTATATCCAGACGTATTATAATATTATTTCTCAAAAATAACTCAAAAACTTGAATAATCTGCAGCGACATGAGAATTAAAAATATTATAGACAATGAATATTTAAACAACTTATATAAGTTTGTTTTTCTATTCAAATTCATACAGAGACCAACTATATAACTATTTTTCAAGAATTCAAATATTCTTCTCAATGATGCAATAAAATTGATGACAATTATATGAGCAGACTGTGCAAAACTTATCCCAAACCACATTGAAGATAATGCTCCAATAGAACAAACATAAGTTATGAAATCCATTTCAGGATAATGAAAATGAATTAATTCTCGATCAGTTCCTTTAGCTAAGCGTATCAATGATTCGTCTACATATATAGATTTGACTTGAAATTTAATTTTTGTATCATAATATTCATTATAACAGCTCTTTTTGCAAACTTTGTTCAGATCTCTTCGATCTAACTTGACATTACATTTGGAATCGTTGCAAATTTTTGTGTCATTTGAATCAAGTTTACTATAAAACCATTTCCGATTGCATTTGCACTTTTCATTTTCCTCTTCTTTCAAATGTTTGACGAAACAGTCCTCTTGTGAATGAAAATCTTTAGAATGCATAAATTGTTTCTGATAATCAAAACAATTTGTTTGATAAGGAAATTCTAACAAATGTTCTTTGAATGAAAACAATTCTATACCATAAATATATCCAGGACTAAATATGATTGGATATGGAAAAAAATTTGGGGGAGATCTCGAGTTATGTATGAGACCACGTAGTCTTAGTTTATTCTTTATAATAAATTGAATATATATTGAATATTTAAGTGTTTGATTGTTCCCAAATAATAGACTGAAAAATGTTATGCAATGTGAAGAGAAAGGTGTAACAGTTTTTAGCAACGGATACTTTTCTTCACATTTGATGAAAGTTTGAGGGTTAAACGAATTTATTCTTGAGTAGTAACAATCAATAGAATTTGCGATAGAAGTAAATATTCTTTGATGAGTACTAGAATTTGGTTTTTGATACTGAGAAGAATCCAAACAAAATGTAATCGAAGGAATTGCTTGTTGAACTCTCTCATATTTTAACATAATAACTGTTTCATTTTGATAATAATGATAAGTCAAATCAATAATTTGATACAATAGAAACATTAAAGCAATTAATTTCCCGATTTTGTGTAAAGAAAGTCTTATTAAATATTTTTTGATCAGATCTAACATCTTCGTTTATATCACTCAGTTTTCTTTCCTTTTGATGATAATAAGTGAAAATAATTGTCTTACTCCCAAATATGGAAATCACCACGAGTCCAAATGATCTCTCAAAATTTTGTAAATTCAGCTTCAATAACAGATTAGGATATTAAAAAGTATTACACAATAAGTGATATAAATGGCAACTGTAGTGCTTATACTAAGAGAGAGCGAGCGAGCGTTTAAAAATTTAAATGGTGTACTATCGTGTCATATACGAACATAATGACATATATGCAACTTCATATAACAATTGAATATCGATCTTTAGTTAGACGATTAATTTTAGGTGGTGTATTATGTCCTACTTCACAGACTTATATATATTTGTGAGGTAATGTCGTTTGCGGTGTTTGTTTGCGCTGTAATTTATTCGCTGTGATGTCAATTTAGAATAATTATACTTATAAAACATAGAATATATGGAAATGTAGGTCTATATTGGGGTGAATCAGACCAACACTGAGTCAATAATTTATATAAATCTTCTCAACAATAAATAGGCCTTGACAATCGATTATCAGACCTTATATGTTGCAGAATATTCCAATGAGATTACTTGCGGCCTTGAAGATTCTTCTGATGACACATAGGTTGAACAAATACTGAAGTATATTTTAACTAATTTTCAATAACAGGAAAATTCTTTTCCATTGTTTCATCATAAAAATCTTTAATAGGTTAGCGATTGATCTCAAATTGACTTTGCTTTTGTTCTTTTGTTTGACAATTCTCGAGAGTCCTGACTGCATTCGATCGAGATCGCAAGTTAAAACTCTCAAGCGAGATTCGAGGGTCTCGACACTGGAATTATCCTCTAGTATTAAACATAATGGTGACTATATTGAATAAATGAGCTTTCTTTGATAATATAACTGTAAACACATTTCTTTATACCCTATCAACAGAATTAAATGGTAAGTATGACGTTTACACGTATGACTATAGAGATATTGACAAATAAAATTAACTTTAAATAGAGACTCAGATCATGTTTTAAATATATCTTAAATTAAATACTGCTAAATCTATTGCTTCCGATATACAATCGCTAATTCTCATTTTCACTTTTAATCACTATGTATGAGTAAATATCAATAAATAAGTCAACCTATGTCTTTGACCTAGATATAGATCAAGTCATAAAAATTTGAAAATTGTTAGTTTAAAAACTGAAATTTTCCAGATGTAAATGATTGAAAAATGAATTCAATCAAAAGTTTCTTAATAGAATATTTTTAAAAATATCAACAGACAATACACATTAAACATAATGTATATTAAACTTATGCATAGGTGAAGAATAACATTTGTAAGTTTTCACAGAAAAAAGTACTAAATTTGATAACGAGCTAATCATTATTTAACGCTATATTAAGGATAATATACCATACATTAATGCTACTAAGTCTGGATTTAGTGTCTGAAGCTCTAGACTTGAAGTCTTAAACCTTGTTTAGATTTTAGACCATTTGTCTGAAAGATCCTTTAGACTTTAATGCTTTAGATTATATTAAGTCTAAAGTCTAAAGGATCTTTCAGACAAATGGTCTTAAATTTAAACAAGGTTTTAGATTTCAAGTCTAGAGCTTCAGACACTAAAATACCAACTGAATTTGATCTAGTTCCTTATTCTCTAGTTCAATTTTGATTTCAGAAATATTGTTTGTGAGTAATCATGGAAGGAATAACTTTAAAAAGGAATACGTGCTTCAGAAAATTTTTGAAAAATTACTCATTTGATCATGGTAGTTTATCAAAAATGAGTGTAATCAATACAATAAAGTTAAAGTTTGGGAAATTTATAAAGTTAAGAGCTTCCGGAAAAAACAAAGTTGAAATCAAAAGGCTATTAAGTCGCAATTGTATTGACTACACTAATGTTTGATAAACTACCATGATCAAATGAGTAATCAAAACGAGATCAAAAAAATAAGTTTTTTAAAAATCCAAGTCTGAAATCCAAACTATTTTTCAAAATGATTGCATTTCCGTGATTTTCTTTGAAGTTTTTCAACACTCATATCATTTCCTAAAACTATAGTTTGATCCTCCGAATCCATTTTGGAGTTCTTTTCAAATTAAAACTTATTCATAACTACAATCATTTTGAAATGCTTTCTACGACCCATTTATTGAACTATTGCAAAAAAAAGTTGCAAAATTGTGTTAAATAAATAAACAATACCGTCTTTTGATTTTATATGGAAATTCAATATATTAATTTTACTGAAAGTTTTATTATTTTACACTCTTCTTTGTTGAGGTCAAAAATGTAATCTAAATCTAGACTTAATATAATCTAAAGCATTAGATATAGATTATATTTTTGACCTCAACAAAGAAGAGTGTAAAATAATAAAACTTTCAGTAAAATTAATATATTGAATTTCCATATAAAATCAAAAGACTATTAAAAATTATTTTATTGCGTAGATACGATAAAGGATATTTGTTTATCATAAAGGGATGAAATAACTAATGGATATCCAATACTCAGTCGATGAAAATTATGATTGATTGAGAGCAGTTGTTTTAATCAGTTTAAGTTTCGAGTTTAATATCAGACATTATCAAATATTTCATAGTTTATTGGAGGTGCAAAAGTCTTGTAACGCATTTATCAACAAACTGATTCGTTTCTAACTTAAATTAGTTGTATTGTATATATCATTTTTGATAAAATCGACTTTTATTTTTCATAGATTCGGGCTGACTCACATTTAACAGTCGTATCTCTGGATGTCATCAATTCGTTCTAATAAAATATGGCAAAACATCAATTCCTGCAGAATAATTCTTTAACCATTTCGGTTCCACAAAAGTTTTATTCAGTTGATCAGTCCATTTGCCGCTTGTTATATAAATATCTCTTTGTTTCGCTCCATGTTCAACAACAGGCGCGGCCATTAAATTATCACCAAAACGAAATTGGGTATCAATTGTGTAAATATTGTTATCTTTGTGATCCGCCTACCAAAGAGGACGTATTATCGGTTCGCCACTAGATACTGATCGTTCAGATAATTCTCGATATGTCTTCGCATAAGATTCATGTAATTTAATAAATTTTCGTGTCAACTCCAAAGTCTCTGAATCGAAATTCCAGGGACTTATAGAGAACTGAAGACATGGTAAGAATGTGTTCACTTGAACCCAACGAATGAATAGTTCTTTATCAGCTACAACTCCTTTGTATTGATTGCCTCCTATCATATCCGGCATCGCGAATGGATAGCCATAAAGTGAGAACAACAATGTTTCTGGAATTAAAGCTTTGAGACCATTATTGTAGTCCCAATCAGTACTTTTATCAAGCATTCGTACAAATACAGGAACATGTTGTG
Organism: Archegozetes longisetosus; assembly: GCA_018873245.2. Classification (NCBI taxonomy): domain Eukaryota; kingdom Metazoa; phylum Arthropoda; class Arachnida; order Sarcoptiformes; family Trhypochthoniidae; genus Archegozetes; species Archegozetes longisetosus. The sequence continues at coordinate 11,631,438 of JAEMBT020000001.1, read as the reverse complement.
AATGATAACCGACCCTGACTTCGATTGCATTTCCAGCTGCTTTCTCAACAGTTTCGGCATATTTTGTAGAGTAATAGTTAAAATTTATTTGTTGTAGTGTTTGATTGAATAGTCGAAATCCTTCTCCGACCCAATGAATTTCTCCAGCATCAAATTTGAATGAAAATATTCAAAATTTTGTTTTTACGTTATGTAACTTTTTCGTATACCATTCCTGTGCTGCAGGATTAGTAAAGTCTATACTGGCGGCAGATCCGTGCCATCAATTCTTCATAACGAGCTCATCAGATGTGTTAGACTTAACGAAAAAGCCATTTTTCACGCCCTCATCAAAAGTATGATTACAGGAAGGATTCACAAACGGATGAACCCAAAGAGTCACTCGAAATCCAAGTTTATCTAATTGTTCAACCATTTGTTTAGGATTTGAAAATTTGTGTACATCAAAATCTAAATCTCCATAACATCTCCCAATTGTCATCGATTTCTATCTGACTATTACTAAAATTATGAGAATTAATTTCTTTGGCATTACTCAAAACTTTAGCCTCTGTTATACTGCTATGAAGTTGAGCCCAAGTCCACCAAATCGGTCGAGTCATCATTCGTTGATCCGGAATTCCATTTGGTTTTCCCAACCAATGATTAATCGAAATCTCGAAATCAGCTTAATATCACTCGCATGACAAATTTCGACTTTTAATTTTTTTGAACTTTTAGTTTTGACAAAATCATAAGGATATTCATCATAAGAAGCAGAGAAACAAAGAGTTCCGTTATTGTTATGATCAAATCTGAGAAAAAGTGGTGTCGATCTGTCCATAAATATTGAAGTACCTGAAGAACTGAACCATAAGGGCTCGATTACAGACTTGTGTGACCAATCATAACCTTCATAAGGACTTCTTGGACGAGAAGTCGCTCTTCTTATGTCCAAAATATTTGATTTGGTACCATCGCCAAACCAGTCATCATGTCCTAAATTGAAACACATTTCCTCCTTATCCGGTGAATTGGACCAAATTATAACTTCACACTCTATGCTTTGGTTTTCGAACTTTCGAACTTCTTCATGAAGAGTGAGCTCTTCATTTTTATTCAATTGATAACATTCACTATTTTGTGAAGTAGTTTCACATTTTTTCACATCAGAATAATTTGATGTTAAATAAGAAGTTAATTCTGTGCTGTTTGATTTATATATTAGCTGAATTCGATCATTAGTTTTATGGTATTCCACATGATTTAAACAAGAAATTTGCGTTATACAGAAGCTTAAAGCTATCAATAATAATTTTACTAACATTTTTCTATACTTGAAAGTACAGTACTTTCAACTTTTAGGCACATATTATTTGTGACACTGATATTCGAATATTTTCCAAGGGATAAAATTTAGTATTTGGACTTTGCTTCAGTGCAAAGAATAGTCCAAAGTGTTATTATATAACTTAATAAATTATTGATGAAATCCTATTACTGTTTATGCTTGATTCATGTTTAGAAAATGTTTATATTATAACCTGTAGAATTTCTCACACATTAGATAGTTATGTGTAGAAAGAGATCCGGAATTTAATTTTAGGATTATTAATAGTTTTAAACAAATACAACTATTCTTAAAAAACTTAACATAGATTAATTGTAACTTTTCTAAAAAAATCTCCCAATTTTAAAAATTAAAAATGATTTTCTATCATTCAAGGCTAGAAAATAACAAATATAAAATTGGGTTAAGTTCCATATATTCAGAATATAATGTAAAAAGTACAATAATAGATTAAACCTTATATTATCTTATTTTGACACAATGTTTATCTCGGTCTTTACAGGTCATAGCTGAACAAACATTTATAGTATTTAAACAAATGAAAAACAACTTTCTATTATTAGTTAATTTTGTGCGATTCGAAAATGATCTCAAAAATTATTTTTGCATTGCTATTCCTTTTGTTTTCAACTACATATACTTCATGTGAAAGTAAACTTAAGAATTTATGCAAGTTATCTTGATTTTTAAATAAATTTCTTAAATAATTAGAGACCAAAGCTGAGTGTGTAGCAACTTATGAATGATGGGGATGTCAGTCAGGAACTGTTGAATGTCATACTTTGTGTGTGAATAAAAACTACACAGGGTTTGTAATTAAAGTTATTTGGACATATTTTTGAACTATATTTCAGTTGTTTTAAAATATAATTTGGTGTAAAAATTATTTAAATCGATCAAGTCAATCAAAAGTTATAGCGATTTTCCGACGGAACTTCTGGTTGTCCATAGGTGTATATATACAGTTATCTCCAAATCTAACTAGGAGGGTAAAACATGTTATATTTCTGAAGCCTCTTGATGAAATTGTATGAAAATTTGCATGTACATACTTAAACTCCCCCGATTGATAAATATCACATTTGTTTTTGAAAAAATTTAAATTTAGGGTGGTAATTCGACGAAAATGTGAAATGAAAGAAATTTCATTGAAACTCATAATAAATCAAATTTAACTTAATTTTTGAATGAGTTATACAAACGATTGTCTGAAAACATTTGTAAACAAAGGATTGAGATTTGATTTAAACTGTTAAAATGCCATTTAGTGTGGAGGAAAGGGAACTAAAGTTCCGAAAATTTATTAATATGAGAGCACAGAAAAGGAAAAGCTCTGCAATAATGAGAGAGCGGTAAGTATTAAAATAATTATAAATTGATTTGTGTTTTAAATTACATTTACATCTTTTAGAAATGAATAAAAATACATTTACGGAGATTGGAGGCGGTGAGACAGGCTGGTGGGGGTCATACGCGTAATTAATTTTTCGGAAATTAAATTTGAATTTATGTGATTTTCTTCAGAATACGGTTTTCTCCAAGTCTAACTAGGACGATAAAACAGACTATAATTCAGGAACCATAATACATATTCTATCCAAATTTGACTTGATCATGGACAAACTTCCCCGATTGATAAATCAATTTTAAATTTTGAAAAATGAGCAAGGATGAATGAGAAATTTAAATTTTAATAAAAATGACATATTTTGAAGAAAATCATATAAATTCAAATTTAATTTCCGAAAAATTAATTACGCGTATGACCCCCACCAGCCTGTCTCACCGCCTCCAATCTCCGTAAATGTATTTTTATTCATTTCTAAAAGATGTAAATGTAATTTAAAACACAAATCAATTTATAATTATTTTAATACTTACCGCACTCTGTCATTATTGCAGAGCTTTTCCTTTACTGTGCTCTCATATTAATAAATTTTCGGAACTTTAGTTCCCTTTCCTCCACACTAAATGGCATTTTGAACAATTTAAATAAAATCTCAATCCTTTGTTTACAAATGTTTTCAGACAATCATTTGTATAACTCATTCAAAAATTAAGTTAAATTTGATTTATTATATGAATTTCAATGAAATTTCTTTCATTTCACATTATCGTCGAATTACCACCCTCAATTTAAATGTTTTCAAAAACAAACATGATATTTATCAATCAGGGGCGTTTAAGTATGTACATGCAAATTTTCATACAATTTCATCAAGAGGCTTCAGAAATATAACATGTTTTACCCTCCTAGTTAGATTTGGAGATAACTGTATATCATTGGAAAGATCTTGAAGAGTAGATCAACTTTCTCTAGAGACTCAACTTGGCAGCTCGTATCCTAAGGCCGCTAGACGGCGAAAACTGTATACCCGCTCTAATAGAATATAGATATTGTCTGATTATGGTTTTATACTAAATCGACATGCTGAATCCATATTTCGAGGTTGCATTTCGATATATCTTATATTTACTGAGATAGAGTGAGTTACTAGTTTAAAGTAGACACGTAAATAAAGAGCATCTTAGCCACAATCTGTGTTACCGGGGGACACCGCAAGGAGTTGTGCTCTTTAAGTCCCTCATCCACTAGCAGTCCGGATTATCCTTGTATAATGAGGTACTCACAGTACCTACTGCTATGGTTTAATAAAAAATAGTAGATTTTTGACAAAACCATCAATGATAGGAAAATAGTAAACATTTAGGAAAGTGGGTTTTACCCAACGCGACCTGGAGGGGAAATTGCTGGCGTAACCAGTAATGTGGGCACCCAGTGCGCTCTCCCTTTGGCTTTTAGATAAAACTCAGGAGGAATGGTTAACTCTGAGAGGTCTGCTGACTGCCTTACCAAGCCCCTGCTCTCAGTCCAGGGCTGGCATAAGCAGCCATTTGTCTAAACAGACACTCCTAGAGGTTCAGCTGTCCAGGCCCCCCTAGCGGGTTCCTGGATGGCCACCATCCCTCTAAAACCACTGCTCAAGGTTCCATGACAATCTTTCGACACTTATTCGTCAGACACTTGTTCGTCTACATTTCGTCAGTTGAGTACTATAAGGTTCTAAAGTGAAAAAAAAAATTTCGAGAAAAATGACTTCAAAGTTTAGCAATTCATAGTACTTAAGTGTGATGGAGAAACTTAACGTCGATAGTACAATTGATTAAAAGGCTTCGGGTCTACTTATAACTGGATCCAAATCAAACCTGAAAAATGATTTATTGAGCTAATATATATTAGGTGATTTCATAATGGACTTCAAACTTTTTTCAATATTATTTTTTTTTTTAAATATTTCCGAAATGATACAAGATATCAAAGTATGTTTTATACTAATCTTCGACATATTTGCCACGTGCAAGGGTGATAGCTCTCCAGCGGTCAGGTAGCATCGTGATACCCAAAGATTCGTGTTTTTCGTTAATGTCCCGAATTACAGCTGCGTAATCCCTTATGAGCTCATCTCGACTCTGGAACTGCTTCCCTTGTTTGGTACTTTTATACGATGGATAGCGTCCATATCCAGCGGTGACATATCAGGGCTATATGGTGGGTGCTCCAATTCTTCCCAACGTTTTTCTTGCAGAAACTCCCTAATAATGCGATGTTTATGGGGTCTGGCATTGTCATGTAATATGATGGGACGTCCAAATTTTTTTCGATTAACTTCGGGAAGCACACGACGTTCGAGGAAGTTAAAATAGGTGACACTGTCAACAGTACTTCCTTCAGGTAAAATCTCGTATGTGAAGACCTGTTTCTTCCAAAGTGCCAAAATCATAATGCACTTCTATTGTTGAGGTTCTTCCTTTAATATCTTGGGTCTACGACAAATAGGAAAAAAATGCGGTGAAAAAAAATTTTTCAGAAAAATTTTTTTTTCATTTCCGCATAACTACAGTTTTTGTCCGGGCAATAGCCATTCACTAGCGGCTCCAGACTCTTGTGGGTCATATGATTTAATCCATGTCTCATCGATGGCGATTATCTTATTCAGAAAATAACGTTCCCTTTGATAACGTGCAAGATGTTTACCTGCTATATTCATTCTTGCTTGCTGTTGTCTCTCGGTCAATTCGTGAGGGACCCACCTGGATTTTATTTTTCTGGCTCCGATTTCTTTGAGAAGTCTCCATAAGCTTGTATGAGACATTTGAGTTTCATATAAGAGATCTTCCGTACGCATTCCCTCGCTCTCCAATATCAGCTGCCTAACCATTTTTTTATTTTCTTCTGTAACCACATCTCGTGGTCTTCCGGGTCCAGATAGATTTTCTATATCTGTGCGCTTTCCGTCTTTAAAATCATTATACCAGGTGTATACTTGCCTTTCACTTAAATGGCCTTGAGGAGCAGCAGTTGCCAGTTGTGTCGCAACAACTCTTGGAGCTGTGCCCAGTAATACACTTAACTTTATAAATGATCGCTGGTCCTTTGCAGTGACACTTTCCCGAAGTTGGTCTAAAATTGGGGCCTCGATACTTTTTAATGCCAATACGGCAAGAATCAACACAAATAGTTAAAGGGCCATCATTTAATAGTACACTAACTAGTGATTAGTTGGAAGTATTAACTTATTGACTAAAGTTAATAATAACGTAATTTTATCTTATCAAAAAGTTTGAAGTCCATTATGAAATCACCTAATAATAGTTTTTTAATTAAGAACTTTATTGCACTGAAATTAAAGTAAAAAGTTAGTGCTATAAAGTTCTATTATGAAAAAATCTTCAAGATTATCAATATTTGGATAATATTTTGATGAATTTATATTTTTTATTTTAAAAAACGAAACAACATTTTTCATAAATTCAATGAATTCTAAATTATTATTATTTGCTGAAAAATTATTTGATATTCAAAAATGTTAACAAATCAAAAACCGATGAAAAAATTTGAATAGAACTCAAAATATAGTACAATTTCACAAAACTTTAATAGTGTTAAGCACACTTAAATTATAAACTCATTAATTTATGTAATTTATAAGTATAACTTCAAAATAGAACATTTTAATTCACTAAATTAATGAATCACACTATTAGTTGAAGCTCGAATTAAGTCTAAAAGCATACTCAAAACCAATGGAAATCATCTCCTATATATTGCAAATTATAAGTGATAATTAATAATCATTAATAGGAATTATAATGAACTAACTAAAAAATATTCTAAAAATACATTCGTAAATAAAATGCTCTATTATTTTATTTTTCAATTGTCATTTCAAAAATTTAATTTAAGACAGACTATTAGCTGAAAATGGTATATAATCTATTTAAAACTTTATAGCACTAACTTTTTCATCTGAAAACAGATAGAACTTTATTGCATTGTGATTTTTTCGAAAAATATAGCGAATATTCGAACTTATATTATATAAATGGATACAGAATTTTATAGAGATTTTGAAATCATCAATATTTCATTTTCGTGAAAAAATTTATTTAGAACCTTATAGCACTGAGCCGACGATTTGTTCGTCTAAGACATTCGTTGGTCCAATCGACCTAATAAAATATTTACTCCCAATGCTTTTGTAAATTATTATTCTCCCACTTCACTGCTAAACAAAACAACAGAAGACAACTGAGGACGTTATCTTTCATCAAAATTATAAGTATTATTTCCATTTCCATCTACTTTTTTCTATTTCTAGATCATCAAGACTTAGTCCATCGAGATCTCAAAATGCCACTGGAATTTGTGAAGAGTACCAAAGGGTAAGGATGAACTTGTTCACAGTGGATACATTCTCAACATTATACTAAATCAGGTAAGACCTACTGGAAATGTATCAAAAATATTGAGAATTGTAAAGGGCTCTCGCATACGGACGGCGAAAGGGTGATCCATCACTCTGATAATCACAACCATATCCCACAAGCGGCAAGAATCGATGCAAAGAAAGTTTTGGCTAAAATCAAAGATAAAGCAACAAACATAGACTTGATTCCACAACAAATTGTAGCTGCCGAAACAGCAGGAATCTCTGGTGCAACCGCCGATGTCCTTCCATCAGTCGCAGCTATGAAGAAGTCAACTCAAAGAATTCGACATGCCACTGAAGCTCCACTAGCAAGACCGATGTCCCTCACGGAATTAGACATCCAACCACCATACACCACGACACTTTCAAATCAATATTTTCTCCTCTGGGACAGTGGCGTAGGAGACATAAACCGGATTCTTATCTTTTCAACAGAGAGGAATTTGGAACTTAATGCTTCAAGAGATAGCCATTGGATGGCCGATGGTACTTTCAAGAGAACGCCGCCACTTTTTTTCAGCTTTTAACCATCCACGCGATTATCTTCAATGCTGTGGTTCTACTAGTCTACGCTCTTCTACCAAACAAGACCAATGAAACTTATAAGCGTCTTCTCGAACAATTGAATCGTTTCAAACCTTCCCTCAAGCCAGCAAGCGTAATGACCGACTTCGAGCCAGCATTCCTTGAAGCTTTCTCGGAAATCTACGAAGGTATCAGGTGTCGTGGATGTTTTTTTTTCACTTCAGTCAATGTCTTTGGAGAAAGATTAAACAAAACAATGATATTCGGGAAAAATACACTGACGATAAGGACCCAGAATTCTCACTTCAACTCAGACAGCTCATGGCACTCGCCTTTGTCCCAGAAGCCGACGTGATTGACAAATTTGAAGAATTAATGGCTTCGCCTTTTTTTATTCAATACGAAGATCTGCGGCCACTCATCGACTATTTCGAGGACACCTGGATTGGACGGCTGAGTAGACGTGGACGGAGACTTCCAGAATTTCAACTTGCCCTCTGGAACCAATATACAGGAACACTTGGAGATTTGCCGAAGACCAACAACTTCGTCGAAGGATGGCATAACTCATTTTCATCTCTTCTTTCGGCACGCCATCCCACCATCTGGAAATTCTTCGATGTATTAAAGAAAGAGCAAAGTTTGAATGAGCTCAAGATTGAGAAGTTCATCGCAGGACAGGAACCAGAGTCGAGACGAAGGATTTATCGGGAAACAGCTAAGCTGATTCAGAATATCGTCATGAAGTATGGCTCACGGGATCTGGACAGCTATCTTGTTGACATCATCCAAAACTTGGAATTTCAATTAACTTAATTATTTTATTCTTTCATTTGTATGTAATTCTCTAAATCTTATTTATTATTTTCTTCACTATTATAGTTTTCGTAATTCCTTTCATTCTTACAATTTTTAATTTGTAACTTTCGTTAAATAAATTGTGGAATATTGCCTAAAACATCGCATTTATTTCACTTTTGTTGTATTAAGGATAAATATATTTTCAGATAAACAAGCATCCTGAAAGAAGTATCTTAGATGAACAAATGTCTTACGAACAAACGGCGACGAACAAGTGTCCTGATACCCCTCCTCAATCCAGTGTCTGGTCACACATCTTAGTAACTATAAGAGATGTCATAATGCAACCTCGAAATATGGATTCAGCATAGTCGATTTAGTATAAAACCATGATCAAATCATACCTATATTCTATTGTGGCGGGTGTACAGTTTTTGCCTTCTATCGGCCTTATTACACGAGCTGCCAAGCTGATTTTATAGACAAAGTTGATCTACTCTTCAAGAACTTTCCACTGATATATATATTGCTGGGGTATGACGGTGCTTGAAATAGGCAGGAATCCCATAGTCTGTTGAAAACCCCCTTTATCACAAGAATGTATTTGATTCTAATTATTACGACTAAAAACAAATGACAATTCTATTCGGTCTTCCTCTGCAACTATATGCTTTCTGACGCGTTCTTTTATACTTTTATTCAACGGCTCCCATTCTTGTAAACTGTCTCATATTTGGTTTATTTTCGCGACCCACAGTTGAAATTTTTTTGGTTCTTCTTTCTCAATCATAACTTTTATTTCTTCCCATAAACTTTGAGTCGAGTTTAGATCAGGAAAATTATTTCTCAAAGAATGCCATAGGTTTCCGGATTTTTTTCGTAAGGTATATCATAGAGCATTGTATTTTCGAGAATGAGCTTCTTGAATCTCGATAAAATTTTGGTCCTGAACACTCGAGAATTCTCAAATTTTGTATAGTATAGGGGAAAATCTGATCAATATTTACTTGCACTTATATACAGTATTTAACATAATATCGTCGCCTTAAGATTATACTATCATATCTGAAGAAAATGCATTTCGAGATAAATGCATTTAAAGTTGAGCCTTATAGTTAGAAAATATGTATGAATTTCTATGATATTCAATTATACCTCATTCAGATTTGAAATGAGGTTCAAGTTTATCGAAACCGATTCGTGAAATTTTCGCACAAGAATAGATGTAAAGTGTCTTAAAATAAGATACGATTTTATTGCACTGAAATTGAAGAAATATATTAGTGCTAAACTATCGTATCGTTTATTATCAAAGATTTATGATCAAAATTTTAATGTTTTGGACCTAATTTCAAGCAAATTAATAAAAACCTTTTATTTATTGAAAAAAGAATTGAAATTTTACATTTTTCAAGAATTTAATTTCAAAGAATGAGATTTTTTAAGCACAAAATTTTTTAAAAATTGCTTGTCTGCTTCTGAAGCCCAAGCGATCATTGAATTGACATCTTTTTTCTTCTCTTTTGATAAGATATTTTTGTTTTTACTCACTTTTGAATTAGAAAATTCATTTCTTTTATTGCTATTAGCATTTCTGAAAGATCTCTCATAATGCCTGATATTGGCGTTAATGAAGTTTAAACCGGATTCAATCGATATTCAACATCGAAAATTCATGTAACATTAGTTTTGTTGGTTTAGTCATAGTTCAGTATAAGAATTAAAAGTTTTTGTAATAGTAGAATCAAGTTTCTAAATACAATCTGACCCTTAATATTGTCAACTCATCGGTGAACAAGACAATAGTTGCTTATAACCGGATTTGCCTATATCCGTACTGAGGCAAATTTAACACCAGTTGTTCTAAACTACATGAAAGGTTTATTGTATTATAGTGACATACATTCAAATTAAATAAAATAATCAGTAATTTTTTTCTGTTTTAAAGTTTTGAATCTACTTTCGTAAATATCTGATTCTAATTTATCTATCAGTTTATGGCTTGAGTCCATACCATCACATTGAGTTATGTATTTCCTAATGTTAGATATGGCATTCAATGCTTCTATCATTTTAATCGGTTCTTCGCTTTATTCTATTTCTAATTCATACTCGTCTGTGTCTTCAGAGTCTTCTAAATCTTAAATTTTTTCGTTTCTATTATTATCTGTAATATATTCCTCAGAAGTTGCGATTTGATTATCAAAATCAACATATTCGAGAAAATCTGCTCCTTCAATATCAATTTGACGAGTCAATTCATTCCAAACAGTAAAATCATAATCAGTTTCGATTGATGGTAGTTCTTTATTATTCGATGAGAATTTAAGCCAGATTTTGCGAAACAGTTTTTAATTATCGTTTCAGAAACTTCATCCCACGACTGTTTTAACATAATTAAAGCTTCATATAAATTGATATCTTTTGCTGTTGGCTTAGCTTTGATTTCAAAAAGAGCTAATAGATTTCTCACGAGTTTAACGCGATATGAACATTTAACAGCATGAATGACGCCCATATCCATTGGCTGAAGAACTGAAGTTGTATTTGGTGGTAAAAATATTAATTTAATGTTAGAGAAAGCAACAAATGGATATGAAGGACAATTATCTAAAATAAGCGCTATTTTTCTATTTTGTTGAGCCATATCGTGATTAAGTTTCTTAAGAAATTCGTTGAAAATGTCACTTTTCATCCAAGAAGTCTCATTATTACGACATATGAGTGGAAGAGTTTTCTTTCCACGAAAACATCGCGGTTCTCTTGCCTTTCCAACTACTATTGGCTTCAGTTTTTCATCGCCAGTCATATTAGCGCATATGAACACTGATATTCTTTCTTTACTTTTTTCCTGTTTTAAATTTTTTGCCTTTAATTTTATATGATTTGTTCGGTAGAATTCGCCAAAAAAACCAAATTCATCACCATTAAATATGTTGTTTGGTTCGTAATCTTTTATTAATTCCACAAGTTTATTATTAATCCAATCACCACTTATTCCTTCAGGTACTCCTTCTGACTCGCCATGAAATATCTCGAATATAACTGCATTTCTCTTTTTGAAGCGATCAATGAAACCATTAGAACAGTTAAAGTCAATGTAGTTTAGATTTTTTGCGACTTCATTAGTCTTTTCTTTAAGTAGTAGAGTATTAGTTGGTAAACCGTTTGCATTACAACTAGAGATGAAGTCAATCAACATGTTTTCTATGTCAGAATATTTTGCTTTCGCAGTTTCTTTGTACGAGTTGATGTCGAACTCTCAAATTCCTTTACTATTAATTCTCTGTTTTTCTTATTATTTGAAATCTTTGATTTCATCATTGAATTCGTCGATGATTTCTGAATAAGGAGTATTTTTATCTAATAATTTAATAATTTTGTATTTCGTCTCTAATGTTATTGAATTCCTTTTACGCTCAGACGCATTTTTCTTTAAATTGGACGACATTTTCAGCTGTATTAATGTAAACAAGTATTTTCTCATGAAAACAAAGGATTAAAATGCTTACAGATTAAAAGTTTACAATTTGTAATAAAACAGTTGCTTATAAACGGGCGTTGCTAATGATATGTGTACTTTGAAAAGTGTTTGGCAACAAACGGGTTTTACTTTTAAAGGGTTGCCTATATCCGAGCAGTTCAACATTAAAGAGCTCATAGGATCAAACGTTGATTGAGAAACTGCTTTCTTATAACCGGAATTGCTTTTAACCGAGTTGACAATAAAAGGGTCAGACTGTATTTTTGAAAAATTTGCTCAAGAATTTTAGAATAAATTAAACAAATCAAGTTCTAAAATATTTTATAGGAATTTCTTCAAACTTTAATTAAAGTTTGAATGTTTTTTAAGTTCTGAAGGTGTCGAAAATTGCTTGTTGTACTGCATTTGTTGAATCAGTTCTTCAATTAAATAATAAAATTATAATTTTTATACATTTTATAGAGTTTTAGAATTAGCCCTCCGTTTATATAGAGATACGATAGTATAGCACGAAAAGAATGCTCAATTCTGAGATGCGATTAAATTGCATACAAGATTATGGAACAATGGTTTGAGATAATCGAATAATTTTTTGATATACATATTCAGAGCCTTCTGTATCATAATGATATAGTAATAACTCATTTTCTCAACAAATTCAGATACGATAGTATAATCCTAAGGCGACGATATATTAAATTGAGATGACCGTTCAATAATCAAAGGGTTTTAGTTTATTTTCAAATTCATCTAACAAATCTATTTTGACTAAAAATGACTCTTTCAATTTTTATATAATACATTCTTAAGTATTTAAGACCTTTAAACTTAGAATTACTCATCAAATATTCATTTCCTAGTCTAGTTATACAATATTTTTCTTCGGTCAACGTTAAAACAAAATCTTTTGGATTAGCTATTGGAACTAAATCAATAAAAAATATTTTCCGAGACTCGAACGAGTCTCGAGGTACCACTCAATAGAGACTTGAGAAGTCATACCATTCTCTAGTATGTAACGACTTAACTATATATCTATATATAATACAAATGTGCACTATTTTGGAAAAAGTTCACGTAAAAATCAAATTGTCTTGAGGTATAATAAAACAGGTTAACTACAAAATCAAAGATAAAAACATCAATTTATCTAAGGCTGAACTTTAGAGATGAGAAATAATGATTTTGATAAGGATTAGTAAAATTTTGATCGTAAAGTTGATTACTAGACATAAACTCAACAAAAATAGGTAGTCATGTGTTTTACAAAGAAAATATTCTATTCTCATTAACATTTACTGAAGTGAAAAATTTTAACCTATCAAATAGTATTTGGACTGAAGAAAATGTGTCATTAATTAGTCTTTATTAGTATGGAAAAGTTTACTTTGAGACTGTTCTGTTAAATAATATGAAACATTTAACTGCACTCAACAATTAAAACTCAACCTTTAGTAACATATTTATAAAAGTTGAGACTTCTATTTTTCACACAAGATGATAATTAACCCTTCGTCACAACAGTGGGGTAAAATTTCCCAAGTTTCACTTTAAAAATCTCGCAAAAATCAACGAAACGTCGTTATTTCTTGAGAATTTATGTATTCCTCAGTCATATATCTGGCTTTGAATGACAAAAAATCTGATTAATTTAGACTTATAACTTTATTTTTTAAAAATTTTTTCTGGCAATATATTTGGCTGAGAACAGAAATTTCCCTGACATCGCAGTGCTGTAATGTCGCTACTAGCAATTTGAACCACTGATGACGCTGTAGCAGATAATTAAAAATTAATTAATTAGTAAATTTAAACTTCGAAAACAAGGGCTTACCTTGAATCTCAAAGCATTCAGACTAACCTAGAACAGATATAAAGGGTGGAAAACGTGGGGTAAGATCTTACCTCACAGTTAATTTTACGTTTTCGGAAGTTAAGTTGTGATGAAGGGTTAAGATAGATCTCATATCTTGCCATCAACTTAATGATCAAAAGTCTATTAATACTTATTGTGATCTTTGTTTACTCGTCTCTAAATTCAACCAATGATTGACTAGGGTTTCCTATTTTTTCATTTTGCAGTTAATCCGCTTTTGTAGATTTCAAAACAATTTGATTTTGAAGTTCATCTCATCTGAGCTAATGTCTGAAGTCAAGAGCTTCAAGCTAATGCTTCCAATAACGCAGCTCAAGATTCTTGATCTTTGAGCTGCATTTTTACTTAGAAGCTCAGGTCCAAACTGTGAGCTGCAATTCGGAGCTTATGTTAAAAATTAGAAACAATGAATAGCGATTTTTATAACAAGTATTTATTTCAAACTACAATCAACTATTTATCCAAATCATACATTAATGTACATAAACGCATTATTAATTCTCTCTCTAAATAAATATTTATTACATTTAATTTCACTTTAAATAGAAATTCTTTTGAAAGCTTAGTCGTTCATAATTCAGGAATACATCTTGTCATTATATTTGATAGATAATGTTATTTAATACCTTTTTGCTAACAAATATAAGCACTTCAATATTCATTACTATTTAAGCTAATACTCTCTTCTTTTTAAACTTAAATTTCAGTAACTTCAGCTTCAGCTTCTAGCTCAGCACGGCTTATACTGTTTATTAATCTAAACCTTTTACTATCAGTCATTGGCCCGGATGACTAAAAATACATGCTATCACAAGAATATATTAATTACAACCTTTGGTGCAATGATAAAGTACACAATCCTTTCATTTTTGTCATATTTAGAGCTTTACGAATAGGGGTTCTAAAAAGCTAAATAAGATGATTTATTAGAGTTTTATGAAATAATGCCATAAATTATCCTTACATCATAAGGATGTACAATAGGCAAACCCACCGCCCCTTACTATGAGTTATATCCCCATCAGCGTCACACAATAAAATAAAGTGTGTTTCGAGTGATTGGTTCTTTTACCGACGTTGAGAGGGGTATAACTAAGGGATAGTGGTTTACCTATTGTACATCCATACGATTTAAGGATAATAAAAGATTTTTTAGGGTTTAATGACTAGCCCACCCGCAGATCAAAGCTATTCTCGATATCACCATTAAAGTATTGCGTTTGAGGTCATCAGTAGTTAATGAAGAGCGTTTAAACATCTGAACATCTTCTTATACTCTTCTGTCCAACTCTGCTTTCAGCTTTACTTGACCATTTTAAGCTCACAGTTAACTAAAGATCGACTAAAAGTGATAACAACGAAACCATGTAGTTTTGCTCTCTCCGCGAAAATTTAAAAAGTAAGGATTTTTAGGAAGAAAACACTATTTGCTTGGTGACAAAACGGAGGGTGTTGGTAGTTTTAGAGTTTAAACCCTATTCGTAAAGCTTTAGTTATATTGTTGCTGGTAAATTTCTATAGACTCTCTGACATAAATGTTTCATCTGAAGTCAATGCTCAGAGTTCACACCTATTTTAATCTCTTTTCATACTTTTTAAAATTATAGTAAAAGTGAAAATGAAAATTAATTTTAGATTTTTTATGTGGTTTTTAAATCAATTATTGGTTGTCAATCTAATTAACCTGAAAGTTGTATCCTCACAGGAGTTATATAATAGATATGAGGTAACTTATTTGATTTGTTTTTATTTCATGTTGGCGTTGAACATAAACAACTTTTCAGAACATATCTTTAACCCATAATGATAGAGCAAAGAGAGGGTAATATTTTTTAACGCTCAGTAATCATGTATAAGTGGCAATAAATGAAAAATATTCATTTATTTGCCAACCACTTATCAATGAGTTTTGTGGTGGAATTTTATTGATAGTGCATTCAATACATTAATCTATAAAGTGCGTCCAACATAAGCTTTACTAGTTTTGTGTTTGAATATTTTCTTACTAATTATTTATGGAATAATGCTTCTCTATTTAAAATGTAGAGAATCTCCCCAAGTTTTGTTACCCTCTGTATGGGCATATTTGAGCATATTTTTCTATTACGTTTAGGTGTTTAAATGGTTTGATACCAGATTTTATTACAAATATTTCTAATTTTAGAGAAAAATAAAATTTATTTTTATAGTAAATTTATAGCACTATCTCTACATATAGTTAATTTCTAATTCTAATTACAAGAAATATATCTAAATGTTTTTTATTTAATTGAACCCGATTTCCTCATCTAAGGAAAAATAAGGATAATTAAGCATTTTTTCAGAGATAATGATGGACTTTTATGGCTTTACTAATCAATGATAAGTAATTTGAATGGGAACGCCATTGTGCTCAATACAATGCTTTAATCGTGATATTACTGAACGACATGAGTTCTTTATCATTCCTTGGGGTATATTATTAAACTCTTCTTTTATGTATTGTTTAAGTGTTGTAGTGTTTGTTGGTTGTCTCCGATATACTTTATCCTTTAAATATCCCCAAAGAAAAAAATCGGAAGTTGTCAGGTCGGGTAATCGGGGAGGCCATGGCATATTCGATTGTCTCCCAATCCAACGTTCAGGGAAGTGGGAATCTAACCACTGTCGCACAGTATACGCGAAGTGTGCAGGAGCCCCATCCTGTTGAAACCAAAGCCGGTCCCTAACAACTTTATCAGAAATTTGAGGCCAAAGATACTCATTCAATTACTCGAGATAGCTTTCAGTATTAACAGCCTCATTGAAAAAGTAAGGACCCACATGGCCTTCACTGCATATCCCTGCCCACACCATTACAGTCTCTCCAAGTTTGTCTTGCTCAAGGATAATATTTGGGTTTGATGGTGCCCAGTAGACTGTGTTATGTCTGTTTACATGACCATTAACTGAGGACAATGATTCACCTGACCATATTATTTTGTCTACAATTCCTCATCTTCATTTTGCATATCGAGAAAAAGGCGCGAAAATTCAACACGAGCTTCTGGATTGTCTTCATTAAGGTGATGTATGGTGATCGGGTGATATGCATGAAAATTAAGGTCTTTTTTAAGAATTGAATGAGCAGCGCTCTTTGCAATACCAAGTTCTCTTGCCACTCTTCTTGCTGACATAAGCTCACCATTCTCGGTTGCTTCAATCACCATTTCCTCCACTAGTCCAATTGTATGTTGAGTGCGCTCTGTCTTTGTGCTTTCCTCCCGAGGTTTCTCAACATCTCCATAAGTCAAGAAATTATCGACTAATCATCTGATAGTATTAGATGATGGGCGAAATCCATATTTTCTCTCAAGAGCACATTGAGTTGAAATCATGCAATCATTGTTGCACAAATATTCAGTAACACAAAGGATTTCTTCATCTATTGTATATTGATATGGAGCCTTAACACAATGCAATATAGCACATATAACGATATATCTCAACATTTTGTGGTAACAGAAAATATATGCATTTTAAAATGACATCGAAAATACAAATGAATAACATCAGACAACCTGAGATTATATTTATAATTAGTAACAAGAGTACTGTTATTCAATAACATATTTATTGTTTTGACGCTTAAAATAAGAATTTCTATTCCACTTCAATGAAGAGTATTTTTTTAGCTTTTAGATTTTTTCAAGTATTTATATGATACTCCTTTCATATCATTACGAAAATCAAATAAACAAAATACTGGGAGATGCTTTATATAACTACACTATTATCCATTTGATATCCCTATTTACCTATTAAATATAAAAGGATAAAACTAGTAAAGCTTATGTTGGACACCCTGTACATATATAGTATCATTTAAAGGCAATTTCGTTGTAAATTATTTAGAAAAAAGTCAGTGTTGGAGTGTATTATGAGGCATTCAGTGATGACTCGATTGATTTCATATCGAAACTTATGACAATACCAAATTCTTTTAAAAATATTTCTCAATTTGATTTAACGCCATGGGGTAAATCAGTATTTAATGATAGTGGAGTCTTCTGCAATTATGGAGATATTAACTGTTACGCTAATCGAATTCATGTGAGACCAAAGAATTTTTGTTTTACAAATATGTTTCTGGCAAAATGTTTATATAGATTTTTGTTTCAAGGCATGTGCAATAGATTTGTATTCGAAGAGAGTTCACTTATCTACGAAGGAGAACGTAATCGATTTCATCAACTGCACGATAATTTCAAAAAATTGGAAATCAAAACCATATGATGCTGGAAAAAAATGTACACCTATTTTGAACTCTACATACGATTGGAAGAGTTTAAACAGATGTGCAAAATCAGATTATCAAAATGATGATAGTGATCCACTGAAAATAATGTATTATAAAACTCTCAAATTGAAATCAAGACTACAATCTGGTATGAATTTATCATTTTTTTGATATAACAATATTTTTAATATTGAAGATTAAATTTTGTTTATTTCTCTGATTTAAGTTCCATGGATCATAATAGATGGGTTGCATAGTCCTGATGCAATAAGTGACATAAAATTAGTCATCTGTAATGCGTATCAAGTACATGAATGTTTTTTAGTTAATGAAACTTGAGTAATATCTATTTCGTTCTATTCTCTCACTTATCTTTCTATTAATTTGATAAATAACTAATAACATTTAAAACAGTTCTTTCTTTTGCCTAATAAGTTATTCTTTTAATTATAAAATCTATTTTAAGGGAGAGAAGCCTCCAGAATGTTCTCATCTTCCAAACACTTCTACAACATTATTCATAATTTCTACCACACAATCTAATTATGTCCCAATAAACGATTCAACAACTATGCTTGTACCATTTGAAAGCAGGTCAAATATTTCACTTTATGTCCTGATACCAGTCGTTTCATTAGTAGTAATAATAATTGTAGCCATAATCCTTTTAAAGTGTGGAAGGAATTTATTCAAGTTTATCAGAACCAGATTGTTTTATCCTAAGTCTTCTGAATGCATCCTTCCAAGAGAATCGAGCACTTCTGAGAATATTCTTGAGCTGACTAGTATTCAAAGCTTTACGAATGCAGAGATGAAATATAATATAAAGTATCAAATCGAAAGGAGAATTCTTGATCTTTTGAAGCAAAAAAATTTCTTAGTGGATCCAAAAACTCTAGAAATAGTGGAAGATGTCGCGTCAGGTCAATTTGGATATGTTTATAAAGGATATTTGTCTTCAGACAATACAAAGACTACAGTTGCGATTAAAAAGTTAAAAGAAGGTATAAATAAGAACTTTTAATTCTTATCTCATTCTTTTATGTCATTCTTGAATTCAAGATTTTGACAAGAAAGATGTGGATTCCTTATTGAATGAAGGGATATTGCTGCTAGATTGCAGTCATGACAGATTGTTACTACCAATAGCCATGAGTATAGATGAAAATGGTTTCCCAATTATCATATTGCCCTTCATGGAGAAAAAAGATTTACTTCAATATCTTAGGAATAGTGAAAACCTGTTGCCATACATCAGATTACTCGAATTTGCTCAACAAATAGCTGAAGGTATTACAAGTAATTCGATTTCTCTGGAATTAAACACTGAGACACATGATTAGAGAAACTCTAACAAAGTTAACTCAAATTTTGCTTAATCATCTTCTTCAAGGTATGGTTTACTTATCAAACATGGGTGTAATACATCGAGACCTGGCTGCAAGAAATATTCTTTTGGATGAAAATCTATCAGTGAAAATAAGTGATTTCGGTTTATCACGCAAATTATATGAAAAACTTTATTATAGATGGACAAATGATTTTCCAATGCCTGTAAAATGGATGTCTCCCGAAAGCTTAGACCTACAAATGAGAATTTTCACCACAATGAGTGATGTTTGGTCTTATGGAGTACTCTTTTGGGAGATTCTAACACGTGGTAGGACTCCGTATCAAAATATACCTAATTCGGGAATATTGGAACATATTAAATCTGGGAATAGATTATGTGAACCGCCATCCGTAACAGAGAATATAAGTAAACTGCTGAATAGATGTTGGGCTTCTAAACCAGAATTGAGACCTAAATTCTCAGAAATACTCAAAATTATTAAATCCGAAATTGAATATTCAGTGCCTGACTTAAATAGTTACATGACGACCCATCTTAGCCAAGAAGTTTGTTGACGAAGTTTACTGATTAACTTGGTTGACTGAAGTTCATTGATTTTCAGCTTATTTACAAAGAAATAGATTTCATTATAAGTTATATTTAGTATTTATTTTCAATTAAAAGTTAAATAAAATAACGCCCATAATCGTTCTCAGTCGTACGTATTGTAATGCCTATTTATTTAGTAAAGAACATTTATTTTGACACTGTACCTTATCTCTAAATCTTTAGGGGCTGAGTCTAGCTTATTGAAACTTAATTTAATAAGCCTTGACTTAATCAGACTAAATTTTGGTAAAATTAGTCAAATTGGAACTTAAACTGAATCGGGCTTAATCAGATTGCTAAGCGTCATACTGTAGCTCAAGTTTGATTTAAATTAATTCTGATTGATTTGGTTTAAACCGGTTCAATTACCTCTAAATCAACCTGTCAATCAGTTTGAATTTTATACTCGTATCATAATACTAGCAAGTACCACTTAATATAAATTCAGTTCTATTTAGTTTAATCAAATTTCTATAAGTTTGATTCAGACTCTAGAGACTAAGAGATAAAGTGCATTATTTTGAGGTAAATAGTAATACATACAAGTGAAATATAACTGAAACAAATTTTAACTTCATTGTTGTCTCACTCAACTCAATCAAATTGATAGACACATAATTTTGTTTGATTATATCAATGTAATCGTAGATTTTTCATCTTCAACTCAAAATTAATGGGAATTGTAAATTCACATTCAAGATAAAAAATATGTAAAATAATTTTATCATTCAAATTTAACTGCTTTTGCATATAATCAATAAATGATTATATTTAAAATCTATTGCTGTAATATTTCAGAAATTTTTCTAATTTTGTTTTCCATAAATATAATTTGATTTGTATGAAATCATGTTCATCAATACTATATGCGCTATTTCTCAGTTGTTAGAATCAAGTATAAGCAAATATATACTTATTTTGCAACTCGAGCATATGTATTGTGTTAATTAGTTTCTAACTAGAAATAAAATTATCAATATGTTGTAAAGTGGCCCATCGATATGGTCAGAAGAATTAATTACAAATTGTAATGCTCATTAAATTAAGTTTTTTTCAATGATTCAACAATAAGTAATCGTTTGATATTGAACATGAAATGAATGAATAATCGTTTGTAGCAAAAATTTCCAATTCGTTGTGTTATGGAAAGAATCTATAGATTCCTTGTTCTATCTGTAACAAGTGATAAGATTAGAATAGATATCTTGAACTCTACTTCTCAACGAAAATTATCATTGATTAGAAGATATATAATCAATGAAATTAATAGATACTAAAATCCTAGATAATAAATTTAGAATATAAGTAATCAAATTAAGTGACCTATAAAAAGACTTGAATAGTGAAACAACTTAATTCCAAAATAAGTGGGAATCATTTTCCCGAAGGTTTCTACTGACAATAATTATAATATAACGGTAACTATGATGTGATTATGATTGTAACTACGACGATATGACTCTTTAATCACACTCAATAAAAATGACTTAAACGTATGCTGAACTATTTTTTTAGTACTCAGATTAATACTATTTAAATGTATTTGCGTCTCCCCATGATTAATCATTTATGATTGGATTTTCCGGGATCAATGCATTACTTTCTTATCGCAGATGTAAACTCGATTCCAAAATGTTATACATTGATCCCGGATTATTCTCTGATGTGTTTGAATAAGATAAGAGGTTAAGATGAGAGGTTAATTTTTAAAACAATAATAGCTTATTGATCACTTATTCATGTAAATCTCAATTCAATATGGTCTAGAAAAACAGTTAGTAAGTTATAGGACGATTACGACTTAGTTCTGTTTTCAATACAGTTTTGTGTCATTCTTTTCATTAGCGTGACTTAGAATCTATGATTGAAAACTATCAACTAGTCATTGATTGATCCATTCTGAGAACCTAAATGAGCTGCCGAGTCCTGAAGTTTATCAAATATTTATCTTTCTTGAAGTTGATAAATACGTGAGTCTTTGAAATCGAATTTTGTGAAGGAAAACTAAAATCCCATTCATCTGAGTAAACAATGTTTGTAACTTATGAAAAAGTAAAATATCAATTAAATGTTTGCTCTTAAGATAAGACAAATAAACCACAGCTGACTGAAATTCTGCATTGTAATCCACAGCCACTTTATTATGAACATAATTCTCACGACTATCAGTATACCTGCCATCACTTCCCGGACCACCAAGCATTGCATTGGTTAATATTTGTGAGTTTGAACCCATTGATCGAACAACTATCGCATTAGGTGCAAGTTCGAGAAGTACATTTAGGATAAATCTAAAACCTTGAAAAGTCATTGTGCTTGCATCACAACCTACAGGAAGGCTGGGACACGACCTGTTATTCAAATTTAATAATAGCTTAAGTTTGATATTGCGCGGTTCCATGACGAAGTCTTTGTGTAAGATTGACTCTAACATCAACAATAAAACTGTTCTCGGTATCACCTAATGCGTAATCAACTTGGTTTAAGCGAATCTTCGATATTTTACTGCGTTGATATCAAATTCAGCCGCATATAATTGGTAAGTATTATTCATGATGTTTATATAGTAAGTAACTAAGATATCTTATCCATACGAAAAAATTCATAAAATATTGACTCAAGTTCAAAAGTATTATCGAAAATGTGATATCTGTAAACAAATCTGTGCGGCATTAGTAGAGTACCGAAACGATCCTCATTGATTTAAATAAACTATATCATTCGATGTTTTGGATTAACCTTAGTAACTCACTCACAAAGCGTTTTAGTCGCTTTTCTATACTTTTGATCTCAAGTTAGTTCGCCATCGCGGCTTAAAGAGTCTCAGTCTAATAAAAAATTGAGATAATCTAATAAAGCACTATAAACTTAACGATAACTTCTACCTCAAGTATATTTTTATATTGAGTTAATGAATAAGAATTAATATCAAATCAACCTTTGATTGATTAAAGAAGTATATTTGAACGTTGAATGTGAGCACGTTACCGCAAACATGTCTATTGAGAAGCGACGTCAAGTTTAAGTTCTTATTCATTAGCATAAATTGATTGTCATATCTTATACTTTGTCGTCCCAACTGAACTATTGTGGTCTTCTGTCAAGTTTAATTCTTTCCAATGCTTTTCAAAATCAGTTATATATTTTTTACCAGTGGTAGTTTTTTACTAAAACTCACTTATAAGCAGATCTTTTATTATCCTTAGGCCATTGTTCAGGTCTGCCCCAGTAATTATGATCTTCGTCTCTATTATCGATTTATCAGTAAAATTCTCTTTCTTTTATGTGTGCCTTAATTCATATGAATAGGCATAAAATTTTTTTATAGTTAAACTTGTGTTTTTACAAGAAAAAATTCCATCACTTTAAAGGAATCTGTTCCCCATTCGATAGCTTTTTAGCATTCTCTAACCATCCCGTTTTGATAAAAGAACTCTCGTAATCATTTACATTCCAAGACAAACAGTTATTGCATAAGCCATTGAAAAATCAAACTTCACATAATCCCCAGCTAAAATAAAATTATTCGGTGGGTTGACGAAATTAAAAATTTTGAGTATTTTTGTCATAATCATCAAAATATCTTCCTCTCAAATCTTGTCCATTATCTCTCTTATCATCAAGCATAGAGTCTCTCTTCCACGGGGTTCTATTATCCGCCGGAAGTTTACCACTTCTCTGAGTTTCATAGAAGAGCAGAGACACATAAAGTACTTTATTGTGATTGTAGTCACCTCTTATTTCAATTGATATTACTTCGGTTGTGGGTCGATTCGTGTTCTCAAACTCTCTTGAAGTAAAATCTCTAAAAATTGATGCTAATTGAACTAAAATATCAATATTTAATGCCAACCACTATATTCTCTTTAATTTCTCATAAATAAATTTCAAATCTGTGCACAACTAGCATACCTTGAGGTGTTTTTTATTAAAATTTTCGAATTTAAATTAGTTAAATTTCTGGAATGAAATTATCATGAATCTTAAAATACGTGGCCTGTTAAAATCTTCTTAACCAACATCTCGCAACGACATCATCTCGCAAACAAATTTTCACTAATAATTTAAACTTAAATTCAGTTTTGGTTGATTTTATTTTATTAGTGTATTAAACCTAGGTTAGGCTTGGCAAGACTAGGTTACTTTCAATATTTTCAAGATCTATAGATATTTTCAGATTATTTTCATGATTTGCTTTACTTAAGTCAAATTTTAATCGTTTAAATTGGCATAACTATAATTTGTGAACGCTTTGCGCGATAATATCGTGCGCAGTAATTGTTTCTGGTAGTGTCTAGTAGATTTAAAATACTAAAGTTCTTAAGATTATTTGCCACCGAATTCTTTCGTATATTGTTCATTATTACTTCCACTCGGAAATTTACTACTAATTGTTATTTTCGAATAAACGGAACTCAGATTGATTACTAATGCGATATTATATGTTTCAAAAAAGTTCGAAAGTTAGGTTAGGGTAGGTTAATTCAAGTATTTGACACTTATAAAATTTGTGATGATCAAATCTTCACTCACTTTTTTGTGTTATCATTGATTTTATTGTAAAACTTATTAGGTCTTGAGCGTGACTCAGTTCAATGATGTTGAATAAGTTCATGATATAGCTAACAAAACAATAATATTTTTGAATTATGTAAAACATTTTGAGCCAGAATACTAATCTCAAACTCAGCGAAGTTTTATTGAAAAAAATATAAAATTATTATTCTTCACATATGTGTTTGCAGTTTTCTTCTGAGTAAATAGTTTAGATTTTAAAAAACCAAAGCCGTTTTATGTCATTCTGAAACATAAATATCCTTTTGTAAAGTCGTTTTTATCAATTCAATTGTTTCAATTCTAAACGACTATTTAATGTTTATTTATAAGCAAATGTTATAATTAAAAATTGGAAAAGATCACTTGAAACGTTTTCTAACCTTCGTTTTTATTATATCATGTAATCGAATTATTCAATAATTTTATTGATTGTATGCGCCAGAAAATCTTCATAATTCAGCGTGAAAATTGAGTTAGCTGTCATTATTTTAAATTTTTGGGCCCGAACCAATTAGAGATTTATTAGTCTTGTATTAAACTGAAATTTGATTTTTTAATAGAATTCATAGTGTTTCACTGGAAGCCTAAATGAGGCTACAGATTATTATTAAAGAATATTATCTTAATTCGTAATTTTAATTCAATTGAAATCCTTCAAATTTCATATAAGTACTTTTCAACAAAGTAGAAAATTATTTTATGGAGAAGATTAAGACATAAACGTTTTTGTTTCTCCTTCCAATCATTTGATATATATTAAAAACATAAACAATAGGAATTATTACAAGATATTAGAACAATTTTGAATTATGCGTATGTATAATAGGATCGTTCGGATTAACAAAGTTCAATGAATGATTTACATAATAATGTATGAAAGATTTAAGGTCTAAACCAGTTAATCATATCTAAATAATGATAAAATAAATATGAAACTTTAACCCAATAAACGTATTGAATCCTATCACAGAGACTTTTAACGTATGTGTTTAAAAAATGTCAGAAAATTATGTAAATTATACTTAAACGTATTGAATGATATATCATATTTAATCTTTTTTATCGGACAATCGCCCCCTATCAGTGAGTTTATTAGATATCAATTAGTTATCAATATGTCAGCCGATAAGCAAACTCTTGTCCACCGGAAGGATTAGCATATTTTATGAAAAAATGTAAACATCTAGGAAATGTTTATACTGTGAATCATTTCAAATATGAAAGAATTAATGAGAGAAACATCTATTGTGTGATGGATCGAGTGGATAGAGGTCTTAGTCTTAACAGAAAGCTAGGTTCAGGTCACTTATAGTGCGGAAAAGGATTGTATTGCTTCAGACTCGCAATAATCGATCCGTAAAATCTAGAGGGAGTTCAGATCTATGCTTGACAATAGCTACTAGAATCTTATGAGACATCTCAAGATAAAAACTCGAAAAGCGGCCTATTGAGCAACCCATCAGTACTTAATTGATTAAATTTTATTCTTTACTTAACTGTTAACCCTTCGTTACAACTTAACTTCCGAAAACGTAAAATTAATTGTGGGGTAAAATGTTACCCCACGTTTTCCACACTTTGTCTGTTCTAGGTTAGTTCTGATGCATTGAGAATCAAAGTTAGCCATTGTTTTCTAAGTTTTAATTTACTAATTAATTAATTTCTAGTTATTATCTGCTACAGCGACATCACAGCGTTGCGACACATATAGCAAATACGAAACACTGTGATATTCTATCGTCAGAAAGACATGTTGCCAGAAAAAATTTTAAATAAAGTTATAAGTCTAAATTAATGAGAATTTTTGTTATTCAAAGTCAGATATATGACTGAGAAATACCTAAATTCTTAAGGAATGACAACATTTTGTTTATTTTACTGAGATTTCTACAGTGAAACTTTAACATTTTACCCTACAGTTGTGACGAAGGGTTGATTTATGAATAAGTTTTAAGCCCATTCGCAATTGTCTTAAATAAGATATGATTAAATAAATTTTCTGCTATTTTTTGAGTCAATGAGTTACATCTGGCACTATTAATATGAAGGTATATTCTTGCTCTACATTTATTTTCAGTAAGATAACATTTTTCAGATTTTTTAGATTTGAGATAACTTATTATTAGTTAAGTCGCATTGAGTTGTAAGATGATTACTTAAAAACTATGACTATACCAATCATTGTAATTCCGAGTCAATTTTTGAGGTTTTAATTGATTAGTGTCAGTAAATCATTGAAAACTTTCGTAGATGAGTGGTATAATCCTTAAGAATTGGCATTATTCTCTAAAGGATGGAGATACAACTTTTTCGCTACCCAAACTATAGAGAAAATAATATAATACTGTTTATATAAGTATGGTATCTGAGGAGTAGTCAAAAGAAACGGTTTTGGTGGGTCGCAGAGTTTCTTCAGATTTTCGTTTTAAAAACAGTTTGAACCTTATAAAATAATTTGCCAAAGCTTCAAAATATTGACTCAATGGCGAAAATAAAAGTTAATTAACTTCTAATTTAGCAATTACATTCATAGTAATCAAAGTATTTGACTATGAGCTTTGTGCGAAAGCTTCATAAAGCTGTGTTTACCGCCAATACTTAACATTGGGTCTATGAGAATAGGCTTTAGTCTCTAATTTGTGTTTTAAAAGTGAAATAAAATGTGTTGCATCACTTAAATACAAAGTTAGAAAGTCATATTTAGAGTGCTCTTTAACTTTTCTAATTAGTAATTTCCACGATAATTAACTCAAATAAAAAAATTTTAACTTGAGTTAAATGATACTATGAGAACGTTTATCTCAATTGAATACTTTGGCTTGAGCACCACTTCTTAGCAAAACTCCAGCTATAAGCTGAGCGAACATGTTTTCGTGTTTGAAAGCTCTCGAAATAACGAAATATTGTTATACTTTTACTAAATATTTGAGTCGAATACATAATTTTGAAAATTACCGTTAATTTGAGAATAGGTTTACCTTCATAAAGATATTAAGGTAGATTCTTATGGATATGCACTAATAGGACAAAAACGTGGTTTTGGCCATGCTGTGTATCATCTAAAATGTTACAGTCTTTGCAAAACCTACACCTAGAATATACCTTGAATATATTATACGTAAAATAAATGATTTTACAAACTGAATATTTCCAGTATGAGAGTAGCTATTCTACATATTGGTTTTGCCACATATTTCATTGAATTAAAGGCTAAATTTTTGATAAAGATGTTGTGCCAAAAAATACTTTGATACTTTACTAATTCTTATTACTTACATAATATTAATATTGATTTTCAAATATCTATTCTTAATTGATTGAACCGAAAAATCAAAAGCTATAAAAATATAACTTTGTCGATTTACTGAATTCATTGTTCTTTTAAAATATATTCGAGTAATATTCTAAATTTCAAGTCAAACTAACCTATTTCAAGTAAACTAGTGATTGATTACTGTATTCTGACTCTTAATTGATCGTCAACTTCTAGTCTTAAATCTACGTTTTCAATTCTTTTTTCTCAAAATAATCCTGTGAATCTGTTGAGAAATCTCGTATCATATCTTCAAGCATTTAGTCCGCATATCAAATCGAAATACTTGAACTTCATGCAAACTTAAAACTTATTCAAGTTTCAAGAAATGAACTCAAAATACAATGCAAAGAATTAGGAATATGATATTTGTAAACTTTAATATTCGCCAGATCGAGGGGACCGATTGATAATGTTTCAACGAGAAACAAATTTGAAAAAAGAAATTCGACAAAATATAAAAACATAGATATAAGCTATGGCCAAGAGTGTTAACCAAAAGGAAATCCGAGTCATATAGCAATTTATTTGTTTTAATAGAAAGCAAAAGATTTTCAAACTTTATTTTGGGACCTCAAATTTTGGGTAAGTTTCATCGTCGGTACGAATACACTCTGATTTAGCTGTTAAGATAGTTAGACATTTGATACGTCTATAAGCAACTACTGGATTTGGGTCATTCAGTAACCAATCAAAACGCCAATTACAACCTGGTCTAAGAACTTCAGGTAATTGCGTACAATCCTCCTTCTTACCGACTCCACCATATCTTTCACCCCAACCCGTAGATGATGCATTGTATTGGTTTTGACATCCGTATGTGTTCCAGCCCACACCTCCTCCGGGAATAATTAAGTCCATGTCGTTAGTGTCAGTATCAGCTAAACTATTGATTGCTTGAACGACGAATTTTTTGTCTTTAGCCGGACCCGTTGTTATTGTTAGCTCATAACAAGCGCAGCACCTTGTATTCGAAGGAGAACAATTTAAGTTTTCGTAGTCATGCAGGGCTCAAGTGGGCAGAGTTACATTGAATACATCTAAAAGGCTGAACATCGATCAATGAGTAATAGCTACATAGACATAGCTCATGAGTTATTGGACTTCGCTTTATGAATGGCGTTTAGGTCAAAATTCAATTATCTAGTCATATCCAGTTAAAATTTTAAAATTTTTTTTCCAAAGATTACTAGTGTCGAATATAATCATCTAAAACTACAATGTACTTAGTTATAAATATAAATAAAGTAGGGGACATTAAAAATGCGAAAAGTTTATATAAGTTTACAAAGAGTTTATATTCACCTAATGAATGCAAATGAAATAATTTATGTAGTCTCAAAGGCCTTTAAAAGACCTTTGATTCGATGTATACTATGCCGGGAAAGTTGAACTTTATTTACAATACGAGAGCATTAAAACTCGTGTCACAAAAATGCAAATTGATGTACGCAGAACACTCTATTTTCTGTACGCTAATGGCCTCCGAGACCCGAAAAAACTTCAAAAATTTACGGGAATACATCTGGCCTCAGTTTACAGAATCATCGAAAGAATTCAAAGTGGAGTAGAAGTAGACCGCAGGCCAGGATCGGGCCGCCCTCAAAAATACTCAGCAAACGATCGACGAAGGCTTACACAATTGGCTCTGACTCATCCAAAATGGTCAGCAGCTGAACTCGGAAAGTTCGCCACAGAAAGAGGAAGTCCCGAAGTGTCTCAAAGAACAGTTCGACGGAATCTAAGCAGATTTGATCTCAAGAAATTGCCTCTACACCCGCACCGATGCTTACACAGGCTCATAAAGACAAAAGGGTGAACTGGTGCCTGGCCAATCGGTCGCATGATTGGTCTCGGATAATTTTCGCCGATGAAAGTTATTTTCAAATTTTCAGAAACAAAGTTCGGGAACGGGCGAGGTCTAGGCCTCCAAAACCAATCCCTGCATCCATTCCAGCAATAATGATATGGGGTGGAATCAGTGAATGGGGTACAACAACATTTAAAGTCTCTCGAGGCTCAATTAATGCTAAGGCCTATCAGAAGACTTTAGCTGAACATCTTTCGGGCAATGCTCTGGCTTTTATCCATTTATCCTGATGGTTTTACACTCCAGCAGGATAACGCGAGGCCATATGTAGCGAGATCAATCAGAGACTGGCTCGCGACCCACAAAGTTGATGTTCTGGAGTGGCAAGCATGCTCATCGGACCTCAACCCGATAGAAAACTTGTGGTAAATTATGAAATACAGGCTGGAGAAGATGGATCCCAAAAGTCCGATGACTGGGTTCATCAAATTGAAGAAATTTGGGACTCTATTAACTCTGAAATTTTAGAGTCATTAATTCAAAGTATGCCTCTTCGCATTGAACAATGTATAATTAAAAACGGGGAAAAATTAATTATTAATTGTTTAATTTATGGATAGTGTTTGTATTTAAGCTTAGTTTGCAATTAATTTCAATCAAATAGATGATCATTTACCAGATATATGTGTAACTAAATCTTTCGCATTTTTAATGTCCCATAATTTACTTTTAAATTTTATGATCATTTAAGAAAATCATTCTTAAAAATTTTAACGATCGTGACTAGATAATCGAGATGAGACCTAAACTCTACTCATTAAAGTTCAATAATTTTTAAGTCATGTCTATATGGCCACTAATTCTTGAGCTTTAGAGGCTGACTTGATCTTGTTCAAGGAGGTTGGAACTTAACTCTCTCTGAGGAGTTAAGTTTAACCATGTTGGTATGACTCATGTAACCTCACTCACTGAAGCGCCGCATGATTACTAAACTCAACCAAAAATTATTTAATAAAATTTAGATTTATTTTGCGAGTCGTTCTAGAATTTCTACAACACTCCGTAAAAATATATTGAATATCGATGTCAATGAACAATAGTCAATAGAAATAATACAACGTCTGAGAATTTTTCATGTGTTAGATCAAAATTTTTTATAACGATTCGTAAAATGAATCATGAAATTTTAAGATAAATGTATGAAAATATATGAAAGACATAATTACCACATTGTCTCATTTTCCCCTGCAAGACCTGCCGCCACAAATCCATATGATAACTTAGGACTAACAGACCAGGGCTGGAAGTCATTACACAAATAAGATGTGCCATTGTTCCAACAAACACTTTGAGTATTGGTGTCAACCTTTGTCACCCCATCCTTAGCACAATTCTTAACAGGTTTGTTTCCAACAACTGATGTCTTGCCCTCCCAGCCACAGGAAGGCTTACAACAATCCCAAGAGCGGGTACTGTTAGCATTCTTCAATTTTACGGGTACTGATATTTTCAAATCGAAATTAGTAAAATAAGTTATGAGAATAAAAATCATTTTTTTTTCAATACCATTAGGTTTAGGCTTTGGTTTAGGCTTCAGTTTACTAGGATTTTTTCCAGAATTTTTGCCTCTACCTGAATTTTTACCACCACCTAGACTTACACGACGACCTGCTTTGGTGTTCTTTTCTTCCAGACGGAATTCAAAATAAACGTAGTATATTAAAAAAAATTCCGAATGCTTGAGCTTGAGAAAAATGTGTGACAACTAGAGCTATCAATCTGTTGTAATGCCAATTATTTTTCTAGTAAATATAAACAGATTGGGTGTTTAAGATCTTAACCGATCTATGACTGTAAACTTTAAATTTAAAAGTACTATCCCAACTTTTCCGCCTTACAAGAATAGTACAAATTTATCAATTTTGCACAATTTTACGACAAATTACTGAAAAAACATGGATTTTAGATGGATTTAAAAGAAATTTACAAATAGTTTAGATATATTGAAGAGATCATCTGGATGAACACAAGTAATAAGTTACCGCAAAACATGTCGAAATGAAAGAATTCATCAAAATTTGCACTTCAATTAAGGTCAAATTGAAGTGATATATTTTGAGATATGAATAAATGCTTAATTCTCGTTGAAACATATATTTATTTTTTAGCTGAAATGATAACTAAATCAACGTTAAAAACTGATTAAATTAGAAGGTTTTATGTCCTTTTATCAATACTTTTGTACATTTTCTCAACTTTAAAAATTCTCTTTCACAACTTTCTGCACAATTTTCACTATCAAGATGCAAGACAAGTTGTTAGCTCTAGTAATAACATAACATTACTCACTGTTTTTCTTCGCATTATTTTTATTATTGTTTTTCTCAGATTTTCCGGCGTCAATCAACTCAATAATGAGAAAGATAATTATGATTACAGCAAACAAAACAAGTATAGAAGTTTTACTCATACGAAACATGATGAATTTAAGACTGAGTCCTTCACTAATGAACTTTTTCCAAAAAAATATTCAATTATATATCTGAAAATTTGTTTTACAACAAGCGATTTTCTTCTGAACAAATAATTTTTATCCAAAAAAATCAAAGATTTTCTCTCAAAAATCTACTTGTGTCAATTTAATTGTTTATATTGAGTCATTTCTACAATAATTAGATATTTATTTAGAAGCAAATGTTATAATTGAAAAAATACTATAACCCAATGCGATTACAGTTTTGCGCTGCTGCCCACTTACGTATCGCAAATCCATTTTAAAACTTTTGCTATAAAAAGCATTCGCGAAAAAATTGGAAAATACAACGTCAAATTTAATAAAAAATCATAAGATATTTAAATACAGGAACCATTGAGATCCTTATGAGATGTTACGTATTAGACCTCCTGGAGTCGATTCTCCATAAAAGTAAAAATCTTAATATTAGATGCACGAAACTTGACTCAATCAGTAAAATAATATATCTAGAGGATCAATTTCGAAGAAACTTCAGGAGAATTTGCCAAAATCGTTACGCCACTGCATAAAAATAGACTTATTATGAAAACATGTCAAACCTTTTATTTCAGGAAAATAACAATTAAGGAGCTTTTAAGATTTTATTCATTAATATGGTCTTCATTTAATTAGAAGTGATAAAAGCAGGATAATTAGTCGAATTATTCCTATATTCATTAAGGTTTAAAATATATACAGTTCTGGAACATCAGATCATATTAAATAAGAATCATTTTATATCAAAAGTGATACAAGTATTATTATTTTAAAAAGAATTGTAAAAATCTAAACCTATTCGCATACAGGTAGAATATTTTCGAACATTAAGCTAAAAAGATCGTATCAAGTATATTTAAAGGTTTAAGAGTTTCATCATTTTTATTATGATCTTAATTTCAAACAATAAAATTCACTCGATTTATTTTGTATTAGTCAGCGATTATTGAAATTTAAATAAAAGGATATGACGTAAAGCTATATAAAATAAAGAAATCCTGTTATATATAATGATTACTAGAACAAAGGTTTGATATTTAAACATATGCTAATCTATAGAATACTCTGGTACAGGATAAGCCTTTCAAAAATATAGTTGTTTAGTTAATAGTGATAGCTATTATCTGGTTATAACACGAGATCTATTAAAAATTAGTTTATGATCAAAATCTTATTATAGAAATAAAAACAGCTTGTGATCAACAAATACATAGACGGGTATGAAGTATAAAAGCGAAGTTTAAGTAAAATAATGCCATTAATAGCTATCTGTTAATAGAAGACAATAATAATAGCTATATCAGTCAACACTTTCTTAATCACTAATAAATTGCATTAGAAATCAGCTTTTTAGCATACAATTTAAATATATTTTTTATATACCTAAAGCATACTGATAAGATCTCAGCTCTATTTTATTAGAACAGTGCTAGCACACACATAAAGTTACTCTCTCTCTCTCTCTCTCTCTCTCTAAAAACTTTTAGCACTATGCCTTTTATATTATAGTTAGGAGTCATGATTATGATATATAAAAATAACTCGAACTCTGAAGATTAGTTCATGAATAACATGAACTTTCATGTCGCATCAATATTTTCTTGCAAGACAGCATAAAATTTATAAACTTTTCCAAGTTTAAACTATTATATAACTTATTGTTTACTATCAACGTAATAACCATGCTTCCGACATCAAATCTAGTTAAATATTTCAATAACTTAGTTGAAAGTCTCCACAACTTAAATGGCTTTAAAGATGATGTTAAGTATACTAAAATTCTTATTGCGAGTAATTCCTCCAAAATGTAGAGTCATATTTAGTTAACGATGAAATTTGGACAAAACAATTTTAGAGTTGACAGATTCAACGAATGTGGAAATAAGTGACTATAATTCTTTACCTAACGATGAATATTGCTATAATGAAGAAATAGCTAATATTAGATACCTAGTCCTTTTAAGTTAACGGAAAAAGCGTTGCGAATGCATTGAAATCTGAAATGGTCTCTAAAATCACTGAATAATAAATATCTAGTCATGGGCACAGCTTAAGATATGGAAGGGATATGCTGAAAAAATGAAGATAATTGGCATAAATTGAGTGAACTTAAAAATGCAGTATTAAATAATTTCCAAAAAGCGAGAGAAATATTTACTAAAATAACTACTGTCTTATTTCAGAAATGAAGAGGCAGAAAATTAATATTAATAAATTACTATTGCTAGACAGTAGGACAGGACAATTTAGTGAAAGCATTTAGGATGTTTTGTCCTTGCCTAGCTTTACGATAGAATATCTTAAAATTTCAAAGAGTACCACATTTGAAAGGTAGCTTTAAGATGTTTAGTATAATAACGAGTTGCTAATAATTATCCGGGAAAATATCTTATGATATTCAGATATAATAAATATTTTTAAAAATTAAAAGATAATTATTTGATACATAGATATTTCTGATATATAAAATATTTAAAATGGATAAAAGAAATAACTGTTTTATTAAAAGAAGTGAGTTAAAAACAATAGACTGCAAATGTGAATGGAAATTACATAGTAAATTGGTATGTAAAAGGTTGTATAAAATAAGCATCCTAGCCTCAATATTCCTGCTTTAAACAGCCATCAGATTAATTAATTGATTGTATTTAAAAGACAAAGTAAATACGAATATAAAAATATCATAATTATGAAAAGTAATTGCAATTTATCATAATATGGTTCGAATATAAATTTTTTGTAAGCTCAATTCTATCAAATTTTTGGAAATTTTGATTGTATACATAAATAAAAATTGATAAAACTTCTCTATAAGCATGACGATTATTAATTTTTAAAAGTAAATTAAAAGTCACATATTTGTATATTAATCGCAACTAAAAATAATTAATCTTTAGTGAATTAAAGTTTTTAATTGAAAAATTTCGAACACAAAAAAATACAAAATTTATGCAGTATGTCAACATAAAAACTCAAATTTCGGTATATAATAATTATCAAATTTTAATATTTTTTATAAAATTATTTTGAAATATTCACTTTATATTCCGTAATAAAACCGAATAAATAAAATAGTTATTTTAAAAGTTATAGATAAATACATTTTCTGAATAATTTATAGCAACTCGTTAAATCTTAAATATTTCATTAAAATAATAAAAGAATTTGTGGATATCGAAGAGATTAACATCCATATCAGCTCACGATAAAATTTTATCAAGCTATATTTATTGATATATGATCAGCTGAATTCAATGCAATTTCAGTCTTTAGTTCGAAATGCGTATTTAAAAGCAGGTTATTACAGGTTTAACATAGAGATTTAGTATAGAGATATATCAAAATTTTAGAGATATTCGCTTTAATAGTGTTACAGATGTTTATTTAAACGAAGGCTGTATTAATAAAATTTTCGTTAACTGTAATCACAGTTGTAAATCGTTGTTTTAATCATTTTTTGTACTAGATTATAATCATTATAACTATTAAATTTAACAAATTTTCCTTATAAATAAAGATCTATTTTCAAAATAAATAAAAGTTATAAAAACTTTCTAAAAGTTTTAGATTTTATATTGCTCTGCAAGAAAGTATGCTTCAGGTATACAAAAGTATGCTTTAAATTGTATGCTCAAAACACTGGTTATCAATGTGAACTATTAATTGATTAAGAGGGCATTGGCAGATGTAACAGTTGTTACTTGTTTCTATTGACAGATAGTTATCATTTAAAGGTAATCTTTCGCTTAAACTTCAGTTTTATATTTCATGCTCATCTTTGTTAAGTAAAATTAAAATGATATAAACTCGAGATATACAACTCCTGTGTTACTGCTGTAACATATAGCTAGCAATAAATAAGTGCCATCTGTAAAAATCATTACTATTCTTGAAAATTTAAGTAAGATACAGTTTATTCTCATTATGAATACAAGTAAATAAAGTTAACAATATGATCTAGTCAATTAACATGAATTGCATGTTAATATTTGTGGAAATGAATCATCTGAATAACATTTATTACTTGACTTTTCTCTAAATTAAATTATTAGATTTTCTATATGTCAATCAGTATTACTCATAATGAAGTTTAGGTGAAGTTTTAGTGAAAGTAATGCTTGAGTACAGTCAAAAAATGACTAGCTATATGTTACTGCAATAATATATTTAGCATATTCTTTTTATCGATCTATTTTACAGTTATAGGTAATCATTCAAAAAGTAATAAAAGCTAATCTAATTATTACTGTCGATTAGATTTTGGCTTAAACAAAAAGTATATTTTAAAAGCTAATGTTTAAGAAATTTGTTTAGTATAAAATCATTTCTCTTCTACTATTGAAAATTATTATTGACTTATTTTGTGGCCATCGGGAAGACTCAAGCTGTGCTATCTTCGTGAACAACGAACTCAATTTTGAGAAAATATATCCTTCATTTTATTATTAAAATTTTATTAATTATAAGTCTAATTAGTTTTACAAGACGTCTTCTATTTATATTGAATTCAATATAAGGCCTCTTAAAAAGCAGATTTATTAATGAGGTAGATCTGAAAGTTGCTTATGAAGTTACTAAAAGCATAAACTACAAGAGTCTGCCTTTGGCATACAACACTTTATTATACGCTGGAAAATTGTCATTAAGTTTGAAGGAGAGTATGTTATATATTCCTTAAATATCATTTTTTATCTCAAATACTTTAATAAACACAACTCTGACATCTATTTTGAACTGACCTAATATTTCCATAATTTTATTCAGTAAGCGATGAAAACTGTCTGCTTGTCAATTAATTATTAAATTAATGATAATTTGCTCCTTGAGAGAAAAATATTTAATAAGTGCAATAGCTCCATTTTATAGTACTGATGACAAATTAAGCATTAAATAACTTGTAGCGAAATCATACAATTTCGAATGCATGGGGACAGGGTGGACAGTATATTTATTTAAGACAAAGTTGAACCAAACGTTCTGTAATGGACAGGATAGTACCAGAATCGAAGGCTTCGACCCGTTTTCCTGACAGGGTAATACTGGGAGGTCAAAGCATCCTGAAAAGAACAAAATAAGATAGATTTCCCATTTTTTAATTTTAAACGTCAAATCAACTATATTAATGCATAAAAGTGGAGCACAAAGATTCTTATTCAAAGGCTGTGAATGCCAAATAAAATATTACTATATCGACTCAGATACTATATGTATCTAAATTTACACTTAATGCAAATGTAGGCCAAATCTTACATACATGGAATCAACTATATAGTTGAAGTATTTTCCATGAACTCAATACACCAGAGTCTAACCAAATTTTAATTCAAAAAATTTCATATTGATTATGTAACAATGAATTGATAACTGACTTAATTGTCTTTTAACTTCGAAGAATTCTATACTATTGAAATTAACTTATTTAAATAAAATATTAGATCAAAGCAAGTGAGAAATAATACGAGTCGACAATTGTGATTTAGGCTTATTTACTGGGTTTTCTCTTACAAATTAGTTTATTTTAAGTTCTCCAGATTCCCCATAGAGTTTATACATTGATTTTGGCTTCAATTTTTCTGTTAGACATCATATCTTTGATAGCATTCATTCCTTTATCAGCCACAACTGTACAATCGTCGCCTTCATGTTGATCAACTACAAAATTTAATTTATTTTGAATTTTAATAGATTTTTGAGAAACAAATGAAAGGAGCTTTAAATAATCGGATATTAATCAAATTTAAACTATAGTAATTCGTATTTCAATGAAATCCTTACGACTGTAGATGAGTGAAAGAATGATTTCTCGTATCAAAACTCCAGATTTAAAAAATTAGGACATTATATGACAAAATGGTAATAGGAAAAATCTTAATTTTAAACAATAGGGACAACTTTCAGATAAGAGGTTAAGAAACTTTACCATCTTTAATTTTTGTTTATTTGCTTAGGCTCCCATTGCTCTGTTTAAAAATATTCGATGATTTTTGTGATTTTCTAGATTTTTGAGAGCAAAAACTCCAATATTTATTCATGCAAAATATTTTAAAAGTTATGCTAATGACGCAAAATAGTTTGAGTGCCAAAAACTTCTACTATTGCATAAGTAATCATGATGTAAACAAGAAAAACCAATCCCACGCTCAATTGCGTAAAGATACAAAACACCTCAGCTTCAAAACTGAAAAACATAAAATATAATTGAATAAAAATGAATTCTTATAATACTTCATCACACCGAATATAAACCTTCATTATTTTCCATCTATTTGCAAATTAAGCTAAGAACTCTGGATAATCTTAGCTTTAGAAAATTATTGTTATTATAAATATGTTTCGGTGCATAATACGTGTAAATACGTAGCAAGCAATTCATGAAATTCTGTCTCTTTAGCCCTCTTTCAGCTATTCTGTGACATATTTAGCCTCTTATCAATGTTGACTCAAAGCATACCATTATTAGACTTAAAAATATTTAAATAGAATCACATCCCATGTAATGATCGCATATAAGTCTCATAGCTTAAGTTCACTTTCCACTCACTCAAAATTGTAAGCTTTTTGGCTCAAGTTATACAACAACCTACAATAAATGTAAAGTTAACTTATATTTTTAATCGATTATATCTTTTACTTTGAATGATAAATTATATTAATAATAACAAATCTATATTAGAAAGTTTCTGTGTTCTACAAAATAATTTTTATTATAACTACAGATAACTGGTTGGAATTCAAAAACTTCACAATAAATACAGACATGTCGTGTTTTAAAGAAGATAGGACTGTTGGCTCGAATTATACAAAGAAAAACTGTAAGTCAAGTCACAATTAATATTAAACTTTTTCTACAAACTTTAATGATTCAAATTTTTAAAATCCGTAGATGTTGAGAATTTTTTACTGAATGCGCTAGTGGAAGATTCAAATAAATTGAATTTTGATTGTAGTGGATGTAACTGTAGATTCACATCGAGTAAAGATTTGAATGATCACTTAGATCGTCGCCCATTCAGATGCCCATTTAATTGCAAACAGAGATACGCACACAAGAACGAACTCGATTCTCATGTCAAGATCTGTAACTTAAGATTGAAAGACTACTCGAGTGAATCCTATTTTAATAAGGTTTATGACATCAAATTGTATGACTTGGTATGATACTGAAGTGGTGTTTCACAGACTTTCAGGCTCAGATTCGAACATTTTTTTCAGGTTTGAAATTTAGCTTAAGGTTCATGTTTAAGCTAGGGCTTGAGGTGAGCCTGTAGACCTAATATTTCGATAGTCGCTTGAAATGTGAAAGTTCAAAAATTTTAGTTTAAGTATATCTTATATAATATAGAATTCACAGGAATGAAAATTATGCATTCTAAATTGTTTCTTGAATTTTATATTTAAAGCATTAAAATTAATGTATATAATTGTTTTGTATGCTCGATATATGTCTTATTATTTAAATTATTATTTTCGATCTTTTCAAAAATTTTGATTCAATAAAGCGATACCACTAAAAGTCGAAGGTGAGTCTCAGATTCATTTTTAGATAATTCAATCAAGCTCAGTCTTGTGACTAAAATTTGAGCCTCACTGTACCAAAAGATAATCCTTCTGTTCACTATTATTGAAATACTGTTCAAAATATCAATATAATCCCAAACTTCTATCAAATAGTTTGTGATTACATTAAAGAAATTTTCGTTGAACTACAAACAAATTGTCTTCAAATAAAAATATTTTGCTTATCAATAAAATTTGTTGTCTTTAATTAGTTTCAAGTTATTAATCTATTATAGTTAGTGATTAACTTTTTCGGCGTATAGTGAGAACCGGATTCGGCGGTAAAATTCGGCGTAAAAACTAATAATACTTTAAATGAATAAAATTGAATTTTATTATCAAATCATTAAACAGCAAAACATTAATAATCAATTAATTAATAATGAATAAGTCTTTCTTCAATGTCTCCATTAAAATACAATAGCATTTGCTGTTTGAACGTCTGAGAATTCATACGATTTCTTTAAGGAATATTTAAATCTCTCATTTTGCTGAAAGATCTCTCAGCATCACAACTACCGCAAGGAATACATAAGAAAGTAATCGCAATTGTTTTACAGTTTTTAACAAATAGTGTGAAAAATAGTGTGAAAGCTTCATAACTAAAATTGATGTTAGAGTTTGTTTTTTGCTTTACTCAAAACTTTCGACATTGCTTTATTAATGCAAAAATACCGTTCTAAAAGCTTTAAATAATTCAAAAATAGGTATTTTTCGGTTTTTTCGGCGTAGACCATGGTTTACGCCGAACGATTTTTTCCGAATTCGGCGGCAAAATTCGGCATAATTCGGCGTACGCCGAAAAAGTTAATCACTAATTATAGTCAACACAATTATAAAATCATTGTCTTATATATTGTCGTGTTAGTTCTAGTAAGTTCTAAATAGAAAATTTAGGAGTTAATTCGATTGAAACAGCAAATTCAGAATGAAAATTACATGAAACGTAAATAAAGGACTCAGAAATCTATTTCTATGATGTTTTAGAGAGTATTTGTTGCAATAGAAATTTTTTTTGAAAGAATTTTAAAACTTAATTTCTGGAATATTTTAGTAAAGACTATATTGAAATTAACTTTAAATTCTCTAAAATTATTAATTACATTCTCATCCGTCATTAGTTACATTGAGAATATACGTTTTTAAAGCTTGATTGGATAATTGATTTCAGATATTTGATAATTTTGACTGAAACTATCTTTAAAATATACTTTTAAAGCATGAATTGTTTATGCCTAAAAATGTTTTATTTGCTCATGATCATATCGTATTATCACAAAACCCTCATTTATAATGCTCAAAAGCGAATGAAAAAGCAGTTGTATTTGTATTTTCATCTACTGTGGTATAATCAGATTGAATTTCGAAGGTATGAACTGATAGAATTATGAAGCTCATGTTATAGTATGAGAATCAATCAATAACTCAATTCAGAAAAATAATTCGATTTAGGACTTTCTAGAACTAATCTGACGTTATGTGCAAAATATCCTGACTGACAAGTATTTAAATATAACAAACATCTACAAACAAACTTTAAATAGCTAGGCACATTTAACGTGTCGAAATGATCTATTTTGAGCTGCCTAATTGGTTTTTCCAAGAATTTTCATGGCTTTCATAAATTATGGTGTATTTTCTGGTATATCATCGATATTCAGGTGTATTTTCTGGTATATCATCGATGTTCAGGTGTATTTTTCAAACAGACTAAACAAACACTTGCGCTCATAACAGATCAAATAAATGCAATAATTTAAATCAAGATAAAATTATCATTTAAAAATTTTAACTGGAGTTTTATATCTAGCTTATATTCTGCACTTCATATGCCTAACCTCGTATTTAAATGAAGAAAATGGTTCATAATGGAGATAATTTCTATGCTGTTCATTTCAATCAATGTGAACGTAGAATTGATTAGAAAGTTAAACATTATTAAATAACAGTGCTGAGTATCATTCTTTGAGCCTCAAATTCCAATAAAATCTAGTTTCTCTAAAGTTTTGATGATTTATCAAAATAAATAAACAAGTTTGAGCTTTTGAAGTATCTCTACATATTTTTTATTGATTCTTATAAATATCTCCTATTGTTTTATCCATAGATTTTTATATTTTAATGATTAAAAATCATATAAAGAGTTGAGGCTTCTATTTTTAAATAAAAATCACATCGTTTTAATAATTAATTTCGGTTTTTGATGTTTCCACTCGTATTGTTAGGCAAATGGCTGATCAATAGATGACTTTAATTTGTTTCTTCTCAATGCAGTTTAGGGCATTGAGAGAAAGACTCGAGTCTTTAAAAAGCTTAAGATCAAGACACAAGAATACCTAATATTCACATATAACCTGAATGTTGTTGTTAAGCATCTATAAAAGCTTGATTTCAATGGTTTAATTTATAAAATTAATTAATTTCATTCGACAACTATATCTAGATTTGACACTTTATTATAAAACCATGACATTGCTTACAACTCAAGTAGTTTTAAACTTGAGTGCCAAAGCTCACAACTATTGCATCAATAGGCATGGCAATCGACAAATAGTTGTACACTTAATTCTATGTCTCATTCATCTTGAAATCAAATATGAAATGAAGTAATAAATTCTTTAATTTTGCATCAAAAAGACATGCCTTTACCCTGTTAACTATTTATAAGCGTTATGTTGAAAATTGTGTATCATTGAGGCTTTAGAAAAATACGTACCTTCCATAAATAAATTTTAAAGTACGGTTGTGTGGCAGATGTTTAACAACTCATGCAGCCCTATTGCTTTGACTTTCATTCCACTACTTTGTGACACATTTAGCGTTATCTCAAATTTGATTCAAAGCACACCATTATTGGATCTGAATATACTTAAATAGAAACACATCCCACATAATGATTGCATACAAGTCTTGAAGTTTAAGTTC
The DNA here is from genome assembly GCA_018873245.2 of Archegozetes longisetosus. Lineage (NCBI taxonomy): Eukaryota > Metazoa > Arthropoda > Arachnida > Sarcoptiformes > Trhypochthoniidae > Archegozetes > Archegozetes longisetosus. The sequence continues at coordinate 11,588,777 of JAEMBT020000001.1, read as the reverse complement.
ACTCTATACGCATCAGTTGTCATTTAAACTTCAAAGTAAAAACTATGTTAAGCTCAAGTCATATTAAAAATAAATGTAAATAACACTAGAATTTCGAATTAACTATAACAAATAATTTCTTTAAGAGAATCTTCGATAAAAATATTAAAAGATAGATTTATACTAAGTTTGCTGAGAAGCCTACTGTTATTTTTCATGATTTTCACTTTTTTTCATTTTAACAGTCAACGAAGATTTTTTACTCAATTTGTCAGCAGAAGATCGGAGTAAATTGACGTTTGATTGTTATGGATGTTACGGCAGATTACCATCAACAAAAATATTAGAAAAGCCTTCAGATCGACGTCTATTTACATGTTCACTTGGTTGTCATCAGACATTTCTAGAATTAAAAGAAACAAAATTCAAAACGATTTCCCCTTCAAGGCATAAACCTTGAAGAGAAAATATTTATTCATTACTTTATTATCAGTCAGTCTTATAATTTTATTGACTATTTACTCAATTTATAACTAAAGTTTAGAAGATATGATAAAGTTTTGCAAAACTTGAAACTAACTAGTTATAATTTAGTGTTTTTTATTCGATCAATGATTCTCAAATGCAAATCCATAAAACACTGCTTTTTTCCTTAATTGTACAAAGAATTTAACATGAAACACACTACATATGATGATCATAAATATAGTAAGTCTTAAAGTTTAACTTTACCCTACTAGCATTACTTATCGTTCATAGTTGTTAGCTTTTTGTCTAAAGATATACAGCAGTTAGCTTTCAAACTGATTATAACTTTAATTTTATATAATATATGAATATTTACTAAAAAAATTTCTGTTTATGTTATTATGAATATAGATGACTCTTTGAAGTTCAAATATTTTATGCTGGACAAGAACTGAAATTTCAAAAAGTTAACAATTAAAGCTATATGCATTTTAATTTGAATATATTCTCACTGATCTTTTAAACCAATTAAAGATTTTTACATGATTTTTATCATTCTTATCTTATTGTCACTTCCGACAAAAGTTGGTTTTAATCATCAAACGAATATATCATCAGAAAATAAGAATTAATGTTTGATTGTCACAAATTTTGCTACTTATTCCAAGACAAATGCATTAAATTATCAATTAAATAGATGTTAATTGACTGCCCGTTTCATTGCATTTGGTATAAAATTATCCAAAGCTTGTCTCTTTGGTTCAAACAACTGAAACGACAGATAAATAAACAATATTTCAAAACTATTTTTAGCAAAAATTTAATTAAATTTTAACTCAAACTAAAGCGTTTCTAAATATCTGAAATTCAATCAAAAATTAGGATAAATAATTATATTAAGAACAATTTATTGAAAGCAAAGTATTTTATTCAAAAGATAATTTTTGGGTATTCTTTTTAAAATGCAATTAAAATCTATTTGTAATTAATTTAATTATTTCTAAATCTGGTCAAATCTTGAATAAGAAGTAAATTTGATTGAAAAAATTCAAGTAAAATTCGATAAATTTATTAAAATGCTTTTAATAAAATCGTTATTAGAAAAAAAGTTTAGTTATTTTGTATAGTTTATTGTTAGGTCCATTTACTCATGCATTTGTCCATTTATTCTAATAGAATCTATTTTCTAGCGGTTCAATCACTTTTTCGTCGAAAGTTTGTATCCATTGCTGGATTTTAGAGTTTTTGGTTGAATTGGTTTTAATGGTTTGCATAACTGATCGCAATTTTCTCGAATGAACGACTGGTGAACGCACTTCGATCTGAATCTCTCCTCGAGATGGATCCCAAACCAGAACTCTAGAGGAAGAAGCCCAAGAAGAGTTTGAGAAGATTAAACTCGCGAGTTCATTGGTTGACTGTTTAACACGGGACCAATCAATTGATTCGATATTTTCTTTGACCAATTCTTCAAAAATTTGCTTGAAATTTTCTACAAATGATTTCAATTCTTGATTCGATTCGACTATGGTTTCAACCGATTGTTCGATTGATTTTTTGTATTCTCTTAAGGATTCCGGAACTGGAACTGCGGGAAGTGATCGAATAAGTTTACCGGAAGTTGTCAAAGCGAATCGATGTGTTTTCTGCGCCAACTCATAAATCTTAGTCCATAACATTTCAATTATCTCACTCGAGTCGAGGTTTTCTATTACGTAAGACAATTTATAACAAGCGCTTGAGTATTTGCATTGTTTGCGCGCACTTCTCAATAATGATCTATAAAAGGCTTGCACGCTATGCGCAATCCAATCGGGAACCATTTGGTCAGCAATTTTCGCGCTTTTCTCTTGAATATGATCTACAATTTGGGCAAAGTTCGGAGTAAATTGTTGTAATTTTTCTACCCAATGATTGATTGGTCTGAAATTTTTGGCCATTTCTTGGAATAAATCTCCGGATTCGTCAGCAAACAAAGAAAATAAAGGAATAATTACTTCTTTAGCCAATTGTTTTGCAATTAAACCCGATTTATGTCTCAATTCATGTGCTAATTCTGATGAGTAGATTGAATTTTTACTTGCTGATTGTTCAAAATTTTGAGCCAAGGATTTTAAAATTTGTTTCACTATTTTTGGATTCCAATGCGCGTGAACTTTCATGGCTTTTTGAGATCTGGCATCAATTTCAAACGATAAATCGACAGATTTTTGTCCATTGGATTCAGTGGATTCTGCACTTAAGGCAAAAACTTTCTGGTTCTGAGTATTCAAACATAAACTCGTTCGCTTTTCTTGATTTCCGTTCTTTTTGGAGTAAAATCTAACGCACTCGCCATTCACAGACAATCGAACTTCTCTTTTGTTGTTTGTATTCTCATCGGTTATCGATAGATCGATCGCCTTTTCTTTGCTTTGATGATTTATAGCATAGTTTCCTTCGATTCTGAGAAAGTTCTCTGAATCTCTAACAATAGCTTCGAAAAGATTTTTGCCCATAGATTTTAAGAAATAAAACCCATTCTTTTTGTGTCCGTTTCTGTTAACGTTTTGCCACAAAATTCCAGCGGATTGTCGCGAGACATGAACTGTTGACGAAAAATCGACTGCCTGGCGATCACGTGTTGAGATCGATACCGATAATGTTCTGTTTTCATTATTCAACGTTTGCGCGTGCGACTCAATAGTCAGGGCGTTGTTAGGATTGGGTGTCACGTCAATAAACAGTTTAGCGTCAAGTGGTTTGTCTCTGTTCGGTTGTTCCCATGAGAACGAAATCACTTTCGGATTTCTTCTAAATTTTTCTGAACTTAATTCGAGTTTTGCGGACAGGTTCTCATTTTTGTTGTTAAAAGTCAAAAATGACTCAATGAGTGGGTTTTCATTTCTGGAATCTGGTTTGAAGTCCATTTTCAACTGATGACCTCTGCCTTCATTTGCATAATCAGTTCTAATTTGCATAACTTTATTGGAAGGAAGATAAAATTTAACGATCACGTCTTGAGCATTGTGTTCGCGCTCTGTTGTAATTGAATCGAATCCGAGTGAGTGTGAATTAATTGAAACCAGTAATTGATTTCGAATTTTGTTTAAAGTCTTTTTGTTGGTCGACAGATTAAGAATGGAATTGTGGTATTTCTCGAATTGTTTGATTTGTTCGAACATTGAACACTGAATCTCTACTTCTGATCCTAGTTTACTCATGCTAAACATGAACTTCTGGGGAATAGATGCCCACTTTTGCATTTTTACGGCACCTGCCATATCAACGCATTTATCGTTTGAACATAACTTAATCGATGATTTCTTTTCATTGTTGACACGATCCACTGAAGCAGAGAAAGTAATCTCAATCGGATAAAATTGATTTCCGTTTGCGCTCAACACGTATTGCAATGAGTTCGAACCAAATTGTGATTCGAGTGACGCGCGCGCCAGTTCCGCGCCGTGACCGCTGACTGCTCCCCGTCCACTCCATGATTGACCGGATCTCTCAACTTTCATTTCTGTCGCGAAAATTTCTTTGAAATTATATTTGGCGTTCGTTTCAATCGAGACTTCATTCAAATCTTTTTTTTGCCTTAGCGTTGAATTCAAGAGTTGGTGTAAAAACAGATTCAAGTCTAGCGTTGACACTTCTGCCTTCTTTAAGGTCATGTCCGTTCAATTTGGCCGAAATATCTACCATTCTCTCTGCATCTGAATCGACGGTTATCGAAATTTCCTTATTTTTAACAAAGTAAGCATTCGCTCGAATCGATGGAATTTGATCTACATTGGATTTCATGTCGAAATTGGCGCTATTTTCGGTCAAACCTGACTTCAAATCCATTTGTTTTCCATTCTGGTTAATGGCATTCAAAGTGAACTGTTTCTCAGATTTTTCCAAAAGGAAATTAACAGATTGTCCATGAATGGTTGGCGTGTCCATATTCACTACTCCTTTCACTCGGTCATGTGACTCCTGTTTCAAATCGACAGACACTTTGTATTGTTGAGACAGTCCCTGATTAGCCTTCACTTCTGCAAACCATTGATCGGATGTTTTTCTTTGATTGATAGTCATTTTATATTCGAGTTCAGGATTTTTCGGAGCATTCGTTTGAAGAGTTGCGACGAATCCCTGATTTCCGTAGTGCTCGTTATTAGATTTGGCGTTCAATTGTGCACTGAATTTCCTTTGATTAGCTTCCATGTATTGCCACTTGAGCTCAGCTTCTCCGTTTTGAATCACATAATTCGCCTTTAAGGTCAATGATTCTTTACTGGGGTTTACGTGTGGAATATAATCGATGGTCATTTCATGTGGTCCGTTAACTGGGTTTTTGGTGTTCATTTGTGACAAAAATTTCAACAGATTCTGTGCGTAATTTGCTTCCATAGATACCACTAACTGTTGGTTTGAGCCCCAACTTGAGCCCTCTCGTCTTGCAATGAAGTCGAGTATAAGTCTCTGATTTGGGTCTTTGTCCGCATCCCACGACATATCTGCATGAAATCCATTGTTGCTGTTGGGATTGATGGCAACTGAAGCCAATAAGTGTCTACCATTTCTTAACTTTGATCTATAGTCAATCGAAGCAGTCTTTTGAACCAAATTGACGTTCGATTTTGACTCGAAATGAGGAATTTCCAACTCAAATTGATTATCGTGATCGCGAGACAATTCTGTATTCAAATGAGCGATAAGCTTATTGTTTTTGTTGGTTTGTGATTGAAGCTGAAACTTATTTCCAATGAATCTAACATTTGATTTGTGATCCAATGAGTTGGTTTTGAATTTAAGTTTTGCTGAGTTTTGCGAAGGATTTACCACTACTTCAGTATCAATTAGAGGGGAATTAAGGTTCAAATGAGACGCTAATTCTCTTCTATTTAGAGCTGAATTCAAGTTCACGAGTTGTTGACCAGATCGAGTAGTCAATGATTGCAATTTGTATCCGTCTCTATCGGCAATCAGTTCCGATTGGTGTCCAAATGGATCGACTTTCAGTTCAATTTTTGCTCTGTTCTGGGGCTCATATTCCACGTTGGCGTTTGAGTTTTGGGTAACTATTGAAAAGTATGACTTTTGACCTGAAGTTAGACATCAATTTTTATTAGTTTTTCATATTTAGAACACGTTTAGAGCAAAACTTTACCGGTTTTTGGTGTCAAATATGAATCAATTTTCGCGATATTTTGTCCCATATTATCAGTTCTTGAGTTAACTGCTAATGAATTTGAATCCATTTGAATGTCTGTTATGTGATTATATTGTCCCGATTTGGCATCGATATTCAAAGTCTTTTGTTTTGAGTTAAAAGGATTGGCTCTCACTTTTGCCTCCAATTGTTTTCCGAGCTTAACTTCAAAGTTAGAAGGATTAGATTGGCTGTTGTGATAGTAGTTTGCGTCCAATGACAAAATGTTTTCTCCGTTGACTGCGCGATCAGTTCTGGACTTCAAACTGTAATGATTTGATTTTTGGTCTGCCTCTAATTCGGTCACATGATTGACAGGAACAGACATGTGTTTACCCTGGAATTCAACCTTCAATTTGGGATTTCTATCACTTCTGATGACCTGAATTTGTGAATCAAATGAAGGAATCTTGACAGAAATCAGTGAATGCTTTCGTGGCGAATACTTTCCAAAGAAATCATATTGTTGGTCGTCTTCATTCTTCCATTGAGTTCTTGAGTCCAATTGCCATTCATCGACTGGTTTTTTCCACTGCACTTGTGACACATGATCGTACTTCGGACAATTCCATTCAAATTTCGTGCTCTCATACGGCTTAGCCTTCAATTGGGTCGTAACCTGAGGGGTTACTAAACGGATGCTCGATTCTTCGTCTCGCGATAACAATGCGTTCAAATTGGCCAAATTATTGCCTCTCTTTTCAGTTCGCGATTCAATCATTACTATTCATTTGAGAAAAAGTTATAAAATTTTCATTTTTTAATAGAGAAAATAAGTAAAAGTACTAAAATGAGTTTTTAAGAGAGAAAACATATTCGAAACTCACTCTTATTTGGTTCTGTTCTAATTTTTGACATGTGATCGTATTGTGATCGCTTCGATTTCAGACCAATTTTACCGAATGGTTGATCGACGAGTTGTCCCTCCAGTTGAGCGTTTATATCTTGAGTGTCCAAATTCAATGAATGTAAGCCATCGTTGTACTGGTAATCAAAATCTGCGACTTGTTGTCTATTCTTCAAAGTATTTGAAACTAATTTCATTTGTGATGGACTCCACTGAACTGAAGATTTGTGTGAAACCTGGGTCGTTTTCAGTTCCAAATTTGCAGCTTTTTGTCTTTGATGTGTTGTCGCATCCATTGAAACAACAGTTTGTGGCATTTCCACGTTAAGGAATGATCGATCTCTTCGAGCTAACTGACAGTCAACTGAAACCAAACGCTTTCCTCTAGATTCTGTGTTTGATTTGATAGAAGCAAAACGATTGATTGGATCGTAGTTGCAGTTTGTTGCATGAGACCATTGATTTCTCGGGGATCGCATTTCAATATTAGCACTCTTTCTGTCGCTAATTGTATCTAAATCTACTCTTCCTTCAAATGGATCTGAATTGATAACAATTCTTGACGGATATGTTTTGGAGATACGACTTTCGACCTGTTATTGCGATAAATCAAAGTTAATTTTCAAAAGTTTAGAAAAGTTTTACAAAGGGTTTGTTAGAACATGACTCACAGCAAAGACATTTCTTGCATTTCGTTTTGTATCTGATTTCAGAGCAAAAGAACTTCTTGGAACAAGTTCTAAGTTCGACTTGTGATGATATTCATCAGAAGACACTTCCAAAGCGGCCAATTGGGGAATTGAATACGGGTTGACGTCAAGCTTGGTTTGGATTCCCTTCAAATCGATGTTGACTTTTGACGGACCCTTTCGTGATATGACTGACTCCCAATTGTAGAGTTGATTTCCTTCATAATTGACTTTTGATTTTAAATGAAAGTCATCTCTGGTCATTTTCAACAATCCTGAATGTCTTATCGGGTATCGACTGCGAGGTGTCTTGAGTTCCATCTCGATCTCATGGTGTATATTTTGTTTTGAATCCGATTTGATCTTATAGTTGTATTCCAAAGAGGCTATTTTATCGGCCTGCCACTGAACTGAAGTCTTACCATTATATTCGTTTGGTGCTACTTCCTTCAATTGATCATGATAAGACATTTCCCGTTTTGTGCTCTTAAATGACGCATCCATTGATAAATGGAGTGGTGATCGTGAAATATGTCTGTATTGGAATTGACCCCTGATGTCATTCTCTTTACGACCAGTTCTGTCTTTTCCAATGAGTTCCACATTATATTTGGGTCCTTCAGCTCCTCTTCTGCTGAACTCTGCATTTGCTCTCAACTCGTAATTCACATCTAAAGGCGTTGCTTCAATGACTAAAGTATTTTCGACTTTGTGTTCATTTGAGTCGTGATCTTGGGTATACTTGGAGACCTGCAGCATATGGATTTTGTCTTTTAGTTGTTGTCTCCATGCAACCGTCAACTCATTCTCGATGTGTTCAAACGGTTTGCTTAACAGATTGTACGCTAAATGGAAATTGAATTTTGGGAACTGAGTCGAAGTCAATTCACCGAAGGCCGACATTTTGGTCAATTGGGATTGGGTTAAGTTCTGTAATTTGGCAGATAGCTTGACGGATTCCTTCTTTTGATTGTTCAGTTTGTATTCAACTGTTAAGTCAGAAATCATATGTTTTTTAGCCTTATCTCCGAGTCCACTGACTCTTAATTCAATTCCCGGTAGATTCAAAGTCACATCCGATGAAACTCTGAATTCATTAGAATTCTTTTCGCCTAAAAAGTAATATTTTATTAATCAGATTGCAATAAAATCAATATTTGGTTAGATTCGATTAAATACCTTCTTTTACAAACGATCCCTTAAGGAATTGTTTTTGATTTCCCTCTAAATTGATTTGTAACTGGTTTTTGCGTCCTTTAGAAACGGAGACACTTCCCTGGAGATTAATCGGTTCACTTCCGGGTCTCGCTTGAATTCTAATTCTTGGTCTGTATTCCTTCTTCTGACCTCTGACCTGGTTTTCTATTCCCGCATCCAATGAAAACTGCTTTTGTCCGTCATTCACGACCTCTAACTGAACCGCTTTCTCCTTATCTTCATTATGAATAGAGGCAGATGCGGACCATCTCTTCCATGGACTTTTCATTTGGACTTTAGCTTCTTTTCTGCCATATCTCGGATTAGTCAATTGCAGTTCTAGTGATATTTCTCGATCGACTTCACTGTTGGGTGTATTAACCGCTGCTCTAAAGACTTGCACTTCGTTTGCATTCATTGGTGGCATTTCGAGAGACATTTCGAAAGATTTCATCGACTTATCGGTCTTAACGATCGAAATTTCAGCATTTATTGGTCCCATCGATAGAAGTGGTTTCGAGTGCGACAATTCGGAACAAACAGCAATTCCTATAAAAAGTTTTAATCAATAAAACCGTTTTCAAACTATATCAAAAGTTCAAAACTTTTTTAGAGCGCATTTCTCACCTAATGGTTTATTCAAGGCTTGAGTACATATCTTATGATTCTTTTGTGAATTTCCTCTAATAGCCTTTCTCTGTCCGGATTGGTCTCTTTCATAAACGTGTGCTTCAAACTTAACTATCGATTGCTTCTCTTTGGGTAAATTGATCTTAACATCAACAATACGTCCGTCTCTGACTTGCGCTCTTGCGTCCAAAACTGGTGCGAAACTGAGTCGCGACACAAATTCTAGTGCTTTCTTATTTTTTTTGGCTTTGATCTCGATCGCGGCCTCGGTCTGAACAGCGAATGATGGCAATACTAAAGCTTCCATTGTTGCAGAAGACAATTGTCTTCCGTCCAACTTGAGATCTGTTTTAAGTCCAGTCACAACAGTTGTATTGAGTCTTAAGTACATTGGTAATCCATTACTTGTTGGTAATTCAATACGAGTATTAACAGGAATGAATGCAAAAGCTCTGTCGATCTCTATTCTATCCTCCAGTTGTTGTTTCAATTGCTTCAAAACCTGATAAAATTCTGTGTCCACGTCTTTCGCGTCCAAAAACAAAACTGTTTTTTCGTCGATTTTGACAGACATCTGCAAAACAACATTTTGAGATTGGATCTGGTTTATCTCGCTGACAAATATCTCAACGATTTCTTTAACCAATTTTGGTAAATTATTGGAACTCTTTTTGATTTTTTGCTGAATTAATTTATCCAAACCGACTTGTCTGACTTGCAACTGAACCAATTGCAAATCTTTACCCAAAGCTGGAACTTCTACATTGATTGTTAGCAATCTCGGAACAGGTGAATCTTTCTCGACTACGAGATCTGTTTCCAATGCGAATCCTATTTGACTGGCTTCGTGCAAATAAGATATTTCCATATTTCTCGAGTTTCCAAATCTGTTTTCCGGTGATTTGAATTGCGGCGCATCCGATGGCAAAACATCCCTTTGTGCGGGTCCGAAGTCTCTCTTAAGTTCTTTTGGTGACTTCTCACGTAATTCACAACATTTTCATTTCTATTCTCTTCTCGTCTTATTTGGTCCCTTATTTGTTCCAATTGTTGTTTCGACGCTCCAGACATGACAATTGTCTTATAGGCTGCAAGCCTGACTTCATTAGGTTCAGACTGTTGTTTAAAAACTTCCAATAATTGTTGTCTAATCTGGTTATCGCTGGCTTCGGTTAAAGCCTGAATTGCCGAAACTCTGACTCCTTGTTTTTGTCTCGAATTTTTGGCCAATTCTACCAGAAGTTGTTTTGCCGTTTGATGTGATTGAACGCCAATGTTTTCCAATGACTTGATCAAAGAAATGATTTCTGAAGGATTTCTAGAGTTTTGGATTCTCTCAACGATGGCATCAATTGATTGTTTGATTACTTGACTGTTTTGTTGATCATTTCCTGATTGCTGAGCTTTTAAGTTATGAATAAGACCAGAAATGCCTAAAACGATTTGTTGGGGAGTATCACGCGATTGGAGAATTGGTAAAAGAGTTTTCAATGACTGTTGACTTGGGTTTGAAGTGAAAGCCATTAAAGAGAAGAGATAAGAGGCTCGAGTTTTACTGATTTTCTGTGATTTGTATGAATTCACCAAAACCTGAACAGATCCCTCACTTGTGGCCAAAGCCGATGCGTCCAAAAAGAGATCTCTCAATTTAGGTGAAGAACAGATTTCTCCGTTTTCAACTGAAGAATAAACTCTTTGAATGCTTGATCGAGAGACTTGTTGCAATGCCTGAACCAATTGTGGGAATAATTCAGTCGTTTCTGGAGATAATACATCGTTTTTCATTTGAGAACAAATGCGTCGTAATGTAGACGTTAATCCCGATTCATCCCATTCTTGTTGTCCACTTTTTGGGAACATTTTCGAAGACATTAAGAGCTGATGTTTTTCGAACTGCTGAACTCGTTTCGCTGATAACCCGGTGATTTGTTTTTGAAACTTAAGATCAAGATTTGATTCGACGGCAATATTTGACGGCCAAAGCAACTGTTGTTCTTGACATGTCGAAGTGACGATCATATCTTTATCAATGGTTTGGAAGCAGTTAAGCGAAGAGTTCACAATTGGAATTGAAGTACTAATGACTTCATTGAGTCCATACTGACGCGGGAAAAATCCAATTTGTGTTCTTTGTCGATCAGTGCCTAAAAAAAGAGTTTGAACAATTTTTTAAAAATTCATTTCGGACGAAAATCTCAAAACTTTTCAAAAGTCTTACATCTGTTCAAAGCCTTTGATTTTTGTATAACAATCGTAGTATATCTTTGACTTGGTTCGTAAACTGTCTCACAATTTCCCAAAATATCAGTTTCAAGAACCTAATTAAATATGAGTAATAATAACAATTTGTCAATAACACATTTAACTTATTCAATAACAATAAAGCTTACAATAGATTTAGTTTGAGTCGATTTAGCAGTCATTTGAAGCGCAGAAATAATGGATTTCTTGACATTAATGACCCACAACTCGTCCTCAACTGATGGACAAACTCCAACAATCTTTCCGTCATCGAAACCGAATTGAAACGGTTCTGACTCTAATTGTTGCTTGAGATCGAATTGGTTCTCAACGCCCGTCAACTGAACGTCTCGCAATTGGAGAGACATTTCGCACGGCGAATGCTGCGATAATTCGACTCTGGCTCTAATTCCGACCGATTGTGAGCCCTGTCCATACGATCCATAATTGATTTGAGTGTTTGTTTCCAATTCATAATAATAAGTCTTTCCGACATCATATCTCATCAAAAGCGGGTCTGGATTACATGTTTGAGCGCAAGAACTCGATTCCCATTGAATAGGAACTGAAAAAATAATTATTCGTGATTAAAACTTCATTATAAAAAACTTTGTTAACCAATAGAAATACCGGTAAAAGCACTGCTGAAAAGCGTTAGTAAAAGAACACACGTTGAAATCACTTTGTTTGGCTCCATATCTAGAGAGAATGGACTCCAAAACAAATGAATAAAAAGCTTTGTTCGAATATGTTTAACTTGTTATGAGAAACAAGTTCTGAATGATTTACATGAAAGCTTTGCAACTCTATTTATACTCCAAAAGTCTTTGTTTTAACTCAAGAGTGATTGAGAGTCCAAAAGACACTCGATTGAAGAGGCATTGGCAACAAATATAGTGAGATAATAAGAGATAAGCAAAGCTAAAAATTGATCACACTTTCAATGATCAGCGTTTTTCTTCTTTGATTATTGCGTTACATTTTATATCAAAAAAATTTTTTTTAAAAATAAAGAACCTTTCCAAAATTTTTTGGAGCACATTTAAGGTTCTAATTAATGCTTTTTCTATTAAAAATGCATTCATTTATTGCTCTACAGTTTTTTCTGTGGTGTAATAATAACAGTTTCTCTAAAGAGTATTCCAAAAAAATGATGATGCTACAATTTTTCGAGTTACAAAAGTGCAAAATTTGCAGCAAACGTAATCAATTCTTTTGTAATTTATCTCTTTTTTGAATAGCAATCCTCTTACTCTTAATCTCGCAAGAAAACTGTATTGCAAAAACAGATAATGAACCATTGTATTATATTTCAAAGGTCGGAGGACATTTCGAAGTAAATTTGATTTTCTAAAAGATCGCCACTTATGCTAGGCCATGCCTTCGAAATTGACTATCAGATTGACTCTCAAACATTGGTTATTTCAAGCTGTTAATCGGAAAGTAATTCTCAATTTTGACTTTTACAAAGTTTATTTCATGCAAAACTGATGATTTGGTAGTGATCTTTATTTTTAACAATAAATTTTGCGAGAATCAAATTTGAGAACTATTTTTTCGATTTACAACTTGGAATGAACAAGTTATTGCAGATAACTTTAAAGGTATGTCCTAACGTAGGTAAAAGTTTTTGAATAGTCAAATTTGCTTAGAAATAACCTTTAACAATGTAAAACAGTGGTTTCATTCTCGGTTTTTAGTACAGTTTCTTTGGTAGACTAAACTGAATAACACATTAAATGTGAAGCAATTATTGTAAACGTGGCCCGGGTATTGTTTGTTGAATTTTGTCATACTAAAGGAATAATTATTTGATTACTAAAAACATGAACGCTTAACACGAAATCAGTATTTGTATAAACCTAAGCAAATACAAGCTTTGCAAAATTGATTATCGCTTATTCTAAGTTTTTAATTTACAGTTTTGTATATTTTTGATCGAATAATTGTTTTTCACATTTTTCAAAGGTTGTTATTGATTGAAATTAAATCTCGATTTAAAACTAATCAAAGATATGTTGAAAAGTATTTGTGTTTAATTGACTAACCGTTAGGTATGATATAATTAACAATTTGTGCTCATTAGACATCTTAACACTTGTCTAAATAATACCCAGGCTATGTTTACAATAACTGCTTCACAAATAATAAGAATCTTAGCAAATTTAGTACAAAGTCATAAGTAAGATTTTTCAAAGCTTTGTTAAGAATTAAAATTTGTATATTTAAAACTTTTAAAGTTCAGTAAGAATTCAGCTTATTCTCTTTGCTTCACCAAAAATTGTTTAATTTTGTCATTATATTATGCCTTCGAAAACTTATTTCCTAAAAAATAGTCAGGCAAAATAACAATCCACATAATGAAGAATTAATAACTTCTTTGAAACATTTAACCGAAAAAAATCTTTACAGAAATCAGAAATCTCATAACAGAGATTTTAATTTTAATGTTTTCACTTGGATTTTAGACCTCAAAAAATGTAGTCATAGCTATGAAATTTATTTTTCGTAACTAATAAATTCATATATTTTCAAGTTTATTCAATAGCTAAAAGCTGATGTTATCCATAAAACCTTAAGATAAATCAACTTTTGCTAACGATGCACAGTGAAAGTTATGTACTATGCTATATTAAGCTTATCTCGAAGTTAATGAGTGCTGGTATCAGTTAAATATAATGAATCAGTTGCAAAAAATTATTTTGACAACTACTAGATAACAACTATGTTATTCAAATAACCCAATTTGTATATTGATAAGCACGTAACCAATGTTAGAATGTCTTTGTTAGTTTATTTTAATTTGTCAAATAATAACTTACGTTAATCCATATCTTGACTCCAATAATATGCATAATCTACATTAAGATATCTTTCTTACGTAAGTGTTTTGCTAGTGCTCAAGAAAGGGAATTGTTGATACTAAATGAATGCTGATCAAACAATCTGAACCTTTGGTATGTTCAATAAATAAAATATATTGTTTTAATTAAATAAAATAAACCTTTTATGAAAGTACGGGATTTACCGAAAATTAAATTTATTTAAAAAAAGTATCAAAATGAGGTTAAAGTGTCGAAAGTGTAATTTTCTGGCCCTTCTAGAAAAAATCAAGTTCTGGATGGAAAAATTGGGGATTGATTTAGTATAGAATGAAATGATATCTTCCACTATCTGAAAATTAAACTACTACAGATAAAAGGTGTTCGCTTATCAATTTTTGAAAATTTTCTATCAATCTTAATGCATCTAGGCAATAATCAAAATTTCCGTTAACACTATATCTTTATATGATTGGTGAGCTTCCCTATTGTGAAGCTGGTTTTGAAATGTATAACTTCAAACTGTGTGGAGGTCAGTATTTTTTAAAATTTAACATATACTTTTTCGAACATGATTTGATAAGAAATTCATATCATAATATTTTTTTGGAATCGGTCATTATGTAATCACGTGCCTTCCGCGTTAGATTAGACTAAACTTCGTATGCCTACACTAGTACTTAAAAGTATGGAAATGAGAGTAACTCAATGTCACATCTTTGGTTCAATATAACTTTACAATTACTACGTTAATCTTGGTGAACTTTGTCTTAAATCAAAGTTTAATAATTTTTGATTCGAACGATATAAAAATATAAAATAGTTACACATTTTGAGTAAATTTGTAAACAATTAAAAACTTTCGTCACTTTTTAGGAAGTTATAAATAAGTAAATATTTGCTTTAGCTGAATCTAAAGGAGAGAAAAGTCATTTTACAATTATTTAAATTAAATTAAACAGAATATTAATTTGAAAGAACAATTTTCAGTCAAAATATATCTATTTAAAATTAATTTCTTGAAGAAATGGTCAAATTACGAAAATTTACTGAAGTAAAGCGTCTTCTGATGTTTCGGATGAGAAATGAAGGTAAACAATGTCATACCATAACGGAGATGATGGGATACAAAGTTCATAAAGTCGTAAAAAGATCAACACTTTCGGTGCAGCTCGTAATTTAGGAAATAATTGAAAATAAGGCACAGAATTCACAAAATTTTCAGTCCCAATCCCATTCTCATCATTAATAGGTGGCCCTAAGGCAAATGTCCGAAACTCGATTCTTTCTATCATTAATTTTATAATACGGGTCCGCCAGAAAACATGCAAGATTTAACTTTTTCAGTATTTTTAAAAGACGTGTCGTTTTTTCATATTACTAATATGTAATACTTAGACGACTGCGGTTCATAATCATACGGTTGTTTTTGTAATTGCCTTAGTGTGCAAATAGGGACATTAACAATTGAAAAAGTGTTTTATGTCAAAAATTATCAAAATAATAATGGTAGTTTAGAATGGCTTCTTTATTCCCCGATTTAAACCCGTGCAATTTCTTTGGGAGTATATTAAAGACCGCATATGTTGATCTAATCTGCCAACACCTCAGCGATTAGAGGAATCGATTGCAAGAGTAATTAAGGATATTCAAACTTCGATACTCCAGAGAGTTATCAACAATTTTGATTTAAGACTATGTCACGTGATCGCCAAAAATGTTTCTCATCTCGAAAATAAATAGTAGATACTTAGATTTGATATAAGTTTCATTATAATATCTTTTGTTTTTTAAATAAAAACAAATTAAATCCAGCATGTTTTCTGGAGGACTCTGTAAATGTTAGACTGTATTCTATAACTAAGAAGTGAATAAATAAAAAATTATTAAAGGAATAAGATGTAATTTTCATTTCAAGATTTTTAATACCCACATTTTAGACTTTTCTTACTCTTTAGTGAGAATGGAACGGGTGCGACGAAAAATATATGAAACTTAAGTATTTCCTTTATAAATGGTGAGAACGAGATTTAAATAATTTATTTTTATATTTTTAAGAGAAACTTATTTTATTCATTTGGAGGGAAGGACAAACTTTATTATAGAACCATTCTTCCCTCTGGACAACTCCATCAAATCATTGGGGCAATAACTTTATCAAATGGAACAAAGACTTCTAGTGATTAATGATTTCAATAATATTTATTTTAAAATTCTATTTTGCAAAACTCGGTTAACATTTAAATTTCCATTATTTAGAGTTGAGTTTTGTAAAACAGAACTTAAGCGTAAAGATAGAATATCCTTTGAAGATAATTACAACGAGCCAACATTGAATTTGAGAAACACATAAGTTAAACTTTGAACTAAATGTTCATTCGTATTGACTATGAATATCAACAAGATATAATATAAATAGTAGGTAAAAGATCATTGAATCTGTCAAAATAGTTAAAGACTGAGGTTAAGAATAGAGCCCTCAGAACCAAGCAGGTTCATCAAGATTTTTGTATCAATTAATGAAAAGTGTAGAAAAATGATGAAAAATTTCAATGCAAACAATCTACTACTACAAAATTTCATCATCAATTAAATGCATTGACACACACCTTTATAGAATTGAATTATCTATTAAATTAAGAAATAGCATAAAGAGGTGCAAAATTCATTATCCACTACTCATTTCTATCATAAACACCACATATATAATTGAGTGCATCATTTCATCTCTAACTCCTGATTAAAATGTCAACGTATTTATTATGATCGAAGACTATACTTACTTTCTTGGATTGAAAGATCATTACAATATCGTTGCTGGTCTTTACATTCTTCTTGTTCTTATACCACAACTAATACACTATCAAAACTTCGAATTTGGATTTAATTCAATTGATCTCAAAGTTTTTGAAATTATGTCAGGATTTTTTTCACCTCAAAGTATTGGTCTCGTAAGTAGGGAACAAATTTATAGATTGATTCAAAAGGCGAGATTTTTTTTCATGGATTTGCAGGTTTAATAACGAGAAACTCATACCGACAGTAAAATTTTTTTAACACTAACCACATTTTTTATCAACTGTCCGATTCGAAACACTATTATTTATGCGGTTCTTAACTGTATCTATCAGGCATTTACTGGTTATTACTCGTTTAATATAAATTTGTTTCTAATATTGTACTTTTATCTGATCCGTCTTTATATAAAAATCAAACTCAGAGAACAGAATTCGTTAATGAAAATAAGAGGCCCATCAATGAATAACCAGTTTATTATGAAAGTTATCCGATCATTAAGTTCTATATATTGGGAAATCAATGATTATAACGTTAATTCTGGTCAATATATTTCCTATCGACATGGCTCGTATTTGGAATTTTCTTAAGTACAACAGTTTATATCATAATTTTCGCAGAGATGCTTTCTTCTATTAGTCTTCTCTTCATTTATTTTTTTTGTATTCATAACTTCCCTCCTGTTTGCTATAAGTACTGCCTCATCAGTCAGTTCAAAGGCCAGGAAATCTTACAAAATATTACATCATTTAATAGTACCTTTTACTAAGACTGATATGGAAAATGACTATTGGGTTGTATTAGTCACCAACTTCCTTAGAAACTTTAAGGTAGATTTACTCTGTTTAGTATTTTGTAGTTTTAACGCATGATACTTTGATCATAACCTCAAAAGTTGATATGACTACATATATATATTATTGAATAATAGTTAATGTCATTGATTTAAAGAGTTGGTAAAAAGAAAATAGGTTTTTCTTGTTAGAAATTATTCACAATAGACTATTTCAGATTCTATGAGGTAATGACTCAACAAAGTCAACAATTTTAATTAAATATTATTATTTATATTTACTATAGATATGGCTTTTTCATTCGTTGCATTCTTTAAAGTAATAAAGATTTCTCACCTTTATTGAGTTTCAAATAAACATCAAATTTCAATATGACTCATCTGTTTCAGTGAATTCTTAAATATAGATTATGTCGAAGTTTTAAACTCGTGGTGAAACAGAACGAACTGATTGATTCTTCGTTTCTGTCCCTCTGTTTCTCCACTACCAACAACTAGATAAAAATTTCCATCATTTATGAACTTTAATCTTATCAAGGATTCTATTGTTGCAAAAACTATGAAAAATATGGTTTGAAAGTTCCTTCAACTTGTAATATAAGAGAACGAGAGTTTAAAGTTTCGTACTTCCTGTCTGTCTGTAGATGAACGAAACCTTAAGAAGAATGCCCAAAATTGCCCCCTCCGTAGACCTAGGCATATGATACATCATTTTAAAGCTTATGATGTGGTGAGTAAAAAAGTCAATGGAACATAGCCCTGCAACCTTACCGTTTCTGTCCATACTAACATTTAGATTTTTATCATCACGATGAACAGATTGACACCCATATTGGCGAGGTTCGGGAGAGTTGCCGGTCAGTGACCTTTAATGACCTATATCTCCGCGAATAATAAGTCTGATGGGATTCAAGTCTTAATAATTACTCATTTTAAAGGTTATTAATGCTAAAAAAAGTTACTATTGAATTTAAATGCAAGCCTTTCTGATATGTCAGTACACAGATTGGAACCGAACTTCGAAAACCTTATAGCTTGATTGAAAAACTAGCTTAGTGAATAGTACTTACAATGGAATCCTTCTGTTGCCGAGCATTATACGGCTTTTGTTTGATTTTTATTGGTTACACATCTTCTGATTATTCATTGACTTGTAACATGAATAATTTGCCTTCATTTTAAGATGTGTTCTTTTGTGGGACAATTTGTCTGCTATAGATCTCTCTATTTGTATAAGAGAATTTTTCCGCTAGAATAAAATATGTCATAAATTCGAAAAATATTGAGAAACTAAGTTTAGCATTTGAACATCAAGAAAAAAATCGTATCGCAAGTACGTTAGATTATAATTGAAAACTGCTTAACTATAAAACTATGAAATCGAAAACAATACTATCGCTCACTCTTCTGAATTGCATTCTTTTTGAGCGGATAAGATTATAATCACCTGAATCCATAGGAACTAAAGTGTACTGACATATCAGTAGCTACTGTTCATAATGGTTTTATGAAGAAAATTATAACATATTAAATTATTTAAGGAAATACTAGTGATAGAACAGACGATTTATAGATTCATACTTTATCTGTTTGTAGACTTAACACCTATCTTTCGTTTGAATATTGCACAAAGTATATCACAGTGGGGCACCCTTGCTTCTACGTCAAAATCTCGCTGCCAATAATGTCGCTGGTAAAAAATGTCGCCGCGAATAATGCCTTCATACAAAAAATTTCACCACATAAAATTTTACACAAAAATGCTCTGTTTCAAGATTTTTGATACATACATTCCAAGTTAAATTAATAAGAGTAAAATAACTTTGAAAATATTTTATCAGAACAAGATAATTTTTTTCATTTAATTATAGTAATAAAATAAAATTTACTAATTTGCAGAAAATGATTAATGGAATACATGAATCGGAGTATGATCTGAGCCTTCTTAGCAAGGAAGCTCATTCATAGTAGGCGATGGAAAAATTAGTGATTGAAGTTTTTTGACTATAAACTATTTAAACATTGGTTTGATAAAAGACTATTCATAAACATGTTCTTTTTCAATCTTTCGCTGGGTTTTTTATCATTAGGATAAAATAATACTGGCGACATTTTTGACGGCGACATTTTTGACGACGACATTTTTGTCGGCGACATTATTTACGGCGACATTAATGGCGGCGACATTTTGACGTAGAAGCGATACCCTTATATTTTTTATACATTAGTATTTTGTAGTATAGTAGTTTGTTAATCTTTGGCTGATGCCTATCTGTAATTAATTACATTAATTAATTAATCAATATTTATTGTTATTAAATCTACTAAAACAAGAATATTTTTGCTTATTTTGGTACAATTGAAATTCTAATTTATTTGAAAATTTCTTTACTACTTATACTTGATAGTATACCCTTTGTCAGATTTCATAATGTGTAATTGTAAATAATGATTTTTTCATCAAGATTTTCAGATTACGATTATCTAAGTATTAAAGATTAAAAATATCGAGACAGTATAAAATAAAGCTCAAACTCTAATCAAGAGTTTTTATTATAAACAAATATTAACAAAAAATTATTCAAAGGTTTGTTTTTATAAGATATACACTATCAGAACAAACAATCTAAATAAAATAAATATTAAATTTTGTTATCTTAATCAAATGTATAGTTTAAATCCATTTCTATTCATGGATCCTGTACAGGTGATGAGTCTATCTGTTTGAGATCAAAATAAAATGAGAATTGAAATATTACAGAAAAACTAAATGTTTTACAATTTCTTAATCTCAATATTAACGAAGTGTCTAACTGCTGAAGAAAATTATAGAAATCATAATTCGCAGATCTTTATTTAAATTCAGAGCTTATTAACTATTACACCAATCTTATAATAGTTGG
Organism: Archegozetes longisetosus; assembly: GCA_018873245.2. NCBI lineage: Eukaryota > Metazoa > Arthropoda > Arachnida > Sarcoptiformes > Trhypochthoniidae > Archegozetes > Archegozetes longisetosus. The sequence goes on along the minus strand of JAEMBT020000001.1, from coordinate 11,568,230 downwards.
TATTATTTAAATTCAGCCATACTTTTGCGTGAAAATAAAGAAATGAATATAAATTCATATTATATTTATTTCGATTATTTTTGTAAATGTGGTCAACAAATTCTTTGGGTCTTAATCTACCTTTTAATTAACAATGGTAAATTCACTAAAAATTTTGTCACTATTAAGTTTTTAGTGTGTCTAAAAGATTTTTATATTAACGCCAGTAAGCCTAATCCTGTAAAAAATTTTCTAATAACACAAATGTATCAACATATTTTATTAGTTACTGTTTTATCCATTTTTCAAGTTATCAAAAACACTGCTTTATTGAATACAGAAGTTAGATTCTGTGAACAATACATAAATAACAATGATCCATTATTCTTAGAATACATAAAAAAATTATGACTAAAACCTACACTTGATCTAAATAGAGACGCTTATTTAAAAGAATCAATTTCAACATAGGTTCTTTTACCTTTAATACGAAAATAACAATGAACTTCACAGCTAGGATAAAATTTTATAGAACTATAAATAGAATTTTTGAGTGATAATTTCAGTTGCTCTTAGCAGATATTTCAATCAAAAGCGAGAGCTAAATAGTATTTGTAGCTCAACAATTATTTGAAAAATATCAAAGTATTTCAGGTTTATCAGTAGGATGTTTACAACATTCATTTAACAGCAGGAAGTCTGATAACCTGTCAGAAATATCTATTGAGAGTATAAAAGGGTAAAAATTGTGCATTCAAAGTATTTATATGTATTCTACAACTATTTTCAATCATGAATGCAAAAGTGATTTTGATATTTTATATCATTAAAACAGCTTACGGTAAGAATTATTCAATTATCATATAAAATTTTCTCTTATTGAAACTTTGTTAAATATTTTTGGCGTTTTCGAAAGAAAGTTCTAGTATATAGATGTGAGAATAATTCATCAGAATTTTAACTAGAATTATTGTAAAAGATTTGTAGAGAAATTTCAGGAAAACTTCTATTTAAAATTGATTTTGCTCAATTCTTCATTTTTAAGTAGATAATATGCGAAAACCTTTCTCGAATTGTATAATCGATTTTTAACTCTTTCGAAATCAAATAGCTCAATGGTCGATTACAGTCAACGAGTTCCAAAAGTGTGCTGGTGCTTTCGGTTTCGGAATTCCTTCGTCCAATATAGCCAATGCATTCATAAGTCAGGCTCGAACTAAAGGGAGTATAACATCAAAATTGGAGGCATTTATGGCAATCGCACAGTTTTCTTGGGAATCAGCAGGATTTACAGCCAGATCCGAATGGGCATGTAGTGGTGGCAGGTGGTCGGCTTGGCCTTGCGATTCATACTCAACCGAAGGCTGTCCAGCAGGAAAAAAGTATTATGGCCGAGGATTCATACAATTGACTCATTGTTATAATTACAAGGCGGCGTCAGTTGACTTTCCTGGCATTGTTGAAAATCCAGATTTAGTAGCGAATGACGATCGCATAGCTATGGGAACTGCTCTCTGGTACTGGAAGAATAGGGTTCATAATTATGCTGGTGTACAACAGGGACAGTTTGGATCGACTACTCGTGCTATTAATGGTGGACTTGAGTGCAGTCCTAAGGGAGATATAAATAAAGCTCGAAAGAGATGGCAAAAGTTTAATGAGTGTCTTAGGGTATGTCTTACTTTAAACTTATTCATATAGATATTTCTATGCATTCAAACTTCAAAATTTTGTCGAACATTTTTAGTCTGCTGGCGCTTTAAGCCTGAAGCCTAAAGAGAGCGGATGTTATGGTGCTGTTCCATTAAATTATGAAAATGAAACAATCTAATCATTTCTAAACCACCAAGTCCGAAAACAAACGGTCACAATACTATTAGTGATTCTAGATATGATTAGTGACGTGCCGAAATTGTGCCAGAATCTTTTTGCAAATCTGACTAATACATGTATGACTTCAATGACTGTACTTTAACTTATATAACTAAAAATTACATAGTCCAATTCTAAATTCAATTGTAAAACAATTTATACAATTTTATTCTTCAGTAATGTGATCCCTGTTCGTTTGTGCTAATAAAACATTTTTTCAACGCTCTTTTACGCATATAAATTTAGTGATTGCTTTAAGAGAACATTAACGAAAAATCAAAAGCTACTGTTTGATTTATAACAAATTTATTTTGTAAATAATAATGCTCTCAATCACAAAAATTCTCAATTCGAACTTTATTTGGCAGCGAAATTTCTACTATAAAAAATGCATTTTACAGTAACTACAATATTATTTTAATTAAGCCCTTTCGGGAATATTTTCAAGAAATTAATTTTTGAGCTATAATGCATATTGATTTAAAGTGAATTTCTTGAAAAAATTGTCAAAAAGGACTTAATTAAGATAATATTGTAGTTACTGTAAAATGTTCGCCTTCTGCGACGGTTTGGGGACATGTTTCGGCCTTTGGTAACCCACCAAAAAAATTCCCTTCTCTTAATCGTCGTTAAATTATAGATTTAATGCAATTGGTATTCACAGATTGTAGGTCCTGTTTGATTTCTTTAGCCGTGATTCTGCAGATTTTCGCCACATTGCTGTAATTCTGTTATCAGTTCGGTTTTTGCAGAGTATTTTCGATAAATTCTTATTAAATTGCGAGTTTTTCCAATTGTGTTGGTCTTTTTATGATCTTATAAACACATGAGTGACTGCATCCCATCATTTCACCTGTGGTATGATCTTTACCTTCATTTCTCATTCGGAATATCTGAAGATGTACAGTTTTAATAAATTCACAAACCTTAGCTATTGCTTATCTCGAATTTGTTTTAATTAATGAATTTTTTAATTAATTTTAATGCTTTTCATTATTTGTATCTTGCTTTTAAAATAAAACACTTTAATTCAATTATTAATCGCAATTAAGTAATATTGTGTAAAAGCGAAATCACTTATGACTAAGGTGTCTATAATTCGGGACATTTAACCCTCTGGTTCGAGAGGGAAAAAGGAGTTGAAAAGACTCAATTGGGGGCTTATTCTGGAAATTTAGATAACTATTTAATTACAGGAAAATTTTTGTAATCTAGAAATTGATTGAATTGTATTACATTTAAGTTTTGAATAGTTTCTAAACTATTATTTCACTCTGACTTATCTACAAATAACTTTCAAACTATAAATAAGACTTTTATGTTGTTCGTAGATAAGTTAGAACGAAGTCGAAGTTTGAAAAGTATTAATTTTTTCCATATGACATGCTATATGTTGTTATTTTAATCAGAAAATTGCATAAAATCTAATGTAATGTCATAGTATAGAAAGTTTTTTGTATTGTGAAAACTTTAGAACACTCAAAGAATTTTGCTCAATTCGGAAATTATTCGGGAAATCGAGACTTTCCCTTTGATTCAGGAAATTCGTGAGAATAAGGATGTCACCATTTAACTTCTTATTACTTGATACGCATTCATAAATTGATTTTCCGCTGATTAAGTTTAAGGAGATGATTTGAGGTCTTCCGAAATATAGACGCTCTAATTATGATCTTTCTAAAAATTCACTCCAAAAGTTTATACTTTTCCATTACTTTCAAGTAAAATATGTTTCATAAAATAAATATCAATAGAAAGTACGCAAATAACTCTTTCTTTTAGTGAAACAACCATTGGAACATTAATGAGTTTTTGCAAGAAGTTTACTTAAATAATATTTATTGAAAAGATTTCTAAAAACGCGTTAAGTCACTTATCAGAAATCGTTATAAATCTACTAATCAAAGGCTGAACTGAAACTTTTAAAGCTGTAGACTGAAAGATATTATAAAATATACAATGTGCCCACGAATTAAGTATCAACTTCTAGAAAACCGCATAAAACAAGAATTGAAAAAGACAACTATTATTCAAATAGCTTATAAGGATAACAAATAGTTTTAAATAATTATATTCAGTATAACATAAATTATTTCAAAATACTGGAAAAATGTCTTCCATTTTTAATGATACATAATATTAGCTTTAATATTAAATTTTTGATAACTTTCTTATACGTTTCACCATTTATACTGATTCTACCGCTTAACAATATTAATTTTCTCTTTAGTTGAGTACATATTGAATATTTTTATATGTAAAACCTTATTCACGTGTTATAAAATAGATAAGAGATATCAGAGATGAGTTAGAAGCCTCTCAAACTTCTGTGTGAATTTTTAAAAGGATGACACTTGACTATTGAGCACACAGTAAATTCGACTCAGTAAAATAAACTTAGAGTAATGAAGAAAGTTCTTTACTTCTTTCAAATATTGCAATACATTAATATGTATATGATTAATGAAATAATCTCATATAAGTCCGAAAGCATAAAATATAACTTAACAATACAAAGCTTATAACTTTTCGTTTATTTACTAGGATTTTCTGCATGAGTCAATGTTTCCCAAGCCATGAATAATTTGTGTCCAGTAGGACGAAATTTTTTAGTGATCAATTCGCGGGTTTTAGGCATATCTATGCCCATCCTATTGTGGTAATGATTGTAACCAATTTCCCACATGAATGATTCATCAATATTGTGTGTTAGTTTGCCACCACATAACCACTCTGGAACTGATGCTCCCAGAATATAATTTGCATGAAATTCTAAAGAATTAACAATCCTTTCGTGTGCCTCCTTGTACAAATCTACACCCTGATGCCAAGCAGTTTCTGCTGTATTGATCGTTGTTGATAAACCCATGGACGTGTGACCGAAGTCTCTGCACGTTTCTTGAGACAGTCCATCTACATACGTCTTTTGATTGTACCAATAATGAATTAACTCATTATCAGTCATGGGCTTGAAAGATCTATCTGATAGAGGGTGTGCACCATCAGACTTTAGATATACATATGCCGGAACTCTAGTTCGCCACCGTGATAACGCGTTTTCAAACATCTCATGATCTTCGAGGAATACTGATATTGCGGCTGTGGCTTCTATCAGGGTTAAATGCCAATTACCATTTGTTCCAGCACTCACTCCTTTATGTACAACAGGTAGATAGACTTTTCTCAACATTTCCGAGAACCGTTCTTGTTTTTCTGCGCTCCAACTTGTGTTCGTGTACTTTATTATTTCTCCTGCTCGCGGCCATACAGATCCCACCCATCCTGTTTGCAAAGGGGCGTTACTATTATTATGTGCTGTTATGACTGACGCCCACGCGTCCATAATATCAATGGCTTTATTTGCGTGTGTTATGTTTCCGGTGTAATACCAAATGAGTGCGTGAGTGTATGCGGATACGCTGCTATTCATCTCATCAGAACATCCATTATCTGGATGCGAATATGACCCACATTCCACAACTTTGCGTGGTTTTGGATTGAATGAAAGTGATGCTGTATCATCCTCGACCATATGTTTGTACGCCGTCTCCCAAGGTTCAGTCCTAGCTTTGATCTTAGCTTCAACCAAATCCAGCATCGATTTACTGACCAGTATTCCTGGATGTTTGAATGAACTAGATTCAGTGGAATAGATCAATAATGACTGAGAGACGATAACAAAATAAACAAATAGCATAATTCTATGCAAAGTCATTATTGTACAAAAAATAAATATAAGCTTTTTTTATTCAATGCTAAATCTAAATGAATTGGTTATTTCTCAACTTCGATAAATATAAGCACTTATTTTTATAAACATATGGGAGTTCACATCAAAGTTATATCACTCGAGTGTTAGATACAGACGAAAAATCTATTCTATGTACTGGGTGTCCAAAATATTACAAGTTAAATAAAAGTAACGGTATTTGTGAACTGTAAGCGATAAATTTGTTGTGATTTCAGAGTTCATAAAAATAAAATTCGGACTTAATTACAACAATGCTTTTAATATAAAATATGGCGTCGCTTGCGCATACATACGATGTCAGCGAAAGAGTCGAAATTATTAGACTTCATTATCAGATAAATTCGGGACCACTTGGAGTCTGTAAAGCCTTTCGGACACAAATTGACAGACATTCGACGATAAGGCCGGACACTGTTAAGAGGTATAAAAACTGATATGTTAGTGGAATTTTTTAATAACGCAATAAAATGTTTGCTTAAACTAGTTTTAATTTTCTTTCTTTCGATTACAGTTTAGTTGAGAAGTTCGAGAGAAATGGAAGTGTTCTGGACGATAATGAGTCCAAAACAGGTTGTCAACCAACTGTTGCGACTCCAGAAAATTTGGACAAAATTCGAATATTTTTCGAAGAAAAGCCTGCAACTTCTGTCCGAGACGACGGAAAACATTTTGAGTCAATCCTCAATTAGTTCCTACTTTTGTGATTAAATTGCATTTTATTTCATTTCGATATCCCTGTTGGTTAGTTTTTTATTTAATTTTTATTTCACTTGTTTATTTTTGGACACTCAGTATTTTTATAAGGTGTTTTGATAAAAATATAATCGTAAAGCTATAAGTTGCTGTCATTTAAACACTTTTTCACTAAAGTCTCTTACATTATTAATATACTAATCATTTCTAATAATGTGTTGAATTGAGGTTAAAATATTTGTGTTCAGCTAATGTACACCAGTGTTCCATCATTTGGACATAATTATATAATCGTTGAACATATATTGAGCGATAGAGAGAATGCATATTTAATATTTACGTACTCGAAATCAAATGAATGGAACGTTGAAGTACTATACAGTAGAATTCAAAAATACGTTAAATAGATCGCCTACTAATATTATGAGTCCTTGATATTTAATAGTATTCAACATCGAATCTATACCTGAGAATAAAGATTTTTGATCAAGAAAACATATAATTTGAACAATATGTTAAATCGAATTTATTGAGAAGTTGTGATTATTAAATATTAAGACTGTGCAAACCTGAATTAATCTAAATTTAATTTCTAATTCAACTTTGGTGAATATTATTGAAGTTAATGTTAACAGTTAAAGTTGAATGGCTTTAATTATTCCGAAGCTAATTTTAAAAATTTGTTGTCATATATGTTAAAATTATTTTTATTTTAATCTTTTAAAATATTTTCAATAGTTATGTAGTCATACAATTAACTTTTTAGTTTTAACACCAAATACTCAATAAAATATTGAACTATTGATATAATTAGTCCAAAAATCAATAGATAGAAAAAAGAGTCTAAATTCATTAACTTTAATCCACTGCGAAAATTATTTTTATGAGTATATTTCTTATCATAGAATCCATTGATTTGATTTAAAAATTGTTTATATCTATTATAAACTCTTTGTTCCCAATTAATAAAAAAGCCACTGGTTTGCATCAGTAAAGTACTTAAAAGATATAAATTAGCTTAGGTAATGATTTCAGAAATTCAGCAATCTATCAATGCTTACACATAATTCAATTCATTCTTCCAATTTAAGTCCTTCTTCATAGCCATAGCGATGTGAGTTATATAAAGAAATGAATTTTCTTCTATCGCTAAATAGAATGACATCGGATCAGATGAAATAGCAATAGACAGACTATCTTGAGTTGAAATATAAGCCTCTTGACGTCGACTACTTTTGATGATGTTTGCATATCTGCTTGAATATTCAGTCGTTCCTATAATTGATTTCATCATATCTTTGCAAAATTCACATCCTCCAGACTTTCATATAAAACAAAATATAAAACATAAAATATTAATTTTTAACAAATGTGTACTATGAATAATTTTTAGAACACTATCCTAACTTTTATTCAAATGATAAATGCATAGTAAATGAACAATGGTTACTTTCATTTTCAAATAAATCAAGTTCCTTCATATTCAGAATTTATATATGAATATCTAAACTCAACTAAAATCCTTAAATTTAATTCCTCGTCAAAAGTTTAACTCTTAATTAAACAGATGAGAACATTAGTTAAGAATTGATTTCATATAATTAATTATTTTTAAACTAAAATATGTTCACAATTTTTTTTAAATCTATTTTAAATAATAGAACTAATATAAACAGTCATTTTAAATTACTAGAATACGTTTAAGTGTATCTAGCTTTACACAATCGATTGAAGCGCTATAGATAGATCAAACTGAAGCTGTAATAACCACAATGTTCAGTAATAAAGATAGGAATATAGGCAATACAGTCGAAATCTTTCAATTTAATTTAACAAACATCTGTTATGATCATTTCAAACTAATTTCTTAAGCTTCAAAAATTTAAACTATCAATATAAATATTGAAAATTTGTAACTATATCTCTTGACTTTATGAAGATAGTTTCACATATTGCTTACTCAACTGAAAGCAACTATAAACTCGAATGAAACACTCATAGTAAAGTTGATATAAAAGGTAAGCAAATAGCTGCGTTAACATAATTGAATCTTAAAAAATAAGAGTGATAAACATTACTCAACTTTAATTATTTTATAGTAAATCGATTCACGATGTACAGATACTATAATTTTTTCTTCTTTTTGAGCTTCAGCTAATTCATAAAATGATTTGATAGTTGGAGTCATATTTGGTATTGCCATCACCGATGATAATAATCCTGCATAGGCTGAAGATATCACTATACAAGAAAGCATCCATGAAGTCAAGTAAATATAAAGTCCTATCGATTCTGGTATTTTAGTCCAATAGCCTAGGATTTATTGAATAAATCTCTGAATGTATTCATATCATTCGGTTTATTTACTTACTTTGTTTCAATAGAGGACATAAAACAATTAAGAAATAATTCAATTTATAAACATATTTCGTGAAAACACTAATAATCAATAATGTAATGAACATTAAAAACCATATTTGTTTTGAGAAGATTGTGAACAAAATTGTTGAATTATTCACAAGTTTTGGTGCTTGTGTTATGAAAGTGATCGGTGAAAAATGATAACTTCTCGAGAAGTCAACCACTTGTTCTCTATCAAAATCGACACTTATTCCTCCCAAACCAAAATCCGTTTCCTAAAAAATAAAAACAGAAGTATCAATGAATTAAAAGAAAAACAGAATCTATATCATGTTTGTTTTTTCTCCGTATGTTTAAACGATAAAATCTAGTTAGATTAATTGTTGTTTCAACTAAAATGATGTAGTTAGTTTATCATAAACAATTTTCAAGCACAAATTTTTCATTGAGCACTATATCATATTTATAAACTGTTGGTATGGATATAATTCATTTTTTATGAAAAAATTGATTATTTCAGATTTTAAAATTATTGATATTATAGCTTTATTATAGAAATTGTTTATTTGAGAAAAATGTTTACGTTTCTAATGATTTGGCCTATAACTCCATTCCACTGTCCATTAGGTAACTTAGTTCCCCATAGTTTATTTGCATAAACCAAAGAATAAGTTAAATTGAAAATTTCAGATAATGTATTCAAATAATAATACTCTATCCCATCGAATAATTGCCATCGATCTGTTGAGTTAGTTTCATACAGATAAGTAAATGGAGCAATCTATAACGAGTCAATAGATACAATCAAGTTGAATAAGCTTTTATTAATTATATCATACCGGATTTATTGCAACTTTGAATTCATTTTTGTGAAAATTTGTTCTTTTCCACATAGTTATTACCAAAAAGGTGTATTTATATTGTTTTTTATTGTATTACTATAAAACTGAATTATATTAATACTTTATATCGTTACTTGTATATTTTTTGTTGTCACTATTTTCACAAAAGTCACTCTTATTCTAGTAATTAAGCGTTTAGCAGTAACAATGAATAATGAATTTTATACATTCTTATGTGCAAGCAAATAAGCTAACGATTTTATTGTATTATTTTGGATGGTGACTCAAATCCTTCACCACTTTTCACTTTCCACTTTTCGTTCTTCACTTTCCATTTTTCACTTTTCTCTTTTTACTTTTTACTTTTCAAATTATCTTGTCTACTAATAGAATATCACTCAAATATCTTGAATCTTCGCCTTTATAAAGGTTGCTAAGCGACGCTTAGGGCTGTCTTATAACCAAACGTTAAAATATTTGATCAAATAATGTCAACTGAAGACAACTTATTTTTATGCTAAAGGAATAGAATTATTAGAAGTAATAATTAGTGTCAAAGACGTACAATCGTTTGCAAAACCTGGTCAAAACACACATTTTATATATTAATAATTAATAGTTAATTGATCTTTAATGAGTATTGTTCAAAATTTCAAAAGTGAACTCTTGAACCTTTCATCTGATATGCTTAAGACTTATATTTCTGGGAACGGTGTGCAAAAACCTTTTAAATGATGTCCATATCATAGATGTTCATTAGTCGAACTGTTGGAACAGATGGGAATGTAACCATCATCTCAAAAATTTTTGCACGCCAATTTCAGAAATATACACTGAGCATCAAAAATAATCTGTTAACCTATTTTTAAAATAAATTATTATTTACTTAAACATAACTTAAGTATATCAAAGAATTTTCGCAAATTAGTTTATAGACTAAGCTAGCTTTAGCCAATTCCATAACATAATTAATCCGTAGTTAGAATATGATTCTTATTCTATACCAATTATACCCAATATTTGCACCAAATATGGTCGGATAACTAATTATAACAATTAGCAATTAGACTAAAACTATGACTAATAACTAGTGGGACTTCTCATACTTAATAACCTCATCTAGTGATGAGCAGGTCCGAGTCTTCAGGTCTTTTTGAAAGACTCGGACCTGGGACCTGGACCTCTAACCCAGGACCCGGACTCAGACCTCTTGGAAAACTGAAGACCTGGACTCGGACTCGGACCTCGACCTTAAGACTCGAACCCGGACTCGGGACCTTGGTTCTTCGAGTCTTTAACATTCGGGCCTCAAGACCCTGACTCCGATACAAAACAAATCTGTAAGTGAAATATTCTGATAATGATTGGTTTTTATGCGAGGAATGAGTGACTTTTTGAAACCATTCAAACAGGCAACAAACTTATATCACGATCTAAATATATAAGCATATGCTTAATTTTGCTAATTCTCAAACTTTTTATTAACAATTAAATGATCACAATAATCCAAGTAACAGTTCGATTGAACCTTGTACTGAAAATATGCTTTTGAAGTTTGATAAGTATAAAGATTTACTTGAAATTGATATCACAAAATTAGCTGCCATACTTGACCTTCGCTTGAAACTCTATTTCTCTGAGAATGATCAAACTGTAAAACAGGTATTTGTTTTCTTCAATAAAAATTATCATCAGATCATTCAAATTAAAATTGTAAGTTCAAATGTTTCGTTTGTCTTTAAATTTATAAAATACAAGAGTTGAAACATATGATGAAATTGAAAAGTATTTAAGTTTGCTTATCGCTGATTAGAGAACTGAGCCTTTGTTTTGGTGGAAAAAATTGTTTAGAATTTCCTCATCTTTCACAGTTTGCATTACCCAAGTCTGTTGGCGTAGTGGTCAAAACACTGACAGAGCAACCCTTGGGGAGCGGGTTCGAATCCCACTGTGGCGTACTGCTTCCTTCTAACCAGGTAACACTGGGCCGGGAGGGAAGAGAAGGCTCAGGGGGATCTTCGACGACCGCGGTCCCAAACCGAGGGTCGTAACTCGGTAGAGTCTGGTCTCTGAGACCACCAGACGACAGACTCGGAGGGCTCAGGTGTGTCCTCTTAAAACTGTGACACTATCCTCGCTGCGATACCACTGAGTAAAAGCGGCGACCCCTGGCCTTAGTTGTGGGCTGTGCAGGGGGAAACAACAACAGAAACAGTTTGCATTCGAAATACTTATTATCCCAGCATCGAGTGTCCCTTCAAAACATGTATTTTCAAAATCTAGGAATTTTATCAGCAAAAAGAGAAGTTAATTGAGCGCTAATTCTGCTAGACCTTGCGTGTATCTCATTTCATGAATCCCTTATTTTGCAAGTTTAAAATAAATTATTAATATTATATTATTAATAATTGATCTTACTATCAATGATTTAATAAAAGTTAAAATTTTTGAATGATAATATTTTGTCTATTGTTAAATTTAAGTTTAAAAGGGAGTCCGAGTCCAGGACCTAAAGTCTTTATCAAAGACCCGGACCTCAAGCTCAGGACCCGAACCTGGACTTCTGCCAAATATAAGGACTCGGACTCGGACTTTAGGACCTCAGGACCTCAGGTCCCAGGTCTTTAACCGTCTTAAGGTCCGGACTCGCTCATCAGTAACCTCATCAATACGCTCCTCCATACTATCAACTAATTTCTGACACGTTTCGGGCCCAACCGAGGAGCAGATCAAAACCAACGTTGTGATGAGATCTTTAATTCTAATGTTGGAGACTGGTCGCATCTGCTGCTCAACTTAGTTCCAAAGATGCTCTATGGGTTTAAGGTCAGGACTTTAGGAAGGCCATTGGAGAACATTGGCTTCTGACCGCCGAAAAACTCTTAGGTGATACAAGCAGTATGCTTGGGGTCATTGTCCTTTTGTAAAGGAGGCCATTCGGGAGACTAAGTTCACGCACAAACTTCTTTAAATAGTAGCGCAATATATTTATATAAATAAATCGATCTATTGTGTCCTCAATCATTACTAAATCACTCACTCCACTGGTAGAAAAGCATCCCCAAACCATAGTATATTCGTATCTATGTTTAACAGTGCCATGTAAACAGTCAAATTTAAGTCTTCTCCTTGCCTTCTTCAAACCAATTAACGTTTAACTGACCCATGAATGTCGAACCAAAGGACGGTGCCCTAAAACCCTTTCGGATACCAATAATGGTCATGTGCCCATTGGAGTCGAAATTTTCTGTTTAAGAGGCTAATAAAACGCTTTTTACAGGACGCCCTGCCCTTAAAACTGGTTCTGTTGAGAATTTTTCGTATAGTCGAAGCGCTGATGGTGATTTCATGCTGAGTTTCCACCATACTAATAATTTTTTGCGCCGATATCTTTAGACTTTTAAGGGTCTCTCGAACAATACCCTGACTCTCATGGGCTGTCAGCAGCATGTTTCGGCCCCGTCCATCCTTGTTTGCTGGGGATTTGGTATTCTTATACCTATTGATAATTCCTCTGACATTGGACTTGAGTATGTCGATCACGTCCGTGATTTCTTGATACAATTTCCCCTTAAAACTAAGACGTAATAAGAAGTGAACGTTCGGCAACTGCAGCTATACACCTTTCAATGCTTTCTTTCATGCTTTTGTTAAATGACTCCTATACCTCTAATTATAAATTGTTCCATATTTGGTTTATTTTCGTGACCCACAATTAAAATTTTTTTATTCTTTCTCAACAATATCTTTTAATATTTCCCATAAGTGTTGAATCGGGTTTAGGTAAAAAAAATGAATTCTCAAAATTGTCATGGGTTTCCGGATTTTTTTGTGATTAGGATTATTAACATTTGCCATGAAATGCAGTTCATATTTTAAAAGAATAACAATTCAGATCTATTTTGTTTATATAAGATGTTAAAAATCTTGTAAAGAGAGTCAGCCGGGGTAATGGGTGCCTTTTCTGGGCAAATACTATTGATGATCGATCTTAATAGTACTCGATGTGAGGAGTCAAATGATATATTACATGCCCATATTCTGTCCATAAATTACGTAAAAAATTAATTTTATAAAAATTCAAGAAATAGTTTGATAATTGTACCCTTTGCGAGCACCTACTTTTGATGATAGATCCTAGTAGTACTCGATGTGGAGTCTAATAATATATCACATGCCATGTTTTATCTATAAATTAGGTGAGAATTTTGATTTTTTATATATCCAGACACCCACCTTACCACCCCAGACATCCCCTCTCCATTCATCCTTCTCTCAAAGTACCTATTGGCGACTCGTTTAACCTAACCACCACGAACCCAATTTAAACTTAGCTGAAGATAATGTCAGATCGCTTCATTCGGAACGCTTCGTGACCTGACGCAGTTTTCACTTAGGTTAAATCATGCACGTGGATACTTAATTATTTTATAGAGAATTATCTTATATCGCATTTCGGAGGGTATACCTAGCGATAGAACTATTTTTCAGTTTTTAAAATATTTCATTTTTAAGTAATTTATTGATAGAATATGGGCATGTAATATATCATTCAACTCACTATATCGAGTACTATTAGAATCGATCAGCAAAAGTGGGTGCCTGGGGTATGTAATAATTATTAAAAGATCAAAAATTTCACGTAATTTGTGGAAAAACATGGCATGTGCTATATCGTTAGACTCCACACACCGAGTAATATTAGGATCAATCATCAAAAGGGTGTGTCCGGAAATGGCATCATCTACCGCTTATTGTTAGTTCTTATATACTTTATTTATGCGGGATCATGTGTAAAAAAAAGTTCAAACTATTGTTAGTTTTACAAATAATAATCGAGAACTTATAATCACTAGTATATGAACTTATACAATATAAGTTCAAGACTTTTGCAAGCTATGACTGTCTCAATAGAAATTGCTTACCCAGCAATCTTACCATCAGATATATGAAGTAATTATAGACAAGTTTTCTTTAGAAGTCTTTATTACAACTAACTTTAAAATTTATTTCACAAATGCCTTTTATACAATAAAAATTGGTCATTACTAATACTATACTAATGGTCACTTATAGAACCATTGATAGAGCCATTGATAGAGCCATTGATAGTTACTGATCGCCACAAATTGTTAAGACTGTGTAAATCTGATTGAATCTAAATTTAATTTCTTATCAAACTTTAGCAAATATTATTAAGGTTAACGTTAACAGTAAGAGTTTAATGACTTTAATTATTCAGAAATTAATTAATACATAAATAAATTTAAAAATTTATTGTCATTTATGTTGTAATTATTGTTAGTATTAATCTTTTAAAATATTTTCAATAGTTATGTAGTCATAAAATTAACCTTTTTAATTTTAATATCAAATACTCGATAAAATATTGAACTATTGATATAATTAGTCCAAAAATCAATAGATAGAAAAAAGAGTCTAAATTCATTAACTTTAATCCACTGCGAAACTTGTTATTTTCATGAATATACTTCTTATCATAGAATCCATTGATTTGATTTAAAAATTGTTTATATCTATTATAAACTCTTTGTTCCCAATTAATAAAAAAGCCACTGGTTTGCATCAGTAAAGTACTTAAAAGATATAAATTAGCTTAGGTAATGATTTCAGAAATTCAGCAATCTATCAATGCTTACACATAATTCAATTCATTCTTCCAATTTAAGTCCTTCTTCATAGCCATAGCGATGTGAGTTATATAAAGAAATGAATTTTCTTCTATCGCTAAATAGAATGACATCGGATCAGATGAAATAGCAATAGACAGACTATCTTGAGTTGAAATATAAGCCTCTTGACGTCGACTACTTTTGATGATGTTTGCATATCTGCTTGAATATTCAGTCGTTCCTATAATTGATTTCATCATATCTTTGCAAAATTCACATCCTCCAGACTTTCATATAAAACAAAATATAAAACATAAAATTAATTTTTAACAAAAATGTACTATATATGATTCTTAGAACACTATTCTAAATATTATTAAATGAAAATTGTATAGAAAACGATCAGTGGTCACTTTCATTTTCAAGAAAAAAGTACCTTTAGAAATATATTTAGAACCTATACATGAACATTTAAGCCAAATTAGTCTTCTAATTTAATTTCCTTATCAAAATTAAATCTAAATTTATTAGATCCGGACTTCAGTTAAGAATTGATTTCATATCATTAATGTGAAGAATTATATATCCTATATTATATGGAATCGAATACATATTGTTAGCTTTGTTATTTTTATATAACTAAAAAGATACAATATTTAATGAGTTCCAATTAATCCATGTTTACCCGAAATGAAGTTTACCTGGAAACCCGAAACCCAAATTGTACTTCGAATTAACAGGATATGTTTAAGCACATCTAATTTTAAATACTCGATTGAGGTACTGTAGATAGATCGAACTAAAACTGTAATGACCACAATGTACAATAATAAATCGAAATGCTGATAGTGCAGTCAAAATCCTACAATTTATTTCTTAACTACTTCTTATATCTATTATAATCATTTCTAATTGTTCCTCTTAGCTTTAAGAATTTAAATCATCTATATAATTATTGAAAATCCATAACTATATCATTTAACTTTTTGAAGAAATTTTCACATGTTGTTTACACTAAATAAACTCAAATGAAGCACTCAAATCAAAGTCGATATGAAAAATAGGCAGCTGTACTAATATAACTCAACCTTAGAAAATAAGAGTGATCAACATTACTCAACTTTAATCATTTTATAGTGAATCGAATGAAGATATACAGATACTATAATTCTTTCTTCTTTTTGAGCTTCAGCTAATTCATAAAATGATTTGATAGTTGGAGTCATATTTGGTATTGCCATCACCGATGATAATAATCCTGCATAGGCTGAAGATATCACTATACAAGAAAGCATCCATGAAGTCAAGTAAATATAAAGTCCTATCGATTCTGGTATCTTAGTCCAATAGCCTAGGATTTATTGAATAAATCTCTGAATGTATTCATATCATTCGGTTTTATCACTTACTTTGTTTCAATAGAGGACATAAAACTATTGAGAAATAATTCAATTTATAAACATATTTCGTGAAAACACTAATAATCAATAATGTAATGAACATTAAAAACCATATTTGTTTTGAGAAGATTGTGAACAAAATTGTTGAATTATTCACAAGTTTTGGTGCTTGTGTTATGAAAGTGATCGGTGAAAAATGATAACTTCTCGTGAAGTCAACCACTTGTTCTCTATCGAAATCGACACTTATTCCTCCCAAACCAAAATCCGTTTCCTAAAAAATAAAAACAGAAGTATCAATGAATTAAAAGAAAAATAACATCTATATGTATATCATGTTAGCCCTTTTTCATAAGTTAAAACGATGAATTCAAGTTAGATGAATTGGTTTTTCAACTAAATTATTGTAATTAGTTAAGCATAATTAAATTTAAACACAAATTTTTCATTGAGTACAGTATCATACTTATCAACTGTTAATATAAAAATATAATTTACACCTCTTGTAAAAATTGATTATTTCAGATTTATAAATTATTGAGGTTATAGTTTTATTTTAAAAAATTGATTTACTATGTAATAGTATTTACATTTCGAGTAATGTAGCCCATAATACCATTCCACTGTCCATTAGGTAACTTATTTCCCCATAGTTTATTTGCATAAACCAAAGAATAAGTTAAATTGAAAACTTCAGATAATGTATTCAAATAATAATACTCTATCCCATCGAATAATTGCCATCGATCTGTTGAGTTAGTTTCATACAGATAAGTAAATGGAGCAATCTATAACGAGTCAATAGATACAATCAAGTTGAATAAGCTTTTATTAATTATATCATACCGGATTTATTGCAACTTTGAATTCATTTTTGTGAAAATTTGTTCTTTTCCACATAGTTATTACCACAAAGGTGTATTTATATTGTTTTATTAGTCATATGTTTTTTGTTGTTATTTTCACAAGACACTCTTATTCCCAGAATTAACAGTTTAACTATAATAGTAAATAATAGATTCTATACATTCTTGTATTCAACAAATGAGCTGATGATTTTATTATATTACACTTTGAACAATAATTTTGATTTTTTATTGAGATTAATTGAATTACTATTAATTCCTCCAAATTATATATTTTTACTATGAAAAACATTCATACTTTCTTCAATTTATCTACTATCAAGCAACAACAGTGAACTAAAAATATAAATCTATTGATTGGTTGTTCTTTTATAGCTGTTTCTGTTAATAATAAACTTATTCATTATGCTTTCGAAATATTAATTGTATACTCATTATATGAATTGATTTTTCATTATTTCTCTTAATGTTAATACCCTTAAAAATACTTTAACATTTGTTAACTGCATGATCATTAATGTTACTTTTGTACACAAATTTTTGATTTAAAGTAATAACATATATTCTAGATTGAAAGTCACTAGATACTTTTATTTTCATTTTATTCTTTGTTTAAAGATAGAATATGGGTGGTAAAAACTTAACTATCTGGTAATTATTGATGAACATAACATAGCTTTGAGCTGCGCTGCGCTCCAAGCTCAAAATTAGCTCAAGATATGTAAAAGCGATCTCAATTGAATAAAATTGTTTAATACACTAATGAGTTAAACGAATAAATAAAATGCTCATTCTGATAATAGTCCTTTGAAAAATAAGAGCTTATATGTTTTGATATTTAAATCCTACTTGATAGAAGGGAGAACAGAGAGGAATAATAAGCTATTGTGTCTGGACGAAGTGATTTGACCACATATAAACATTCACTATTAGGGGCCACACGTGACAGTAAAATATTAAAGCATAATTTCCACAAGTTTAATAGAATTTTGATTTTAATTGATTTTTCTGTAATTGGTTCTATGGGAGACTTGACTCCAAAAGTTAATTTTATCCCTGTACCACCTCTCAATTAGAACTAAACTTTCATAGTACATGTATTAAAAATGAAAAATGTTTTTAGAAAAGTTTCATAACTGCTTAAGGTTTGAAACATATCCAATACCTCATACAAAGTTAGCTATTTGTATATGGAGTTATCAACAGAATAAGTTCATTATTTTTTGACTGTGAAGTAAGTAATGCTCAAATGAATTATATGTTGAGGTATTATTCATGGATGAACTGGATTGGACAATGAATGATTAGATCTGAGTAGTAAGCATAAAAGTTCTATTTTTACTTTCTACTAATAACACTACCTCGATAGCTCAGTCAGTAAAACGATGGGTGATGTTTCTAGACCTTTTACTTTATTATTAAAAAATTGAAGCGTGAAAAACTAGTTCATTTTTGAATGAGGTTTTGAATATGTTCTAGGCCTTAATCAGCTATGAAAATTTCCTAAAGACATTTCGTACTTTTGATACATATACAATGAAAATTTAGTTCTAATTGAGAGGTGGTACGGGAGTCAAATTAGTTTTTGAAATAAGGTTAGTTTCCTGTAGAACCCATTATATAAAAATCAATTAAAATTCATTTTCTTTTAAACCTGTGGAAATTATGTTTTAATATTTCACTATTATATGTGACCCATAATAGTGAATGTTTATATGGGGTCAGATCACTTCGCCCAGACACAATTGCTTATCGTCCCTTCTCCTTTGAAAATAAAGCGGCACACAGTATTATACAGTGTTGCTAAAGCTTGCTGAGAATACTGAGTTTTTCGAAATAAAAATTTTCAAAATAAGTCTTATTGTTAACATTATTTCTATATGGTAAATCACTAGACTGTTTTAGAATTTCACAATAAGCGTTTTAATTAAAAGTGTATAGTATTTACCATACTGAGCTGTTTTCTATCTTCACTGGTAATAAACCAAGAGGCTAGCAGCTCAGTCAAATCCAGTAAAATTTGTTCTTCTCTCATAATAAATAAATTAGTACTTTATTGACTAGCTTTAAGGTCATGTTTTTGTATCATTATAATCAAGTGAAATAACCAGATAAGTGATCTTAACTGATCCTTCGAATATTCAATGAAATAATAACAAAAATCAAACTTGGCTTTATTTATTTTCAATTTCTTAATATGTTCCACAATGGAAAGATTAGTTTAATTTGGTTCAAAAAAATGTTCAGACTGATTTAATTTGAAATCTAATAGATGAATTGAAATTTACAATGTCCTGATTTTACTCACACGCTATAGCCGATCAATTGATGCATAGCGTAGTACCAACAAATGATTATTCGAACTAAGTTATGTCAATCTGTAAATTGAAAAGACCTAACTTTTATTTTGAATTTTGTTGAAAATAAACATTCATTTATGAAACAGCGGCTTTATAACAAAAAAATTTGAGCTTATATTCTCAATTAAAGGGTACATTGTGTTATCTGGTCATTTTAGCAAATTATTTGATTACATTTAACTACGTTTTAGTATTTATTATTCAGATATATTTTCAGTAACAAATGTTAAGCAATTGTGTTGATTAATAAACTTCATCCAATATTCTATAAATTTAACACTCAACAATTGAGGTAATGACTTAATCTCATTCTATTGATTATTCGTTAAGAGATAAAATTGCATTTTGTTAGATTTAATTATTGTAACAAATGTTATATTTTCAACGTATAAATGTATATTTTTATTCATATTCATTAACTTGTGTGAAACAGTCACTGAAATGAATTTATAAATCTATTAATTGAATTTTTTTATTAGCCATGCTATAGTGAACAATATTATGTTATCGTAAACTTCGCATTCTTGTATCAATCGATTTTTCATTATTTCTATTAAATGTGAAGTCAATTAGGAAACATAATGGTATTTACTGTTATTCTTGCACAAGATTTTAAATAATAGATTATAAAACTTAGTCTGAATAATAGATAATTAAATATGTTTAGATTTTGGACATTTAAAAAATTGAGCTTAAGCATTCTTATCTGAATCTTTATAATGATGCCAATGCAAAAGCGTCTTATGATGGAATGCTTTGCACTTCTCTCTATTCTTTACTCACTCTTCCAATAACAGAACGAATTAGAGCTTTGCGTATAAAATACTTTATTAAATGCCACAAAAGAATTGTACATTAAATTAACTATCTATAAGTCAGACACGAACTACCCACTCAACTCCTCAAATGACTCTTTAAATACGTTTAGAGTTGAGGCGAAAACTTTCGCGTAGATTTCGATTGTCGTTCAACAATGTTATTCACTGGTCATTTGTTGCTGACTAGCTACGTGGCCAGCTACAAGGAAACTCAAAGTTCACTTATTGATAAGTTGTCAATAAGTTATTTACACACGTATTTTTGAATCCGAAAATAGTCCGGATTCAGAGAAAAAGTTGTTTGCAGTTAATAATTTAGAAATAGGACATTGAGTCCTATCAGTAATTGTTAACTTGTAAGTGCGAAATATTTTATGTACTCACAATAGTAATAAAATTTTCAGTCGAGTATTTTGAAAGTTTTTCTAAAGTTCAGAGAAATCAAGCTTGATGTTTCAAGATAAATATAAATCTCACTTATATTTTCAGTGAAAACAAATTTGATTCATATTTATTCTTTAATTTAAAAATACTAAATTTAAATTGATATTAGAAATAAATAACCGATAATCGTTGAAAGAACTCCGATCAATTTTACCCTAAACTATTATGTTATTATGGAGATGGCAAATGAATAAGAATTTTATATTGGAGTTGTATACCCAATAGTACTATTTTTTGAGTTATATTAGGTTAGATTAGTTTAGGTTAGGTTACATTAGTAGTAACGTTAGTAGTATTAGTAATAGTAGTATTAGCAATAGTAGTGATAGCAATGTTAGTAGTGTTAGTGAAAGCAAAAACCGAACAGAGCTCTTGTTCCTACTCCATTTCCACACACATCATCATCGACTTGAAGCTCGGTGATTATCCCAATCCGACTCTGGTCATCTAACAAGGACAGATCTTCACCGATTGCATGCTGAGGCTGCACCTGGGCCTCGGCGACAGACCCAGAGTGGACCAAACGACTACGCTTAGACGAACTCATAGTTATACTCAATATGATTATTGAACATACTTTACAATACTACGTTACTATAAGATTACTATATAATAATATATAGAAATGTAATATTGTAAGGTAAGTTCAATGTTTATATTGAGTATCATATACAAAATTTTAACTCCCTCTAGCGCAAAAACTACTCTGTGGATTTTGTGGAGCCTAGTAGACAATTTTTCCATTATGTCTGCTCTAAAAATATGCAATCAAATTTCGGGTAAAAGTTATCCCAAGAACCCATAGAGAGCGCGCAAACTTCTTTTTAAAAAAGTACATTATTTGTTGCTTTTATTATTGATGAATTTGTTGTTTACCAAATCACTAATATCCATTATTAGTATCAATTTCGGAATAAGGAGGTGCTGTCGGATAAACTGGAGGTGTTGTTGGATAATTTGGAGGTGCTGATGGGTGTTGTGTGGTTGGATATGTATATTGTGTCTGATTTGTTATGGTTTGTTCTGATGTAACAAAAGTTTGTATCACAGCTCTTGATCTATTAGATGAAGCAGCAGAAGCTCTTTTTCTTCTCCAAATGTAGAAAATGATGAAAAATAAGATGAACGGTATAAAAAGCAAGAGCCATAAAAAATTGAACGAAGAACTAGTTTCGAGGTCTTTATATACGCATTCATTTTTCGATTCACTAAATTTTTGTCCTGCATTACACTCACAATTGCCGGTAACATAATTGCAAAACGGTTTAGTAGATGGACATGCTTTAATGACGTCACATTCCCTAGTTGATATACATTCTCCATGTTCTTCTTTATATCCATCTTTGCAGATGCAGCTACCTGTTATTAGATTTAAAGGTTTTAGAAATATTTTAATACAAGTTCTTTTTACTGAAGTAAAGTAGTGAAAAGGTTTCAAAATTTTTTAAAAATACTTGTAATTTATAAATTTAAAGTTATACTTAACATTTAATCATATTAATTGTTTTCTAGTCCTTATTATATTGTATTACTATGAAAAAAAGCTTTAAGATTATTGCTTACTTTACTGTTATTTTTTCATAAATTTTCTATCCAGCTTTATTATAGATTTAGCTTAAATTTAACATTTTCTGCTGAGTCTAAGAATTTTTCACGATATTATCATGTTTTTAAATCAATATTATAAAATACTGATTATATAATCTGTGAATCATATTTTTGTTCTAACAAACGATTTTAATAAAAAATTCATATAAATGATATATGATGAGAATAACTCATAGAATTAGAAATATTTAATTTTAAAATATCTTTTTAAATATCCTTAAACGTAAATTGCAAGTAATTTTTATTATTAGTTACCGTTGTAACAACGCTTATTTTCGAATAGTAAACATGAAAAGAAATCACACGATTTGTAATCGATAAAATCGAATCTATTGATTTCATTACTATTCCTTGATATTTCCATACATTTTATTAAAAACAAAAAGTTTATATTTAAAATTAATAAAACTAAAACACTTCGATTAAACTCCATTATACTTACGGTTACCAAGAACTTACACAATTTTGATTAACCTTCAACGTCACTGTTTCTAATACAACTATCTTTAGAATAAGTTGATATTTATTTGTTTCCAATCATATGCGAAATATACTTCAAATTGATTGTCCTTTATCAACTCTATCGAAAAATAAATTTAGGTTTTTATTATTATGTTAAGTGATTAACTTGCAGTTTTTAGAACATTTTAAGCTAAAACATCTCACCAACAATTTTGATATTTTTACTTTTGTATAACATTTTTTTGTAAAATAATTATATTTTAAATATGTTTGCCAAGATGAGTAATTTAATATCAAAATAAAAAATGAAACCATTTATCGTTTAATCAATAATTAAACTAAACTAAAATAAAATCTTTACAGCAATAAAATTCAATCTTGCTATCAGTAAGTGATTATCGTAATTTTTTTAACTTCATTTTTTATAATTCATTCACTTACAACAGCTCTTTATTAATGACAAACTAAAAATATTTAAAAAATTTCACATTTAATATTTTTTTTACACAATGATTGATTTTGATAAAACAAACTAGATTAATCGTAAATAAAGTGCCTTATGTAACAATAAAGGAAAAGATTAGGTTAGGCTTTACCTATCGTGCTTCGCCCACGTAGGGTTTCTAGGGGGAACCACCCATATATATCACTTCGTCTTGACAACCCTACTTCATTGATACTACATTTGGGACCTAGAACCTTAGGGACCAGATTTAATACTGTGTGGGCTATCAATATGACAGGTAGGCTCAATGTAGTTCACATACCCGATATGATGGTTCTAGGACCCGGCCTTGGGGATCTAGTCCAACTGCATATTTAACTTTTATATTCAGATTTCTCTATAAATTAATTAAGTATCCACGTGCATGATTTAACCTAAGTGAAAATTGAGTCAGTTCGCGTAGCGAGGGAAGAGAAGCGATCGGACGCTATCTTCATCTTAGTTCAATCGGGTTCGTGGTTAGGTTAAACTAGTCGCCAATATTTACAATTAAATACCATGGACTAAGATCCTAAGGATGGGTCCTAGGACCACCATATCAGATACGTGATCTCCGCTGAGTCCATCTGTCATATTAGAACCCACACAAAGTCCTAGTCCTAGGCTCAACTTAGTCCCCTTTGGTCCTAGGATCCCAAGTGGGGTATCAATAAACTCAGGTTGTCAGGGCGAGTCGATATATATAGGTAGTTCCCCCTTAGTACCTCCCACATGGTTGGAGCACAATAAGTAAAGTCTAACTAAAAATTAAAGTATGAAATAATATATTATTTATAAGAATTACTATGTTTAGTATATAACTGTATGACAGCTCGCTCCGCGTTTTGCAGCAATGGCTAGCTTGTAACAATTTGACCATACTTTTAGCTGATACATATTTAGAGTCAGTGCAGCTGATGCTGGAAAGTAATGACCAGCTGTAAACGTTGTTGCGAGAAATTGTATAAAATTTGTGAATGTCTTGAATTAAATTTAAGCTTAGCAAATGTATACAATAGGCTCGATATATAGAAATATCAGTTGCTTCAATGAAATTTGATATAAGTTTAGAAATGGAAATTTCATCGACATTATGATAGTTGTTGTGTAGTTTTTAAAAATGTTAGAACTTTCGGCTTTACTATAGTTTACGCCACCTAACGGATTTTTATGAAAATTGATATTTAGGGGTTTTAAGGTACGAGGAATCCATATTTTAAGGTCCCAAGAATCGAAAGTTAATAGTTACCTAGATATAAAAATCCACGAGTGAATCCGGGCTAATGGGTCTAAAGGGGTTCCCGAGCCCCACTTTCAAGTGTAATACATCATTGGATTCAGTTCGTCGAGCTGAAAACTTTGATACCACACTTGACTACTTACAACCCGAACCTGACCACTTCTGGCCACCGAAACCTAACCCCCTCGAAAATGGGTAAACCTGGCTTTACCAAGTTATAACCCAATCCAAACCTGACTTAAACTAAGATATAATAGGTTAGATCGTGAAGCGACCTAACTTATTCTCCCTGAGTTTATATCAGGCTTGTTTAGGTTACGACTTGAGAATCCAGGTTTATCCATTACGAGGTACTAAACCAAACAATGATGTATATCTCGAGAACTACTTGTGATATTTGATCAAGTGAGGTATCAAAATGCTCAGTTCGATGTCCTGAGTCTAATGACCTATAACTTGGTGAGGTAAGCCACTCCCGTCAGGAGTTGTCCAGAAGTGGTCAGGTTCGGGTTTTTATATCTAGCTAACTATTAATTTCCGATTCTTGAGACCTTCAAATACGGTTCCTCGTATCTTTAAACCCTTAAATATCAATTTTCAGAAAAATCCGTTAGGTTGCGTAAACTATAGTAAGGCCGAATTTTCAAGTAATACAAAAACTTGGCGAAGGGAGCTATGGAGAAGTGTTTAAAGTGCAAGATAAATGTCAGAAATGCACCTTTTTGCTATAAAGGAGATAAGATTCACAATTGGAAAACAAGAAGAATTCTTGAAAGAATTGGAAACTTCTTATATTATCGTCAATATACATGAAGTAAGGCTTGTGAAATATTATGAAGTATGGCTTAAAAATGAATTTAAGAATCTTACACTTCATATTCGAATATAATTATGCGATAAGACATTGAGAAATATAACTGAAGAAATGAGAGAATATCTACTCTTCTTAAATCTAAATATGAGGCAATAAGTGAGGTATTCGAAAAATGACCACAAATTTTCAGAATAAAAGACCGAATTGTGATCAAATTCTTAAAAGACAACATTTATGGAGTTTGAATGAGATTGATTTTGATTATCAGAAGGAGTTTGAACGCTTTGAAGAGTCAAATGAAGATAAAGATTCATATATTTTCAAGCTTTTGAATTATTTCGAACACAATAGACAGTGCAACCAGCTATATGGAGAGTCAAGTTTGGACAGTGAAGGAGAAATTCCACCATAATTACGAATATTTAAACTCTCTCTAGTTCAGGCGTTTAGAACTTCAACTATTCCAGCAGATCGATAGTTTATGCAAACTTTTCGTTCACTTTATAAACATCATTTATAAACATGAGATAAATGTTTAAATAATATTTTTGAAATTTCATCAAATGTTTGTGCAATTCTTCAGAAGTAGGGCAAAGATTGCAAATAAGAATTGAGTAAATGTAATTAACAAAGTGTGATTTTTCTAAACACTACAATAATTAAACTATTATTTTGAAAATAAAATTATATTGATTCGAACCAATAACATAATCATCCTTCTCGGATTTGAAGTGAACAATTTTCTTGAGTTACCACATTTTCAATTATTCAGATATAAAAAAAAGAACATTTTAATGAAACGTTTGATGATAAATTAACAGACAAGGCGTGTCTAATAAATAGGAATAAAAATGTTATTTCTTGAATAAGCTGCAAAAGATAAAGTAATCAAATTTTATGTCAGATATAAGTTTATATTAAGCTACAAATTAGTCAATTTAAAGGGTTCTAGAACTCAACGATGAGCCACAGCTCGCAATATTCTCTTAAGATGACTCATAAGATTTTGTGCACTTTTTTGCACTTGTAGTTGCATTGTTGTCGAGAAACCATATCAACTTACCTATGCCAATGAACACGAAATGTAACTTTCCAAACAAATGCAAACTAAATATTCAATTTACAGTCAGTATACTAATTAAAACTAACTGAAAAGTCCAATATTTTTCAGCGGAAAAATTTCCTACCAGACTTGATCACTGATTTGAGAATTTGTTCAAACGGCTATCCAATGCTCAGTCTAAACAACCGATGTCATTTCATTCAGCTCAGAAACTGCTTCTCGATTTAGATTTACCAGGTCAGTAAGCCGATTGTAACTTTACTGGTAAGGACAGGAAATATCTTTCAAGATTACATGAAATTACCGCGCAAACTATACTACCGTGTAAACAACAACGCTTTGCAAAATACAATACTTGGGTCATAATACCAAGCTATATATTGCTTATAAATTATCATTTGTCAGCTTCAACTAGGTTGCCGCTCTGTATATAACCTTACAATCTATTTCTGAAAGATCTATGTTCAACTGAAATGGAGAAAATATGATGTTTTGTATACTTATGCTGGTAATTGAACCTTCTGAAAAATGTTTTGACTAGTTCATTTATTCGTAATCCATATCAGTCTGATCATTGTAATAAATTTTTTCCCATAAATAAAAAGGGGTTACAGCACAAGGCGGTAATTTGTTTTTAAAGTAACGATTAGGACGATTTTTGTCATCAGGCTCTAATTGATAGTCAATGAATCGGTAGCTATAATGATTGTTCTCTTTAACTTGAACTTTCAGTCCTATGATGTGTCCCCAACGTTCGATATTGCCATCATCTCCTTTTCTTTCATAGAGGCATCCAAAAGCATACTTTTTTCTTTCACCTTTTTTAATATTGGTCTTAATAGATGTTTTGAAATCCCTAACATCATCCAACTTCTCGTGATCTTTAAATCCCAGTCTACTGTAAATTTGATCTATTCTTTCGATCTCTGCACCACAAGCTCTATCCCAAATCAGATCCGAAATTTCAGTGTTTAATTCTGAAACTGGTTTACCCATCAATCCTCCAGCGGTGGTCAAATAACAGTTAAATTTATTTCGTGGTTCATTATCATCATTCACATGCTTGATATCAGAAGTCCTAGTTTCGACATCAGTAGTTATTAAAGGTAAAGAATCGGGGTATTCTTCTTTATTGAAGTTGTGTTGAGAATTATTAATATTTTCTGACATTTTCGATACCTACTTTCGATATTAATCGTGAATAATAAAAATCTTATATAAACTTGAGGATTTGAAGAATATTATATTTTTTCATCAGTTATTCATATAAATATTAATTTTAATATGAACAGCAGTCAATGAAACAATGCAATAAATGTAATTGGACCGATAGAATTATAAAAGCAAAGAAATAAAATATATTTCTGGTAGCTCTAAAGAAATCAACAATGACTTACTCAATATCTCCATTGTAATAGATAGTAACCTGAGAGTTTATCATAATTGAAGTATTTAGAAATATATTTTAGTTTTGTTGACAGAGACAACCGAACGATTATATTTTTTTTATAATTTCTTAATAATTCAAATATGTTTTAGTAAATAGAGTCAACATTTTAAGATTAAATGGAGAATCAAGTGTCCAGAAGTATTTTAATAACTTCAAATAACTCCCAATCTGATCCAGATGATAGGTTTTTCGAGAAAGATAGTCTCTCTCCACAAAACGGTCGTTTTAAAAGTGATTTTAAGCAAAATAATATAGTTACCATAGGAAAAGGTGGGTATGGCTCAGTTTATAAAGCAGTAAATAAGTTTGATGAAGAGGAATACGCAATTAAAAAGTCATTATCAAAGGTATGATTTGTGGAAAATGAGTTATTTGAATTCTGATTGCTTCATCTCGCTAAAAATAGATCAAAGTGTGGATAAACATATGAGAGAAATGAAACTATGGGCAAAATTAAAAAATGAGTTCATCGTTCAATTCAAATCTGCTTGGATTGAGATCGAATCCACTCAAAATGATGGGAAAGCAGGTTCTCCGCTAAACGATTTGAAAGTATTACATATTCAAATGGAATTATGTCACATAACCTTAAAAGATGCTATTAAAAATATTAGCTCAGAATTGAACCAAAGTAGAAAGAACGGCATGACACAAGTTGGTGCGTTTGTAGCTACGCAGCTTTTCGCCGAAATTGTAGAGGGTGTCGATTACTTGCATAAACAAAAAATCGCACCTATCATGCATCGTGATTTAAAGCCTGTTAACATTTTGCTATCCCTCAACCAACTGGGTTCATATTTTATAAAGATATCCGATTTTGGGTGTTCTAAAGAAATCAAGTCTGAATTCACTACCAATGAGAACTTTAATTTCATTGAATATCATACGAAAGCTGGTACAAAAAGATATATGGCTCCAGAAATAATAAGTGTAGACAAATATGATATAAGTGCTGATATCTATAGCTTAGGCATAATCTTGTGCGATATGTTCCATATTGATGAAACCAAACTGTCAGATTATTACAAATGTTATTTTGGAACACCTTATGAATTAGATTATGCACCTATCATCAGACTTCTAGAAAGGTTACTACACAAATGGATATCGATGCGACCAAAATGTGAAGATATATTAAGAGATCGTCACACGTGGGAAGTTAATTTCGAGCAGATAAGAATGAATGACCAAACAGAAGCTATATGTCACAATGACTGGTACTCTGAATTCCTAAACAAAAAAGATACGTTGAAATTATCAACAATTATTGCAATGAAGAAATTTCAATTTGAAGTGAAGAAAAAATATGAGTTAACTGCTATTCAAGTAAGCGATAATAGCTTACTTAAAGAATATACCAGCATTTTTAACAGCGTGAAGGCTGACGTGGTTCGGATAAATTCAAATATGATGGATAGATTTTAAAGAAGAAATGAGTCACTTTTTCCTATAATTCTTAGAGCCGTGTCGGTTTGCTACAGCTTCGAACAAGTTAAATCATTCCTAGAAAATAAATTAGAAGAAAGATTATTGTCACATTGGCGCTGCTATGTCTCAGCAAGGCCAACTCCAAATTTTCAAAAATTATAAATTGGCATAATTGCAAGTATTTTTTCTTACTTTTCTACAACTCGTCCCTGAAAGAATCAATAAATCAAATTCTGTTAGTAAACACTACAAATATCAAAGTGGAGTCTAATGTTCCTGATATTTACAAACCAGTAGAAAGTACAATGACATCAGAAATGGAAGAGAGATCAATAGCTATTGCAGTGGATGAGATTGAAAAAAATTCATCAGTCGAAATCATGCAGAATAGTATTTGCTCGAGGATGAAGCAATTATACAAAGAACATGAGTGGCATTGTAGTATATCAATAAATGAACTGTTTCTTGTATATAATGATAGGTCTTATTTTCAATATAAAATCAAATACATGGTCACTTTCCGCTACAAAAAGTTTTGTATTATTATTACAAGCTCGAAATTTCTGAGGAGTACTCCACAGAGTCTACAAATCAAGCATCGAAAAAATTGGCAAAGTATTTCTGCAGAAGATAAAGCTATCATTGAGTCTACAATAACACCAAATATAGGGTTCTTTGAGTCACTTCATTGAAGAAAAGTGAAATTATCGAATAATAAAAATTTTTTGTATCTATTGCGCATGACATGCAAGAATTCATACCAACTCAGACGAAAAACTCAGGGAGTAGATATTCTCTCAGGATGATTGATGTCGAAATTCGAAATATTACTGGTGCAACAGAATTGGAATGGTCGTATAAAAAATTATCAGCTAAGGAAAGCATAATGAAGAAAATACTGTTGGGCAAAATGCGGATATGAGAGACAACCTTTTCAGAAATATTGAGCTGATAAGAGTTTCGAGTGAAGGAAAAACTATATTGACTGCAATTGAAAGTGCAACAAAATTATCTAAACATAATGAACATGAAGGACTGATTACAAGTGGAATAATTAGCTTCTTGCTAAACATTTTGAAAAATGATTTCTTTACAATTAGTCATGCAACTATAAAAGCGAATAATCAAATGCGGTATCTATCCCTTCATGCTCTGTTCGAATTTGCAAGAAATGGAACTATTAAACAGAAACAAAGGCTGGTTCAGCTGAATTCCATTAAAATATTAACTGACCGGTTGAAAAATTCAAGAGATGATAGTATTTGCTTCTATTGCATCAGAACCCTTTTGTTTTGCTGAGCTGTTGTAGAAATTGTCGTGATTCTATAATAGAGAACGACTATATCAGAATTTTATCTGAGCTTATGAAACCTAATAAATCGCTTCAATTCTTGACCATTATCGCATCAACATTCGGTAGTATATGTTCGTTCGATTTTACTCTTTACCCATCAACTCAATGAAACAAATACTCAAATCTATAGTAATATTTCTTGACCATTCAGATGATAGTATAATAGAACTTTCTTTGAACCCAATCGAAGCTTTTTATAAAAATATTGAGTATAGAACACAATTTGATTCAATAGTTACAGAATCTGGAATCAAATGTAAGATAGTAGAACTTCTAGATTTTCATAATATCTCAGTGCTAGGCATGATATTGCTAACATTCAAACAAATCGCACTTGTCTCCAATATGGATGCAAATAATTCTATACTATCTGATCAGCAAGTTTTCGTTCGAATCATCCATTTATTAAATCACAGTGATTTTGATATTAGATGGAAGACTCTCAATATATTGATGACGTGCTTAAAATATGAAAACGAAGAACAAATGAAACTGATTATCAAAGAAAATCTGATGCAAACTATTATGAATTTATTGTACGAAGAGAACGATTTCACGATAAATCAATACGCTTTTCGTATTTTCGAGAAATTTGTGGACAATTCGTCTGAAGAGCAACTGAATGACACTTTCAAGAAAATTTTTGTTGAACGTTTGGTTAATTTAACTTCAAGAAGTGATGATTTTGTTAAGGATCAAGCAATCAAGCTTATTTCACAGATTAAGTCAAAGAGTCCTGTTATTACCAATGTACTTGATAAAGTTGTTTCTGGATTTGAAAAGTCAAACGTTTCTGATCAATAAGAGAAAAGTTTCATATATTATTTAAGATACAATCGACGAAATAAATTGAACTAATTAAGAACTCAACTTTATCTGAAACCGGTCACTAGATTTTGCTAAAAATTTTGTTCTCTTTAACACTATGTATAGATATTTAATCTTGAAATTTAAAGTTCAAAGTTCAAAATACTTATGTAATGAGATCGAAAAAGCGTTTTGAAGATGCGAAATATATTGCAATTCCGAACTTCGAAATGAAAATATCAATATATTGATAAGTTGGACAAATTTGATGAGCATTTTAACATTTTCCAAGCTAAATAAATAGATTCTTATTTGAATATAAGCCAAATTAGCTCGAAAAACATGATTAGGATTCTTAAACACCCGGAACTCACCACCACCGAATGCGACCAAATTTTGATCACTATCGGGGCACTAACTCCTGCAGATTAATATCGGCTGAGAGCCATTGGTATTCAGACAATTTCTAGCAAGTCCCGAAGGATGAAATCGAAAAAAGCGCCTGGGAGGGCCTGGAAAACTGTTATCTAGTGCTTAACTGTGTTTAATTTCCACTCAAATGAAAGGAAATCAGTGAGTTATCATTAGAGCATTGCCAAAAGTCGATTTGAAAAGTTGAAAAAAGTCAGCTAAATAAAGTGAAATAACAGTAATAAAAAGTTGAAAAAAGTTCTTAATTAGAATATTTCTATGGATACACTCATTTACTAAACTTAGGGGTCAAATATAGTCAATAAAAGTAAAAAATGTTGTCAAAAAAGTCGTGTTTAGTCATTTTCGACTTTTTTTGCCTTTAAAATCAAAATAGTGAAGAAAGTCAAAAAAGTCAGACGCAATGCTCTAAATATAACTTATCGGTTTGAATATCCAATACATCTCCAAATTCTCTAATATATCTTTTGAATCGAGATATTTTGTCTTTTGGCATATTTCAAATGATTAGTTAATTGATTTTCAATTGAAATGACACATTGAAAATGTTCGTTATTGTGTTATTAATTAAAACATGTCTACGTATTTATCTATATGTACTAGGATTAAGGGTCAAAAAAACAATAGAAGGCTAAAAAGTCGAAAATGAGCTAAAAGTTGATTTTAGTCATTTTTGACTTTTTACAACTTTTTAACATTAAAAGTTACAAAAAGTTTTAAAAGTCAAAGTTAATGCTATAGTTATCATATAATCGTTTCAATAAGGAAAGTCAGCAAGTATTCGGTTCAGTGCTGTACCTTAGGTATGATAAGAACGAAGCTCACTAAAAACTATTTCGAGATTTAAATAGACAGCCAAAAACGACTGTACGTCAAATTTTGGCTTAATCGATGCATATCACGTAAAGAAAATGTGTTCACTATTTTATCTTAGAAAATTAAATAACTCCAATCATTTTATTCTTATATTAGAATAATGAGAAAATTCATTTTGGTCAATATTACAGATACGTATTGCACATTCTCACTCTGAAACTATATTCATATATATATTTATTCAAATATTCTCGAAATATCGCCATCAAAATCACTTTCTTTAATTATCTACTTTAATTCGTAGTATGTTCTCATAATAGCACAAAAAAAGATATAAAAGCATTGTCTTTTATGTAGCACTTATTTCTCACTGTACCACATATTGTGTTCTGTTTCTTACATACACTTAAATAATTGTCGTTTTCATATTCACATTTTTGTGTTTCATGTCTTGTTTAATGTATTCAATCTATTGATTGAGTAGACTAAACATTTCATTATAAGCAGTTTAGATTCAATTAAACTAAAGAAGAAATTTTTTATAATAATTCTTTGAATGCATGCCATCAAAGATAGAGAAGTTAAGAACTATTGAGATTTAGCTTAAAAATTTGAAGTTAAGGCAAATCTAGAATCACAGTTATGTCGATTTTAGTTCCTTATGTATTTTGCTTCTATGGCTTTGTTGGCATTAAAAAACACTTCAGATTGAAGAAATTATTGACTAATTTGTCAACAATATTATCAATTTCAACTATCGTGCTTTATATTTTTTATTTGATGGAAGAGGTGGAGTATTTCAACAATACAAAAAAACTTGAATTATGGTGTCTTATCCTCACTCTTTCAACACTAACAAAATATGGCATTTCGTTAATACTTATCTTAATTGTCTCGATTAGACATAAGAAAATCTCAAGCATTGAATCTGTTATAATCAATGATTTGACGATTGAAGACAGAATAAAAATTAAAAAAATTAATTTATTCAATTCGGCTCTTTCTCTACTGTTAGGATTGATAACAACTCTATCGAATTATTTTCAATACTCAATATATGAACCGTTTAATTATACATTTGGTGTTCAAATATTTAGGACGAAAATAACATACGTCATAGCATTTATTGTGGAGTTGTTTTACAGTATTTTCATTTTGGGAATCATCACAAATGTAGTAATGCTTTACATTCACTTCTGTTTAGGAACGAGTTCTTTGAGGTAAATACCAAATAATCCAAATACTAAATAAATCAATTTTGCATTTAATACAAAAGTTCAAATCATAAATCAGAGATGAGCTCACTCTTAACTTTATTTATCAAATACTTATCAAATCCATTAGAGATTAGATTAAAATAAAGATCTTTAACTAAGAATTTTTTAAATTCGAAATTCAGGAAAATATTTTTCAACAGAATACTGTCATTGACTGAAATGCTGACAACCAAAGATATAAAACAGATGAGAAGTCATTATTTATTCATAAATGAAGTCAAGCATTCATTGAAAGAAACTTTCGGTGTAATGCCTTTTCTAACAATCGGTTATTTATTTATTGGTTCGAGTACTCGAATTTCTATTCAACTCGTGAGAATAAACAAAATAAGCATTTCTTATTTAATGGTTGAATGGTCTGAAATAATGATTCTCACTGTCATTCATTTGATACTAATTATAATTTTGACTAAAATTAAAGACGAGACCAATCAAATGCACAAAAAGATTGTACGCAAAATACACGATCGTTTAATTGATGCAAATTTTGGAAACGATATTAAAATCTACCTAATCTTAGAAGAAATGAAAACTATTGGAAAAGATATGGAATTTGATGCGTGGAATATGTTTAATATTGACAAAAAACTAGTCTTAAGCTTTCTTTCAATCACTATTCCATTTGTTGTTATGATAATTCAATTCAATCAATAATAAACCATTGAACAAAAGATCAAAAATAACCTTGATTTTGGAGCTGATGTGATTTTATTTTCTAATCACGAATAGCATTTTGTTCTTAAGCTCTTATAACTAATAATAATTGAGTATTTTGATTAAGGAGTTAATCGAATCATTTTTGATACTATTGCCAATTAATATAAAACTCTGAAGTGGTTTAAAAATAAAATTCATAAAATAAAGTCTTGCTTTCAATATAACTATTCTGTTTCGCAGTCAGAGTCCATTAATGAATTAAACATTCAATCGATTCTAAGCTTTTATTTGTCTATACAATGCAATCACATTTGTAAACAGACCACCAAAATGTAAAGTAAAATAAGGTGGTAGGCTTTCATAATAAGAGGCAATAGTATTGAAAACTGAAAACCTCATAACAGGGATTTTCCAGACCCACTGTAGAGCTCTAATTAAGAATAAGTTTTGATGCTTAAGCAAATATACTGTGCGAACATGTAACAATAAAAAGATCAGCACAATTAAGTCAAAATAAATTTGACATATTTTAACTGAAAGGTAGCTCGAAAAATATTTTCAAGTTTACTTAACACATTTTCTACGAGATAAAAGTTAATGAGTAATAGAGAAAAGTGAAATTGAGCATTACTAAATATCTAGTATTAAGTAAATTTCTAATATTAAAATTTAAACTCTGAAACTCAAGCTTTTTATGTGTAGTCAAATATATTCTGACTTAACTGCACATATTTAAGAGAGAAAATAACAGTAAAAATAATTTAAAATAAAAAGTAACAATTAAGAGAAAAACAACATATGTTTAGGGTTTTGTACTTCGTCTGAAACCACCACATGAATTCATCTTGTGTGTTTCTTAAGTTCTTAAGCGTTTAAATAATGAAGTTACTACAAAAGCTTATAAATAACTTTCTTGACTTGAAATCTATGTTAATGATCTTTCCAGGATGTATGAATAGTTTGTTGACGTTTATTATTATCAATCGTTTGCAAATTTTTAATAATTTCTACTAAAACTGTTAAGCATCAATGATTAAGTTCATAATTGATAATGTGATATTCTTTGTTCTTAAATCGTATAGCAGTTATAAATTTAGTGTAACGATAATCACAAATCTCACAACTCGACAAATTTCGATTGATCTCAACTTTGTTTTCTATCTTTGCTAAGCCATAACTTAAGGTTCATGAATAAACGTTAATAAGTATTTCTTATTAAACATGTCTTTTATCAGGTCGTCTTCGTGTCATCCTTTGTACAAATTTGCAATTTTTTCATATTTAGGCATCAGAAGAATCCAATGTTCATATTTTGTAATTATTATTCTTGAATGACGAATTCTCAGTAAGCACGTTGATTACGCCCTTGCCTTTGTACACACCGCCCGTAGCTGCTATCGATTGAGTGGTCATTAGACACCTTACCAAGTGTTCGGGCGATCGACCACGTTATAAGAGCTTAATAAGTTCACAATTAGAGTGCATGTTTTAAGGAAAATCAGTTGTGAGTGTACAATTTATAAGTAAACAATAGAATTTCTTGATTGAGAATTAATTATTGTTTAGGCATTAAATATATAAAGTAACTGTAATTCTAGATATGAATGTAAGTTTTTAAAAGCTTCCCCATTCATTGACACGTGTTGGCAATGACTCAATGATAAAATGTTTCACTAATTGATATGAATTAATAGATAAGGTGTTATGTAATTTATTTACTGAAATGTTTTCAATGCACAGACCTCTTGTTTCCTACAAAAAATGTCTACTTTAGTTACAAAACTTAATTTTGCGTATGAAAATAATGTAATCTAGATTTTCAAGGGTTAGAAACATATATGAGTTATAAACACTTTGACATTAACTCAAGAGAATATAAGCGATGATAATTCCAGTGAAGGATTAGAGATGACGAAACTTGGTTAGCTTAGGAGTTACAGGTTGAGGTCAGTTTTATTCACTTTAACTAAGTTGTCAGTACTGGTTCAATTGCTGACCTTAAGGGGAATTTAATACTTATGAAGGCGAGTAGTTTGCAGATTGTCTCACTATATGATATTTTAGTACCTATACGTGTTTACCACACACTCTTAACATTTAGAAGAGTCAGATAAAAATAATGCAACTATTTATCTCATTTCATTATTCTTGTTGACAATAAGCTCAACATTTTTATTACGAAAGTCATTAATATCATTGGAAAAAACCTCAAATATATATAAATCCTTTAAATGATGTCGTAATTATTCTAGGATCAGGTGACAGCTAGTCAACATATTTTGAACTCTAAAATCTACAGTATTCTAATCTTTGAAATACTTTAATTGCCAAAGTCTATTAATAGATATGATAACCAATTCTTTATTGAATAATTTGATAGAGAGTCTAATAATCAATGTGAAGGTTATGCATATTTTTTTCTAAATCTAATCACCATTTCATATCTTGAGCCCACAACTCTTCAAGACCTGTTCCAGTAAAATATTGTTTGACTTTTCTATCAATTAAATCACTTTCCTCTTTATTAAAATGATTTCTCCAGTCACCGACAATACCTTTTCTCACATGACGTTGAGTACCGTGAACCATTCTCATGGCATCTATTGATGAGTTCTTCACGACCTCATTTAGTAAAAAGCCATCGTTTTCCTCCAGCCTTTTCACAAATTCATCGCCGAGAAATTTACCGATTGTCAGAACAGCCTCTTTAGTATTCTTCTTCATATGTTCATAGACTAAAAAACTGAAATTATCATCGAATCGATGTGACCAATAGGATAACAAATGATCGAAATAGTCTCTCAAATGATATTCAGCATTAATCCATAGCCGGAAAAAGTCATGAAAATCTCCATCAAATTCGTAGTTTTTGTCATTTTTCATATGATAGTAATATGAGACACAAACGTCTTTAGGATTTCTCACAAGAAGTAAATATTTAGCAGATTTACTGTAAGGAATTTGATTGAAAGGTAGCTCACACTTGATAATATCTTGAGAGAAAAACTTTTCAAGACTTTGCTTTCCACTGAGTTCGAGTAGATTTTTCTGAAAACCATTCGGTCGGTACTGGAGAACACCATTGTTAAGGATGAGTGACATGATGTGTAACGTCCAGTTTGAGCCACTTTTTGCATAAGAAACTAAGAATTTATCAGATTCTTTTGGAGTATATTTCAGAGCGAATTCTA
Organism: Archegozetes longisetosus; assembly: GCA_018873245.2. Lineage (NCBI taxonomy): Eukaryota > Metazoa > Arthropoda > Arachnida > Sarcoptiformes > Trhypochthoniidae > Archegozetes > Archegozetes longisetosus. Next base: position 11,530,128 of record JAEMBT020000001.1, on the reverse strand, counting down.
CGTTCGCAGCTGGAAATGTAGTTGGATATCGACGATTACCAACCGTGTGATAGTTATAAAATCCTGGCTTAGCCATTGCTTCTAGATCGGTTTAAATTTGTTTGATTTATGTTTTCGAGTTCTCTGCTTTAATATATATATATATATATATAAAAACCTTGAGAAGTATTGTCTCTTTAACTTATATCTTGTTGGAAAAAAATATTTGTGAATTTTGATTGATGCAATTGTTTACCAAAAGTATTTTATCTTTACATACTTCAGACCAGGTATGTCCTTATTTAAGCTAAAACAGAATGGTTTCACTATCATCATATGATCTGTTTTTTGCTGATGCCATTTATTTGTAATATTTTCAGTATTTTTTTATAGATAAACACATTTAATCTCATATTTTAGGATTTTAATGATTGCAACATTTGCACCTACTTCAGTTGTAGACGTACTGTCACTAAACTAGACATTTCCAGAAACAAACTAGAAAATAAGAATTAGCATTATTTACGAGTATTTTCTTATTATAGTTATGTTAGATACAAAACTAAGAAAAAACAGTCACCAACCCCTACAACATGACAATAACTCATGTCACAAGTCTTAGCACATATTCAACAATAGATTCCACAAAGAAATAAACAAAAATGCTATTTATTAAAATTTCAATTAGAAGAGCTATAAAATATTAGACAAAACTTTAGACTTAATTTAGATAGATTCATGAAAAATGACATGTGATGTGAATTTTCAGATCAGGTTTGATTGCTTCTAAAATGTTAAGTATATTGTATTCGAAAGTTAAGATTACAATGTTGATCATGTTATTATAAAATACGGTAAAAGTAGCATCATGATTAATCAAATAATTAAATGGAATTATTTTAGATTACTTTTCAAAATTTATTATTATATTGTTAAATCTATATAAATAATTGATAAAGTGTTGCCTATTGAGATCGTATTGTTATCAAATACTGCAAAACAGAAAGTTATGCAGATATGATCACAATGCAATTACTCCAAGCTTGGAAATACTATATAAACCAAGACCTGAAGCAAAAACTTAAATAATTTTCGATTATACAGTGGGTAATCTGTCCTTATTTAACAATAAGTTATATGGGTTAAATTGGGACCAAATTTTGAAAGACTATAACAATATTGAAAGCGTTTATATAAAAATGAAAGAAATCTATGAGAACATATTTCAAGAAACTTTTTCTAAAAAACTATAATAACTCATACTGCCCGCAAGTACCCTAAAGATATATGCAAACTGATATTTAAACGACGGAAAGTACGAAAATTAATGAAAACTAAACAATCGTATAAAACTCTTCTTGATTTTTTAACCAAAGAAATAGAAAGAAAAATAAAACGTTTAAGTAACAAAAAGATCAACAAATCAATTGGTAAATCTAAAACACTTAAAGATTTCTACAGTTTCATCAGAAACACAATAGAAACCAATAACTCTCTTGTATTTAACGCTCTTGAAGGAGAAGTGATGGAAAAGAAATTGTGAATAAATTTTCTGAGCATCTCGAGTCTTAATCTGAGGAAAGAGAGCCTGTATTTTTTAAGCTAAATTTTGATATAAATCATTGTAATAGTTTAAGCGATTGCACGACTATGATGAATTATGTCTTGACGTCGTTGGAAAACTTTAAGGTTTGCAAATCTCAGGGACCGACCTTTATCTTCAATAAAGTGATCAAGTTTTGCTTTGCTTGAGTGGTATTTCTAAATTTGTGCACACGCTTTTTAACAAGAATTTGGAATTTAATGAAATACCTGATGAGTTGAAATTTCAAAAGTTACCCCTTTGTTGGAAGAAATAAAAGCAAATCTAAGATTGACTCATATCGAAGCACTAAATATTTCTGTTCAACCTAATATCTACAGAGTTTTGGAGAATATTTTACTTCAAAAATTAAGCCTTTTTATTTTTTTCAGTAATTTAATACACGAGCATCAGTATAGCTACAAGAAAGGCAGCAGTATTTATCACTAGCACATAGATATATAAAATCTGATATATAATAATCTTAATGATAAGGATATCTTCTGCATAGATCTGATATTTCTTGACCTCTCTTCTGCTTCTGATTTGGTATCATATAACAAACTCTTAGAAAAGCTTAACTCATTTGGTATTCCTGGAAATTTTTTAATGATACTGTCTAATGGTTTCATAAATAGAAAACAATTTGTGTGTCACAACAATGAGTACTCAGATAAAACTTTTAAGAAAATAAGTATATCCCAAGGTAGAGTTTTAAGCCCTATTTTGTACAATTTATGTTTCTAATTTGCCAAAAAGTTAAGTGTCATATTTTCCAGTTCGCAGACGATATTGTTTTGTTAAAAGCAATTGATTTGAGTATTTTACAAAATGATATCTTTTCTATTGATCAACATTGCAAACGAAATGAATTGGAACTAAATTCAGTAAAGACTGAACATTTAAGAATAGTGCAAGGGAATAATGACTTATCTTCCTATACTCTGAATAGTGTTTCGTCAAAACTTATAGAAACAAACCAAACATTTAGGTCTATTTTATGAAAAGAACATTTTAACAATCATTACAATGAAATAGTAAAAAAGCATTTTCGAAATTTAACTTATTAAAAACTATTTGTCATATTGTTGATGGGAATGTATTTTAAAGATTATATAAATCTTGTATTTTACCCATTATTGAATTCTCAAATCTATGTTTTACTCCAAATAAGACACAATATCATAGTATAGAAAGAGTTCAGAAAAAATAACAAAATTTATTTGCAATAAATGGGAGAATATGATATCAAATATGATGAAAGATTGAGAACTTTAAACTTAATGAGCCTAAAAAGGCGAGAAATTCAATTATTGAAACTAATTCACAATATAATATATAAATATAAAAATATTCCTATAAATTTGTTCAACAGATTGTACTTTAATAAAAGCTCTAGGAATAGATATTTCATTCATAAGCTACTTTATAGATTAGAATTATGTAATAAATATTAATATTTGTTTTACCTACAGTGCAAATCTTTTTATAGTTCGCCGATTCATGTAAGAAATTAAGGTAATTTTTAAAGTTTTATAAAATTTTTAATTGATACTTTATAAGACTTAAACGTGTTATGAATTTTTAGCTTTGCTGAATAAGTTTATTATTATTATTATTTTTATTTATAAGCATTTGGTTTAAAATATTTGATGAAACTATAGTATTTTTTACTATGATTGTGCAATACTATGTAAAGGTTGAAGTGTATTGAACTTCTAAACTTTGACATTCTTTCTCTATACTTAACATATATTTACTTATTCATTGGTATTTCTAATAAAATTGTAAGAAGGGTCTGAGTATTTGGATTAATGGAGTTGGGGCGACGGATTAAGCTTTTAAAGTCGTCCAAAAGTCTAATCCTTTTGTTGTCAATAGCCCTATTATCTTAATGTTTATTCATTATATACGGTTATACACCACTGGACAAAACTAACTTGGAAATTTTTAACATTCTATAACTTTTGAGTGAATATTCTAAATTTAATGGTTTTAAAAGCATTTTAATGATAAAAAACGTTGTTTAAGGAATTTTTAATAATATTATATTGTAACGTTGTTTACGAGCGGCATATTGTTTTGTTTTTTTTAATAATCACTATTTATTAAAATAGTTGCACTATTCACTACCACAGCATGTAATGCTCGGAACTGGAGAAGAGGTAAAATTCAAATCAGAACTGTTTGAATTGATTACTAATTAAGATACCGTAAATAGCTGTTTGATCATATCGCTGACTGTCTAGTCAATTTTATGGAAAAGCGAAATGTTAAGCAATACAAGTTGCCGCTCGGCTTCACTTTTAGTTTCCCGTGCAAACAGGAAGGACTAACTAAAGCACGTCTCGTGTCTTGGACTAAAGGATTCAACTGTACTGGAGTCGAAGGCCACGATGTAGTTCAGTTGTTGCGCAATGCAATTAAGAAAAGACAAGTAAGAAAATATAATCAATAGTTACCTTTACTATTGATTAATTATCAAATTGAAATACAGGGCATTGAGATTGATGTGGTAGCTGTTGTGAACGATACGATCAGAACATTGATGTGGATATAATAGTGAATAATTAATAATCTTAATTTATTGTGTAATTATTGTATTATAAATTTGTTTAATTTTGCTTCAAATTTCATTAAAATGCGATAAACCATTCAAAAGTAATAGCTATTCATAAAAATTTCCAAGTTAGTTTTGTCCAGTGGTGTATGCCACTTGCGCGAAGTCCACTTAGGAGAAACCCGTTTGCGTGAAACCCACTTAAGAGAAAAGTCATTTCAGCGAAAGTCTTTTGGGCGAACGTTTTATGAGCGAAATTTCACTTAACAGAAAGCCATTTCAGCGAAATTTATTATTTGACTTTGCTGAACCAATTCTATGAAGAGATTGTGTAATGTCATTCTGATCAATTTTAATTTCAAGTCACATTTCGATACACTTTATGAAGATAAAAAAGTAACATAAATAATAAGTATTACTGAACTAAGATTTATAATGTAGTACGAACAATTCAATTGGAAAAAAATAGGTTGTGATTTGGGATTCAATTGAGTATTGCATGCGAAATAGCGTCTAAAAATTCAAGAATGCTAGATCTTCCATTTAGATAAGAATTAGTTAGCCTTTCAATTCTTTGATTAATTAAGCGATGTTTTATTTTTGGATTTTTGGGAGGGCCTCCAGCATCCAAATACAACATTTTTGCTTCAAATTTTATTTGTTCTTCTTTCAATATTCTAATAAATTCAAATATTATGTTTTTATAAGCACTGCCACATCTTTTGTTCAGACTATTATGCCACCCTTCTAAATGATTAATAGTTCTCGGGCCGTAGTTACCGTGGTGATTCTACATGTTCTGTGGAAATCTCTGTTCATTTTCCATCCAATTTGCAACGAAGTAGTTAACAAAAGATGTAATTGGATTTTGATCATTTAATAGAGGAGCTTCACTAATAATTGAATTCCAGCCATCATCAATATCTTTGAGAGGCAGGAAAGTTAGCGAAGCCATTCGTCATACAAGATTTTTGAAGTCAATGTCGTTTTTATATGAATCTATTAAGCCTAAATTTTGAACTTTTCTGATTAGAGCCTGACTAAATGAAAAAGACACCCCTTTATTTCAGCATAAGGGAAAATAACTGAAATGCATTTTTAGCGGAAAGTTCAAAATCGATCAAAATTCTTTTTGGAGCTAAGACTAGACTTATTTCTGTGGCTTTATTCTGCAGGAGACGAAATAAAGTTATGTAAGTTTCCATTGATTTATTAGGAAGAAGTGCATAAATGAAAGGTGTCATTTCTCCCTTATAAAAGCTATGAATCGAATAAAGTTGATAGAATAATTTTGGCACAGAATAAAATGTTTCATCACAATATAACTCATCAGTTGAGGACATTTTATTTAGAAAATCTTCAGTGCCAAAGGCCACAATTCTATCATCCATTTTATTATCAAATAGTAAAAATCTTCGGTTGTTCACCATCGTTAAAAACTCTCCACTTATATCCAAGTCTCTACTATTTGTAGGCTCTGGGGGTATAAACTTATTTTTGACTCTGTATAATATCGATGAGACCGATGAGTATTGCGGAAGAACAGCTCCAATGTCTATGTCATCAAAATTTTTCTGCAGTCTCATACGCTCTTTATTAATAATCTTAAGAAAAAATAATTGAATTTTAATTCGGTAATAGTTACAATATATTTGAATCACGTTAAGAACATGATGAATTTTTGAATTCACGCAAAAAATTAATTTATATTGTAAGATTTAAAATACGGGGCAAATAACATTTTATAGTAGAAATATTTAAAGGATCAAAGAGGAATGTACTGAATTTATCGGATCTTAACGACCAGTAACATAACCTACCTACTCAGCCCAACCAACCTAACCAACCTGACCAACCTGACCAACCTAACCACCTGGCCAAATTAACCAACATTATCAACATGACCAGTATAACATATCCATACCATAACATAGCATCGCGTTTGACTAATTTTGACTATTTGAGTTTAAACATAAAAGGTCGAAAATGACTAAACACGATTTTTCAGCTTTTATTGGCTTTATTTGACCCTTAAGTTCATTAAATGAATGTATTCATATAAATGTTCTAATTAAGAACTTTTTCAACTTTTATTACTTTCATTTCACTTTAGCTGACTTCAACTTTTTTCACCAACTATTCGCAATGCTTTACATATTCTAAATACTTTAACGCGGAATAGTGTGGTTTAGTCAAAATAATATAGAAAATCAAAAATATTGGAAATTTTTGCTGGGAGATTACTGGTAAGCGCTGATATATTTTGAGTCCTGGTAGCATAGGGAGTCTAAATATGTACATTATACGAGGTCTTGCAATTTTGCCCCGCATACTAAAGTCATTCGATTTTAATACTTAGTGTTTACAAATTTTCAAACCTCGTAATATGTTTGCATTGGTGGCTTGGATGGCTGGATCATAACTTCTTTTTTAAGTTGCGATATTACATGTTTTCTTTCTATTTCAACCTCATTTGGTATATGGTTGTGTCCATTCGATTGTTTTTTCATCTTATTACTTTGAAGAATTATACGAGCCTTACATGGTGTTTCTCATTTCTTTTGGCAAACCCAATAACTAGTTCCGTTCAATTCTTTGTCTTTTCTGAACATATAGTTTTCATAAACCAAAAGATTTTTGCCTTTGCTTGAAGTTATAAACTTTATTTCCGACATATTTAAACGTTTTAAAATAGTTGTTTCACAAAATAAAACAAATGGATAAATGAGATATTTGGTGAGATAGCGTTCAAATGCTACCAAAATTTGTGTAAATCTAACTGGCTAGTTATATGAGATTAATAAAAACTAAGATTGTCCTCATGAGAAATATTTCAAACTTGACTCTTAATGAGAAAACAAACATATATTAGAACTATTGTAAATAAAATACTTTCGTTGAAATAGCTTTCTGTTAAGTGAAATTTCGCTTAAAAAGCTTTCGCGCAAAAGACTTTCGCTAAAATGACTTTTCTCTTAAGTGGCTTTCGCGTAAACGGGCTTCGCTTAAGTGGGTTTCGCTCAAGTGATAAGACACCATTATATACATTTAAAACAAAATAAGTTTAACAGCATTAGAACAATAGATCTAAAGCAGTCAACAACAAATAAAATTATATTTTCAAACCTAAAACAAAATAAAATACTATATCCTTACAACTATTATTTAATTGATTGTAATAAATTCTAGTTTCTAGAAAGAGTGTGAAATGCTTACGTTCGACAGACAGAATGTAAGACTGGTGATGTGAGCTCTCTTGCTTTATGCAGAATTCTTAGAACTTTTCCGGAGAATAGATTCCAACTTTGACTTAGATATTAAGTTAGAGATTGAAATATCCAGCTATGATCTATATAGGGAATGTTTTTAGCTTAAAGTGTTTAAATTTTTCATTTTAATGAGGAATTGAGATAAATTTAAACCTCGTTCTTATCACACAGAGTATCCCGTTATCTTCTAAACCCACAAATTGAATGCAATTTTTCTTTAATATTACTTATCGATCAGATGCCACTTATGAATAAAGTTTGAAATAAGTCAAACAAGAGACTATTCGACAAAGATGATCGTGTTTTGCTTAAAAACACTTTTAGTATAAAAAATAGTGTTTACAAGAGAGACAGGTTTAGCTTATGGAAACTTATTTACCTTATTAACTAATTATTGCTGTGATCAAGAAAATAATTTCTGAAACTCTATTAAGGGTTTCAGACAATATGATTAAAAAGATGAACCTGGTTTAGAAAATATTAGACATTTTCAATGAATGTTATAAAGTACTAAATTTTCATTTCTAAATACTAATTGTATAACATTAAGTTTGAGTATTTGAATAATTAATTAGAGTTAATAAAGCTAATTTCATTTAGTCGTTCGCGTTTCAATCAGTGCAAAGTATCATATGTGTAAATTCAGATTCAGATAACTATTTCAGTCAGAAAAAAAGAGTTATGAAATAAAAACGATTTTTATTTTCCATATCGTCGCCTTGGAGCTACACTGTCGTATCTGTGATATTATTTCAATCAGAGATACTTCAATATAGTTCCAAAGCGACTATTTGTCTGAATCACTATTTCGAGAACAAATATGCCAATTTGAGAAATAATAAATACATACGATTAACGCTTGAATACCAAATAAAATTATCTTTGTAAACGTAGTTTACTGGTTGAAATTGAGTTTTAGTATCCAAAGCTACTATCACTACTTCCACCACCAACAAAACCGGAATCTACTACAAGTCGCAAATTTATTGCTAGAAAACGCTTAGGAATAAAAAAATGTTAAATAACAGGAGATATTCTAAATTTAGGAAATATGACTGAAGCTTTCGCGAGAAAACGTGCTAGAAGAATCGGCTTTCAAAGAATTTTACTATTTCGCTCGTAAATGGCTATTCCAAGCCGTTTGCCTATTCGTGAGAGCCTCCAATTTTTCTCATAGGTTATGACTGTCTTGAAAATAAAATTTAATTTAATAAAAAATGTTATCAATTTTCAGGAGAAGTGTAAAGATTCACAGTTTTCTATAAAAAGAATCATTGATCATATAAGCGCCAGCAACATTGTTTGAATTTCATTCTTATAAAGTATTTTTACTTTTTATAAAGTTTTTCTTTATATTAATATAATTTGAATTACATCATTTGATCGATTAGCAGATTATTGAGCTGTTCAAATAGATTCTATAAATAACTTACAATAATGCAAAAATGGTTTACATTTTCATTCAATATCCTCATTAATAATATATAAAAAAAACTAATTTTCACTAAAATTTTCATAATTGGCGAAAACAACTTGCGGTGACATTATTAGTCTAAACTTAAGAAAATTATTGATTAGCTGTAATGATTTTTGCTCGAATATGAAATCACTATTATCGCATAATCAATGGCTATTTTATACCATTCAAAAACTTCTTTAAAATGATTAACTCGGCACAATATCTGCCTTATTCTTTAGGCAATTAATTTCATATCTTTGCTATTTAGATAGTTCAACTGATCGATCATTCCTAACTCTTTATTAACTTCAGACAAAATCTCATTTCAGCTGATGAGGTAGAAGTGGGCACAAATTTGACCAATTTTTATCCGAGAATTTTGAAAATGATGTCAACACTGATTTGTACTCCACATTTCTATTGTAGAGTTATCAGAATATTTTTCACTCAAGACTTTCTAAGAAAATGAACCTAGTTTGTAATATTTTTTCTTATTATATTAAATAAATTAAACATTCAGATCCTGAGAGATCATATGGCTAGTAAATATTCAATGATATAAATCAAATTGTTTGCTCAAATATTTAATTTTTTGGCATAATTTATCAAATAGTCTTTGAATTAGTAAATAAAAGAAAATTTAGAACACAATAATCATATAATCTGAAAATTATTTTCCTTTGGAACAATATGCTTTAAATCTTATACAACTAATAGCATCCAGCCTCTTTTTGACCTAAACCTGATTCTCCAGCAGCACTGAGGCAAGCATTGAATCGGTCCCATCTTTTTCTAGCTTTGCTGATATCTCCGCTCGGTGTGCACTCGAGTCCTCCATTGATAGCTCTCGTAGTCGAGCCGAATTGACCGCTCGCTGCAGCGCTATGTACATTCTTAGACCAAAACCATAGAGCAGTAGCCATGGCTATGTTATCATCTCTGGCGACCATATCTGGATCCCTTACAAGTCGATCGTCTCCATACAGATCTCGCGAACAAGCTCGATAGTTATAACAATGTGTCAATTGTATGAATCCTCGACCAAAGTAGTTTTGATCTAAAATCAAACAAATTTTTACGATTTGGATTAACAATAATTATCAAAATCAACTTTAAGAGAATTTCTATTTTATCGAAATCACTAAAACTCTGATTAATCACATTCACTTATAAAATGTTTTAACAAAATTTTAGAAAGTTTAAATAATTAATTAAGCTTCAGATTATGTTTTCAAATAGGATAAATTCAAAGAAATTGTTACCATTAGGACAGCCATTCTTGTCGTAAGACTCGCACGGCCAACTGGACCAGCGGCCACCACTACAGGCCCACTCTCTTCTAGCTGTAAAACCTGCAGATTCCCAACTCATTTGTGAAACAGCCATAAATGCCTCCAAATTACTGGTAATAGAGCCTTTAGAACTTGCCTGGTCGATGAATGCCTGAGCTATTGTAGTGCTTGGAGTACCGAAACCGAAAACTTTTACACATTCTTGAAATTTATTAACTGTCATGAGTCCACCTTCAACGGCAAATTACAAAAATTTTATTCAAATTATCTTTTAAATGGAGAAATTTGTTAATCATAAATTAATATTATTTTATTAATATTATTTGAATTATGAGCAGTCATACTAAAGATATACAGACCATAGATATAAAAATGCAAATATAAACGTAAAGCTGAGGGAGAAAAATAATTTTTTACTGTTCGATTCAATTGAGAACTGCGATAAATAGTTGTCACCCAAACTATTTAGTAGTTTATTCAGTGAAATGAAGAATATTTATACCTTTATTTCATACCTTATATGACTAACTTATACCTGGAGTTACTAAAACACATTCTTTCTGAGTAACAAACGTTTTATATAGAAGTATGTACGCTAACAAAAGTGGTACATTTATTATAACTACATCCTTAATACTAATACTGTAACAGCTATAATTATGTTATGTACATTTATTATTTAATAGAGAATTGATACCTTGACCTCCACCAGGTTGCGGTTGCGGTTGTCCACTACCTTCTTTGCAAACTCCATATTCCCAATTAGGCTGTCCTCTCTCACAATTATTAGAACAGCAATCAGAATTCACTTTACACTTATTAAACCAAAGAGGTTGGCAACTTCTTTTGTTTCGTACAGGCCATGCTTTTACTATGCTCTGAATTTCTGGTTCATCGACCTGAAAATTATTTGATTTTTTACCTTGATCTGATTGCAAGTCAATTTGAGATTTTAATACCTGTGATACCTGCCCATAAGCAATATTGAAACCAATTAAAATACATGAGACAAAGACGTATAGATTCATTTCGATAGTACTTATGGAATTGTTGATGTACCTATAAAAAATCCATAAAATATTTCGAATTATTGCCATATAATGAGTCAGAAATTTGAAAGTTTATTCAGTAGTAATAGAGAAATAAATCTATACTTTTACCTTTAACTCTCCTCAAAAGATTTTTGATTATAGGTTTTATTTTGACTTAGTCGAATATCAAACTTTGATTATTTTGGTCGTTTAGCATAACACTGCTAATTTATGAAAAAATTAAAGGACTGAGACATGTATTTATACTGTTTCAAGTTTGGGAAATTTATTATTATTTGATAGCACATGCCTACTATGCCTGTTATATCTATCATATCTATTATGCCTTTTATACATGTTGTTTATCATACTTGTTATGTTGATGTCATTCATGTTCTTCATTCACCTCTATGTACTAACTATCGACAATCAAACTTTATTTCAGCTATAGTATCAAGTTTAAATGAAGAAATAGTTTCAAAAATGGATTTATATATATAACCAATGACTTTGTCGATACAAAATGCACATTATAACTATCTCCAAAAGTTCCTGTTCGATTTCAATTCAATCCTTAGCATTTTCAGTTTTATCTATATTTCTAAGAAGAGTTTTAGTTTTGCTTGTCGAATATGGTTATTAATTTCAATATGTTCAAACTAAAAATAGTTTTAAAAATTATAAAATAATCATAAATAAAGTATATTTTGTTTAAAAGCATCACTTATTGAGAGACATGAGTCGAAGTACCGACAGTCAAAGCAACGACAAATCAAAGTACTGACAGTCAAAAAGTACTGGCAAATCAACGTACCAACAGGTTGGAGTTTCGAGAAATTAAGGTATTAATATAACTCAAATTTAATGAAAAAGAGAAAAATGGTACACTAATAATCGATATGTGTAATAAAAAAGAAATACAATGATATTATATGGATAAGTTACGAGCAATTCCTCTTAAAAAGTCTAACACAAAGAGATTCATCGGTTGTTAATAATTGTTTGAAATCTTAACTTCCGTTCTTCTTTCCGTTTCCTCGGCTTGAGTTCAAATATCTTGATATTGGTATCGAATTAAAGCTTTTAAAATGATTTTTTTTTCTAAAATTTGAGAAATTTGTGCTAAAACCAAAACAAGAATGGAATCAAGTGGTAAAGCAAAATTTGCGTTATATATAAAATAAACTTGACTATAAATATTTGAACAAATGACTTTTAGAAAAACTCTTTAAAAGCTTCAATTCTATACCTATATCAAGATATTTGGGCTCCTATCCAAAGAGTTCTGTTCAACTAAAAATTCCATTCTTTTAAAGTTTAATGCGCTATAACTCTGAAGTTGAAAGATTTGCAGTCAAACCAAGATATGCGTATTCAATCATTTCTTAGCTAGTATTGATTCCACTCATCAGAATTCAAAAATATTAACTGGTTACTTCTGTGTGATTCAGCATATTTTATGGACAGATTCATGGGAAGCGGAATACTTCATTTTGTAAGAAAAATTTCCGAAACCCATAGTTTCTCCAAAAAAAAGTTGTTCTAATTGAATTATATCTAGGATATAGTATGTTCAAAAACTCAGTCCTCAGTTTTGTCAATGACTACGTAAATACTTTGTGTTCAGTTTTCGGTCTTATAAAAGCTACCACAAAGATAATACTGAATGAGCACTACCGCTCATTTAAATGAATTTAATTAATGTATTTTAAGTTGGAGTCGTTAATTTTAGGATAGGAATTAAGGGTTCAAAATCTATCATGTTCAATTTTCTAAAGTTCATATGGCTTTTATATATTTTTTAATAAGATATAGAACTATAAGTTATGTTTTATAAAAATGAAATCTTAAACTGATAAACCGATATTTTATATAAAATTCAAAGGAATCGTATGCTATTCTCAAAGTATTTTGTTTATTAATGAGTTTTGTTGTGGGCTCAGTTATGAGTGAAACACAAGTTGTGTCTGATGATGAGTCCAGATTTAGCTCTTAAAAATAAGACCTTATAAAGGATATATAAGAGACACATTTTTAATCATTTAATATATACTGATAGTATTCGCATGCTTTATATATTTTTTCTTGGAGTAGTTTCTGCTTTTTTAAATAAAGTATTTGGAAAGTTGTGATTGTAAAAACTCTTTTAAAATGTTCAACTATTGTCACGTTTAATCTTAACGTGAGACAATTTTTTGGGATCGCTTTTAATCCCCACACACTGGAATTAAAGTGTTGAGTCTAAGACTCGATTAAATTCCAGTCTGAGGATATTAATATATTTGTGTGTAAAAGTTTAGTCTTTTAAAAAAATAACGCCACTTACTGTTTGTCTTGATTCTATGTTCCAGGTACCATGCAGATAGTGTTGGAACGTTTTTAAAAAATATATATAATTAAAAAAAAATACAAAATAGTTTTTGTCATAAAAATTTTTATTTAAAATTCACAAAAAAACATACATATATTTAACAATACCTTTTTAAAAGTTTTCACGACCAGGAGCACAACTTTACTTTGCTACTGAAAAAGAAGGAATGATTCTTAGGTTTCTTCAGTTTACTTTATATACCCTGTTGTCTAGCCTTCTCCCACCGAAAAACCTTCTATAATTTGTTCACCAACAGTCCAAAGTATTCGCAAACAGTTTTGTTACTTTGACCATCCAATGGTCAAAGAATTTAAAGTTTCTATGTTTATTTCTATTATTTCTGTTACTTTGACTATCCAATGGTCAAAGTGTCCAAAGTTTCTATTTGTTTATGTATTATAGTTCTGTTACTTTGACCATCTAATGGTCAAAGTATGTAGTTTTTATTTGTTTTATATATATTTGTTAAACTAAAGGTTAAAATTAAATTTGTGTGCATGCGTGTGTGTGTGTGTTTGTATGTTTATTTTTTTATTTTATTTTTGTTTTTTGACAGTATTTCAATTTAATTTACATTAGACGAGGTTTGAGAAACGATCGAAATAGTTATGCTTAAGCAAACATATTTGATTTCGAGTAAAGCCAAATATTGTCAATATGATTGACAAGGATGTTTGGTTATTTTTTAAAATTTAAATGATATCAATGAGAAAATGATTTAAATGACAAATAAGATTTAAAATTGTCTAATAGACTATTTATAGTGAAAAAATATTTTAAATGCTAATATGTAAAGTGATTTAATTAATGATCAATTTTTGAATCAATTTTTTCGCATTTATTTATTATTGGATTACTGATAAACATCAACCAAAGAATAATAAATTCCAAAGGATATATAAGGGTAACCCCTACTATATATTTTGTACAAGATTCAAGCGAAGAATAGATGATAAGTCTTCTATAAAGTAATAAAAACGGTTTTATTTGCCATATAGGAAGGAAAATGTTATGAGTTATATTTTATGTGATATTCATAGTAAAAGATTCTTAATCATCTTTTGAAGCCTTTCGTGCATTCCCTTAACTCTACTTTCGTTATTTGCATGTCTCCCAGCGTTGACAGATTCTCACTGTTAGGCCACTTAGGTAGCGATTAGTTTACATACTTTGACAGTTTAAAGATTTTAATATCGTTGAATCGATCTATTACTTAATCCATAATCAAAGCTGATATAAGCAATATTTTCTGTCGATCAGATACGAAGTGAAACATATTCTGTTATCATAAACAATATTTGTCTATATTACTATTATGTCAATTTATTATGTCAGAACAGATGCGAGAACAATTATTATGTCAATTTTATAAGTAATAAACACTTGAATACCAAACAAATTATCTTCGTAAACGTAGTTTACTGGTTGAAATTGAGTTCTACTATCAGAAGTCATACTACGTTCACCATTAACAAAACCAGAATCTGCTACAAGTCGTGACTCTATAGCTGGAAAATGTTTAGGAAAAAAATAAATGATAGAAGATATTGCAAATTTGAAAAAACATGACTGAAGTTTTTTGTGAGAAATTCCGTTAGAAGCATCGATTTCCGGAGAATTTTGCTATTTCGCTCACAAATGGCTATTTCAAGCCGTTTGCCTATTCGTGGGAGCCTTCAATTTTTCTTTTAAGCTATGACTGTTAAGTTATCAAATAAACATTTGATTCAATAAAATATTTTTTCGATGTTCACGAAAAATGTAGAGAAAAATCATTGTTTTCCAAAAAAGGAAATTATTGATTATAAAAGCACCAGCAATATGGTTGAAATTTCATTTTTATACGATACTTTAACCCTTCAGCACAACTTAACTTCCGAAAATGTGGAATTAACTGTGGGATGAAATGTTGAAATTAAAAATAAATTTTTAAATACAAAACAAATTCTAACTATTAATCCCTGACAACACAATTGACAAAGGTGTAACATTGAAATTATTTCTTGAGAAGACAAATAGAAGCTTCAAAGTAATGTACTCACTGACAAATAATATTCATTTTAGTTGTAAGATTAATCAATTAAAAATATCTAAAGATACTTTACAATATTTTGTGATTTATAAGTCAATCTTGATGCCTTTTGCTTTAAAATGGATCAAGTAAGTCTTGAATATCAATATTTTACAGCTAAAATATTATAAATATGGTGAGCATTTTGACAAAACTATTCGATAAATTTGAAAGCAATACTTTATTTAAATCAAAAACAGATATTAAAAAGTTTTGAACATCATTGCTATAATCAATGATGATTCATAGATCAATTAAGAATATAAGCTTAAAATTTAATACAATTAAATTGTCCAAAATAGACAAAAGTGCAAGCTATCTGTGATCGGTGATAGATATGTAATGACTAAAAGCCATTAATATTTTGTTCTCTTTAAAAACTGAATTGAATATATTCCCGAACTCACAGACACAAAATTTAAGTAAAATTCAAGTGAAGTATTGAAACCAGTACAAAAATTTCTTCAAATTTGTACATTTCTTTTCTTAATAAATTCAGATAATAGTACAAATAGAGAAATTATAATTCCAGTGATCAGTAGATAAAATACACTTTGCATCTGAAATAAGGATAACTTATCGGATCTATACTTTTCTTCTTGAATAGAATCTAAATTCTGATGACTAAATTTAGAAATTCTTCTACTTTCAGTGAGTTTCCAGAAGTTGAAAAAACCTCCTTTTGTGATGTCAGAAATACTGTTCATAAGACAACAATTATATAGAAAATCCAATTAAAATATAAAACTTTTCGATAGACATACAATCTATTAAATTGGCTTTTGTATTCGAATCCCTTGTTGAACGCAATTGCCATCAAATCGAGAAAAAAGGCTGAGTCTAAAGTCGGTGCTGGCAAATGAAATAATTGCTCGCCAAATTTAAACATTTTGTAAATCAAAAAATCTCGAACTCCAATATAAGCATATCTTTCAGAAGAATTTTATACGATTCCTAATCCTACTTCTGGATTGGGTACAGATTTTATAAGTTTCCCAATTTCTTTAGTAACCCCAAATTTCGAATTCTATATGATAAAAGTATAAAGAATTTGAGACTTTAAATCACAAGTTTCTTTATCTTGAATTCATATTAAGTCGATATGAACTTGATGGAGAAATTTTACAGTTTTAGTTTGAACTTGCGAAATAAGCATTTAATTCTAGATTGAGATTTAGATAAATGGTAATTCGAATAAATTTATCTTAATTGAAAACAAAATAGTTCACTCAGAATTATCTTCAAATGATGATAATTTTCTATTGACCTCAATTTACAAAGCAAACATTTTATTTAAATAAATATGATTCTTAACATAGTACCTTTATCGAATTGTAATAATGTGAACGTTCAAAGGCTATCACTTGTATTCTACCAGTTCTTTGTGATTCCGCTAGTTCCATTGCTGTATTTATAGTTTTGATTTTAGGAGGAGTAGCCATTAATGAGTGAACACATCCGCTATAACCCGATAACAATATAAGCTTTGCAAAAAGCCAACAACACATTAACAATTTTAATGATCCAATGAATAATGCACTTCGAGATAGCTGATATCTCAATGAATTTATATTCATGTTAATGTTTTCAGATTGAATGTAATATTGAGAAATAAGCCACTCATTAATTGACATCAAAATTAGAGCAAATGTAGAGAAAATCCAAAGTGAATGCTCAAAAGGATCGATAATTAAAGTGAAATTTGGTTTAACCTTTGGAGATGATGTTAAGAATGACACTGAAGTTATTATGTGAGGATACGAAAAGTCAACGGCTTTTGATCTCTCATTATTCATTGTAATGGCTGAGAAACCAAAGTCTGCTCTCTATAAGATATTGAAAATTTGTTTAATTTTTCTAATACTTGAAACCTTATTCATATATACTATCAAATTCGAAATATATATACTTTTTTACTTAAAATATATATTTCACTTTATATTATTTTAGAGCTATATCCTTTAATTCTGAAATTTAGTTAATCAGATATTTTATACGATATGAAAATTTTTCATACTTTTGAGAATATTTCACCAATAATTCCTGTCCATGTCTTATTTGGTAATAAAATCCCCCAGCTATTGTTACAATCTATTATTCGATAGGTGAAGTTGAAATGTTCGCTTAATGGTTTAATTAGCATTCCTTCAAAGCCACCACTTATTTGCCGCTCATTATTGTTCGTATTGTAGTCTAAGAATATAAAAGGGCGACCTAACAGAGATCACAATGATTGTTTTAAGATTTTAATTAGAATATTTAATCTTTTACATGCTTGTAAAGAATTTTGTATTTAACTAAAAATGTGAAACTAATTATTTACAGCATTTATAGCAACATAAAAAAGTTTTCCACGAAAATTTAATAAAGATGATATCATTTTGTTCAAATTCATATAATTTAATTTTAACTATAATATTCACTAAATTTTTTAGAAATTAAGTAAATAATATTCAGGTATTTCATTTATTCTCAATTTTACTACGACTTTTGATATTTTTTTTATGAAAGTAATTTCAAAGTCCTTGTTGACTAAACTTCAAAACATTTCAATTTTAATTACTTTTACTCCCGTTCGTCAAACAATAATAAATTGAATAAAAAGTTGCATAACTAATCGATCTGTTTTAATAATTGAAGTTCCTAAAGTTTCCTTTAAAAACTTGAAACCAAGTTCTATAATAATTTATTCTCATAACCAATGATGAGCAGTGCTCGAGCATTCGGTGCTCGGTGGCGAGCACGAGCACTGAGCACTTCAATTTTACCGAGCATGAGCGCGCGCTCGAGCACCTTACCCTCGAGCACCGAGCACGAGCACCGAGCACTTAGTCCTAACATCAAAACTAATAAAAACGATGTCAACTGAATGTAAAAATAAATAATTTTATTGAATAAAATTATGAGAACTGCTATTCTAACAAATTGATATAGTAATACATGTATTATAAAGTATGAGAAAGTTTTAAAGATTTTAATCAGATTTTTCTGTCATTTGCTTTTAAACCTCTACCCCCGGAGATTTACAATCAGTATTAAAGGGTTCAATATTTACTGTGGCGTCTGACGACCTTTTGAACCTGAAACTAAAGTTGGAATTTAATATAAATATCAAATCTAAACAAATTTTGATTTAATTTCAAAGTTAATGTTCAATGATTATTTTCGTCCTTTTATGAATAGTTCGCTTATTTTATTGCAAAATGACATCAGTTTTTATCGTTAAGTATATACTTGAACGGCATTTGATCTTACTTTTGACGTTTTGAATGTATTTTGCATTGTATATGTTTAGGATTAAAGCTTTCAATAGACATAAAGTTTGGACATAGTTCTCAGTTGGTGCTCGGTGCTCGAGCACCTTCAAAATACGAGCACCGAACACTTCGATTTTGCCGAGCACGAGCGTGAGCACTGAGCACCAAATTTTGACTGAGCACCGAGCACGCTCATCATTGCTCATAACTAATAAAATAACATAATGAGATTCACTAATTGGATATCTATGTTTTGATAATTACAGATTTATTTATAATAGGCTTTTTCATTATTTGTATTATTTCCTGTATTAATTTAATTCGATTTAATTTAACCTTATCTTGTAAGTGCTACAATTTATATCTAGTGATGTATAGCTTAGATGTTTCAAGTTTGTCTTAGTCTTAGTCTTATAGTCACAAATTTCGTTTCTCTTGACTTAATCTTAGTCTTAATGCCAGAATTTTAGTTTAGCTTATCTTTGCTTAGTCTTAGTCTTATTACTTGTGTTAGTTATCTCTTTATAGCATCTATTGTAACATTTTGAAATTATTATTTAATATGTTTCATAATATAATAATCAATAGACTAAAAAACAAAACTAAATGCAAGGACATTTACTATTAAAATGTATTGCAATAGGAGTGCAATCGTTTATTTAGTACTTTAAAAATGTTTTTATAATTTGAAATTTAAAAAAAATGAATCGTTTCTAGTGGATTAAATGACAGTATATGTATCTAAACTTTTGACTTAGTCTTAGTCTTAAGCTATACATTACTATTTATAACTTGATAAAAATACTGACTGTAATAATAATTACAAAATAGGCACACGAACTGTCATGAACCGATTTTCATAAACTTTCTGCACATGTGCCACTTAATATGAGTACCTTTAGATCAATAATATCTCGCGTAGAATCTTTTACCTTTCAATTTATTAAAGCCAGAACTCATGAAATAATATATATTACTGTCTACTAAGTTGACTTAGAGTCCAGATTTGAGCTAAATTAATAGATACTTCTATCATAAATGCCCTATCTTATTAGGAACTCAGTGTATATTGATTCTAGACTAGCGTATTTTACTATTAAGAATTTATATTAAGTAGTTTTGAGTAATAAATTTTCCTTTTTATTTCATTCCTTTCATTTTTCGTCCTTTCATCTATCTCATTTACTTAACATTCCTTCTTGAAACACCTTGTATCTTCTGTAGAAATCAAAACTATTACTGAAAAAGCTTAAATTAGTCACAAAATCGATAAAAAACGGCCTAACTAAAATATTAAATGACGTACAAAATAACAAGCTGAAAAGCTTATACACTGAGGGCAAAAGTTAGGTTGTCGCATGCTGAAAATTAGTTTTTTATTTTTTAAAAATATTTAATTTTAGTAATAAAATTTAAAATGAGATTTAATTTTAATTAGAATTTAGTATTTCAAAATGTATCAAAATTGGATTTTTGCACTATAGTTAAACTTTAATATAGTATAATTGTTTTTAATAATGTATCACATTCAATAATTAAGTTGTCATTATGAGCTCACTGAGATAAAAATGTAATACTAGTTAATAATCACAGAATTAATTATGCATATACCATCCTTCAGCTTTAATCACTTCTAAAAGACGTTTCGGCATACTTTCCACCAAATTCTTTAGTCGATTCTGATCAATTTTCGGTCAATATCCAAAAATTGCATTTTTGAAATCTGAAAGGTTATGGCGTCGGTTCTGAGGTATCATTCGGTCCAATTCATTCCAAAGATGCTCAATAGGGTTGAGATCGAGACTTTAGGATGGCCATTCCAGCACTTCAGTGTGGTTATCGGTCAATTCCTGACGAACATCTTTGGACGTGTGTTTGGAATTAGAGTATAAACTTATAGGTATTTTCAGGAACCGACCCAAACCGAACCGTTTTCGATTTCATACGGGTTTGCTCGGTTTCGGGTTTTCAAGCTTATACTCTATTTGGAATCATTGTCGTGTTGGAAGATAAAGTTGTGCCGAATACAAATTTCTTCAGCCGACTGATATAAATGATTATTCGGGATGTCTATGTATCCGATTCGATCCATTTTACCATGAATTTGTGTTAGATGTCCAACTCCGTGCCAAGAGAAACAACCCCATATCATGATATAATTGTAGTGTCTTCGGGTGCCTCTGATATTCTCTTTATTAAACTTTTCTTTCTATAAACTCCATGATGTTTATCTTCTCTTTGATCGGGTCTTTTCAAATTTTGATTCATCACTCCATATTGTCTTCTTCCAGAACTCCAATGGCATCTTAAGGTACTTTCGGGCAAAGTTAAGGCGGTCCTTTGCATGTCTTGGAGTTAATTCAGGTTTATTTTTCATTGTTCTTCCGTTATATCCTTGTTTATGCAAAGTATTTTTAATAGTTGATAAACTTAGTTTGTTATTAACCCAAAATCAGGATCGCTTTCATCGTCATCACCAAAACTCAGACCATCAATAGTCAGAGTTGATTCATTATTGAAATCATGGGGTTTACTATCGAGTGAATACATGAATGATGGAAGCATTAAGACATCAAAGTTTGGAAAGTTTAATCAAATTTTCATTATGTCATATTTGAGTTACTACACACTCAAAATATTAGTCACGATGTTTATCAACGATAATTCAATCTCTCTTATCTATGTCGGAGATGTGACAATTATTGATATAAATATGTGTCCACGAATTTATTTTAACGCATCTCATTTTTATCTTATTTCAAAAGCATTCTTAGTTTCTGCTTACTATTTTCTAAGTCGTAATACTGGTAAACTTCTTCGGCTAGGAATATCACAACTCACTAAAGGTTTGAACAGAGAATAAATTCGTACATTTTCAATGATCTGAAGTTTAATAAAGTTATATTTAAATTATGTAATTCTCCAAACTATTGTATAAACTATCAATATTTATATATATATTTATATACTCACTATTTATTGTAGATTTGATAGAACCTGAGGATATATCACTAACTATTCCAATGGCAGAAAACTATTGGCATAGAGTCAGTCTATTGAAGCTATTGACCTATTATTTTGGATTCTATCAAATGGGTTTAGCCATACCTGTACTAGGTTGACTATATTTAGTTAACTGGCCTCAAAAATATATCCTATTACATGGAGTCCCTCCTATATCGATTGAGTTTTATGGATTTGGTATTTAGCGCCTCATGACAAATTTTTTATTTATATTCCACCAAATATGTTATTATCTACAGTTGAGATTTGATTACGTAAGTGATTTGCTTAAGAAATACTCATTTAATAATCAGAGTAATCATGAACTAAATCAGATATTCAAAGAACACAATAGAGCCTGTGAAACGGTTAAGAAGTTCAATATTTTTTTGAGCATCACATCGATAATCAATGACTTCTTGTACACATCGATGGTCTTGTTCATAATGTATATCTCATTCTTCATGAAAATAAGAATAGTATTACATTCTTTTGGTTCATTCACTCTAACGTACTTAATGCGATTAAGTTATATTTTAATATCTGCTGTTTCGACATCGACTAAGGTATCAAAGTTTTAGAAAATTTAAGATTTAATAGAAACTCAATCAAAATTTTAATGAGTTATAGGCACATAAACCCTACACTCTATTGAATTCAATAGCCGTAAGATCAAGAAATATTCAATTGAAAACAAGAATTCAGTTGAATCAATACATCAAAAGGCTTGGTGGACCGAAAATCGGGTTATATTATTGTTCATTAACGGCTATCACAAAAACAAGTCTTATCACTATACGAAAGATATAAGATTTATTTTTGGATTTCAATGTAGTTTTTATTTTAGTTATAGCCAATTTTTAACGTAATCGCAAATTATCTAGTATTCCTTCAAATATCAGCACAATTAGATTATAAACCCGAAATTAACTCTGACTTCAATAAGGATATCTTAATTTTATGGTTTAGAATAAATTCAGTCCTTTTTTCAGCGACTGGTAAGAAATTTGGTGAATACTCAAGATTCAGAGACATAAATTTCGCTGAAAATAACTTTCTCAGTAATGATTGAGCCTACCCCGATTCCAGAATTTAATTTTGAAAAATTTCAAGAATAAAATATTGAAACTTATATTTAGCCCTTCACCACAACTTAAACTCCAAAAAGTTAAAAATATTTTCTGGTTAAAATGTTAACTAATATATGAAAATAATTTTAGCTGAATTCAGAGGGAGTTTGTATAATTGAAAACATGGTTGAGACTCAGGATCTTGCCTTTTCTGCAGTAGATTCAAAGCTTTGGGATAATTCGCTCTTTAAGATTCACTACTATAGCTATTGTTGTAATAGAAACCTTTCTTTTACAGTATTAAATTTCCATTTTATCCATTTTAAGTTTAAAGACACTTGTAATTTTAGGCATTAAAATAGTTACATTAATGTTTTATAGGATAGGAAATAATCATTAATTAGTAGACATTTTTTTGCAAAAAAAATCAATCAAAACGACTGTATGAAACTAGTGAGATAAAAAACTTAAACCTATTTCTGTCATAATTGTTCCGATTCACTTAAACATAAATTCTGATAAAAAAAACCTGCTAATGATATGACAAAAATAAGTTCTGATTGCCAATCTATTTATTTATTTGAAAGAAATTTCTTGAAGTCATTTCGTTACAGAGTTATAATAATGAGTAATAAGATTTAGTTTTACTATTTTTAAACTGTAGAATGTAGAACATTTAACAATTTAAATATCTAAAATAATCCTGTTTTGCCTAAGCAAAAAAAGTTATGCTCCCCGACGGGGAATTGAACCCCGGTCTCCCGCGTGACAGGCGGGGATACTAACCACTATACTATCGAGGATCTGATGGGAACTGTGGTTTCAATATAGCTGCTGGAACATGATATGATTATTTATTGTTATCTATAATTCTGACCTAATTATTGGAGTTTGTATACGTTAAAATCGTTAATCATAAGATAAGTGAGTTCAGAGACAAATGTTTACTTTTCATACACTCAAACTATTTAATGAAAAGTACAATACTTATCATAGGAGTGTGTTTGCGCTCAATATCAATTTTGATAAGACTTTAATTTCTATTAATCTTTTAATATGACATTTTGAATCTTCAAAAAGCGAATTAGCGATTCAAAATGTAAGTTAACTCAAAGGTAAAAGTAGTCTGAATTTTGACCACAAAACCTCCATAATAAAGACTAATCTAACTATTAAGGAGTTTTTTCAATGATATTCTGTTAAATAAGTGCGCTTCGCGACCTAACTTATTCTCCCTGAGTTTAAATCAGGCTTTTTGGGTTACGACTCGAGATCCAGGTTTATCCATTAGAGGTACTAAACCAAACAATGATTGATATCTCGAGAACTACTTGTAATAATTGATCAAATGAGGTATCAAAATGCTCAATTCGATGTACTGAGTTCAATGATATATCACTTGGCGGGGTCAGCCACTCCCGTCGGGAGTTGTCCAGAAGTGGCCAGGTTCAGATCAGAAATAGTCAAGTGTGGTATCAAAATGCTCAGCTTGACGAACTGAATCCAATGATATATCACGCTTAGGGGTGGGGAGTCGGTAACCCCTTTAGATCCATTAGCCCGGATTCACCCCTTCAATGTTATCTACTCATAGTCTATTCAGAAGTCCCATTAAAATAATGTCAAAAACATCTCTTAAGTATTTATCTCGATATAATTTATATTCGTTATTATTTGCTCAACTATTGTCACTTCGATATAAAAGTACACTTCATTATTATTTACTTAAATTATTTTTGAATAAAGATGAACAAACACTTCTAAAAATTCGATAAGATTGAATTTGAAAAAGCTACCAAAAAGTTTTGAAGTGCTAGATATGATACAACAGATGAATGAATATTTTCTCTCATAAATCAGTTTTGACAATGCTTTTAAGACATTGAACACATTAAAAGACGAAATATACCTGACTAAAAGTAAAAAACTCAAAAAAGTCAATCCTCGATTATTTTTAGACGAATTAATAATTTTAAAATTTTCTACCAAGTGATTTTCTGTTGAACAATCGTTGTACTTTATAGTAAACTTAAATCTCAATAAAAAAAATTTGGATTTTGAGATACAGTATTTATAGGCGTTTCGATAGTACTTAACCTCGTTATTATTTAGTAAATTTTACAGATCCTTCAAGTAAATATATACTAAAGAGATAATACTGTATAAGGAATAATAAAATAGATATTATACATAAAGTGAAATAATGATTTTATTTGATTTAAACATAAAGTTCCTTATAATCAAATCCCAACTTGTTGAATATATCTAAAAACAAGTTTAGTATCTCATCTGAATGCATTTGTAAGTATGTTTTCAAACAGAATAAAAGTAAACTTCAATAACAAGTAAAGCAAATAGAATAGGAAAATAATATTAACGTTTTTCAATTTAGTTAGAGCTATAAAAAACTGCAATAGATTAGTTAATTCAGATTAAACTTCTAGATCAACACTTATAATTAAATGAAGTACTAGTGAAGAAAAATAATTTTTCACAAGATAGCGGTGATTCGACCCATTCAATGAAGAACACAGTTCTCACTGGTAACGTTTTGATTTTCGAATTTTTACATAGATTAAAGAATAATTATGGCAGTGTCTGAAACAAAGACCTAATGCGTTTTGCTCTTAACTCAAATTAATATCCGATTCTTATGTCCAAGCATAAGTTTCATTAGAGTATAATAATCAAAATTATTAAAAAAATTAGTTGAGTAAATTTTCAATTACAATATACATTGATTTTCAAAGCATATTTAGAACTTGATTTAATCTGATTGAATCAAGTATTAACTTAAAGGAAAGTGCGTTAGACCCTCAATGTAGAAACTTTTTCAGTTATTAAATTAATGCAATGTAGTTATTATCTGTAGAGTGAGTGCAGCTGAGTAATTTGCTTGTATGTATACACCAGAGGCGAAGTGAGTGAGGCCGAGTGAGAGGCATATTTTTTGGAAAAAAAATTATAATCCTCACGAAACTCAACTTTTTAAGGTAAATTTGCAAATCCTGGACAGATTACGTGCTCAAAAGTACAGATATTGTGTTGAGTCCTCCACTAGGAAACCACTTTTATAACCTTACTGATTTATGTCCTTTTCGTGATGCATTAAACCACTTCTTGAAAATTGAAAAGATAAAAATTTCTTCTGACTGGTTTAAACATTGTAAATACAATGCAAATTAATAACTACTTATAATTTGATAATAATCTTGTTCTAAATCACGTGTAAATTCATTGAAAGGCAGGAAAGTATCTTAACGTTAATCACAATCAAATTATTTATTATTCAAGTCATTTGAAATCAACTTTATCATAAAAATCATAGAAAATTACTTCAATTTGTATCAGAAATTATTATTATTTGTAATATAACATCTTAATATCAACAGATTTATTATTAAAATCAGAATGTTTTCTATCAAGTTTTTATATACTGAATAAAGCTTTTGAAGAACTTTCTTAGTGAATAGGGCTTAAAACTACGGATTGAAAATATGTTTAATGTACAAATAATAGAACTTAATTATTCATCAGTTTGAATTTCTTTATTAAAATAAACTTTTTGAGTGAGGTAAGAAAATAAATTTTATTGAACGACTCAGAACTTTAACTCACTTTGAACAAAGTGAAAAGTATTATTTACTTGTTTTACCTTATTCAGCTTTATTAAATAATTAAATTGAACCAAAAAAGTTTATAAATGTTAATAATTTCAACTCAAAGTCTAAGAAATTAAGAAATAAAACCATGTATAACTTTGTACTTTGCTATTATGTTAATGTATCAAATTATCTGTAAATGTTTATAAATTCTTCTATCAACAAATTTTTTATGCACAAACTTGTAATCAATTGCTAAATGAGTGTTTTTATTAAGAGGTATTTCAAAAAGAAAGTTTTATCATAGTTATTAGTCATACAAAAATGATAGTATCTCTCCCCTATAGCTAAGAGGTTTAAAATTGATTTTCATTTCTTTTAAACTATGACATTCAATCTTTAAAACTTAACAAAAAGTCTGAAGTCAGAACTGCTAAGACAGTTCTTCAAAAGTTTTATTCATATCTTTCAATCAAATTTTAAAAACTTCACATAAGTTTAACCAATCTTCGAGAAATTCTTTGCATTAATACCGAATACATTACTCACAACACCAGTCAGACCTTCGAGATCAAAGCCAATCAGTTTACTGATACTTGAATCTAGTTTAGTAAATGAAATGCTAGAGGTTTTCTTCAATTCTTTAATCTTTGCTTTCGCTTCTGTTGTCATTTTATCGGTTCGATTCTCAGTTGTAGTTAAATTGAATTTTATTTCATTAGCTTTCAAATAGAATTCAAGTGAGCTTTCAATCGCTTCATGAAGTAAATCATGATATTTGCTTCTAATTGTCTCGTTTGCAGGTGTATTACTGATTGATGAAACAAATGCTGCTTCCTTGTTAATTTCATGCATTCTCTTGAGTTTGTCATCATCATAGTAATGAATGCCATTGATTATATTATCCATTTTCCACACGTAATGATTAAATGCAGTCAAATGCGAGATAAATATTTGTAATTCAGTAGTATATATATCAACGTTTATGGCACTCATCATCTCATTGTTTGCAAAAAGTACAGCCAACTGATCAAAAAGTTTGATCAATTGCTGACCATTGAATTTATGTTGACCAAATCTTTTTAAGATCACATTAGATGGGTGTAAAATTTTTGGAACAATATCCCTAACAGTTTGAACAAAAGTTGATGACAAGCTGTGATTTTCGTCGCATAGTATTGATTCATTACCAGGCATTAAACAGCATGCAATTTTGTCGAAATTAATAAGAGTGTATTGATTATAGAACTGACTTATTTCTTTCATATCTTTAGAGTTGCAAAAAAATCTCTCTGTCTTGTAATTTCTCTCTCCAGCATAACTATTGTTATCATGATACCCAAATTTATAGTCGTCTGTTAACTGCCAGCCTCTTATCATGAAAATAAGTTTGAAAAAGTATTCGGTTGTTTCCGAATCGATCGAACCTTTTGTATACCTGAAATTTTGAATAAATAAATTTATAAGTTCATAATATGATTCATGATTTTTTAGTAAATGGCTTAATAAAATACATTTCATAGTGAGAAGTCTTATTATAAACAATATAAATATAATTCCTCGATAGGCATGACAACTTATGATTTTTAGCCTGTATGTTAAATTTTTAATTTTTGAATTTTCAAGATTAAGCGAATTATTATTAGGTCATAGAACAGTTCATTTTCTATAAACCAGATTTAACTATATTTATATTAAATATTAGAAAAAGATTATGCTCAAGAATTAAAAACTATATTTTAAATATTTTCACTAAAAAGATTATTCGATATATCTTATTATTCAATTTAGATTACTATCATATCCGTAAGAAGTTTTCGTAGAAATTTATGACATTAAACAATAGGACTCCTGAATATTTATTTCAAGACTAAATCTCATTCATAACCAGAAATGATTTGATGACAAAGATAATTTTAGATTGATTTTCGAATGGAAATAGAAAAAAAATTCTATTTAGAAACTCAACTTTTACAGAAACTTGATTTTTAAAAAATGAAAATAAATTTTAAGCTCTTAAAATTTTAAAATCTATCAATAAAAACATTAAAGCTTAAACATGCCTGACAAACATCTGCAGAAATTGAAGCACATCATTCGAAAGTTGTTCGGGAATGGAATAGATCAAATTCGAAGAAAGTACAAAGCTCAAAGCAAATATGAGTAACTCTTGAGAAGTTGATGTTTTACTATCGAAGCAACCATGAACGTCCATAAATAGTACAGCGATTTCATCACCACTCTTTCTAATGATGACTGGTTCCGACCACATACTGATTCCTGGCGTATGTCTTGTTTCAGTATATGTCCATTGAAACTCTGCATCATTTTCCTGTTCGTACCAATAGTTGTCGACATGATTTGTGATATACTTAAGGCATTGACTGAGAATATAAGATTTCTCTGCTATCATCGGGCCATTAATTGATACGACAGATACTGGACGGTTACCAACTTTATCGAGAATAGCGCGTAAAGCGCTCTCACAAAATGAAAGTTTGTTTTCATTTATGAAGACAATTTCTACTGCTTTGCCCTGACGTTTTAATTCCATTTTGACATAACTTCAAACTTACAGAACCCGCGAAAAAATGTTCTTTTCATCTGATCACTAGGTTTTTATAGACCGATCTAATACGTTTGAGGAAAAATAAAGTTTAAATCAAGTTTTTTCCTTTTACTTATAGTTTCATTTTCAGTCCAACTTTAAACAAGATAATATATGGAAATATTTCAAGTTTACTGAGTCCGGCCCAGTCCAGCATAGTGTACACTTAAAAACTAATTAACCGCTGATAGCAAGTAGGGTAAAGAGATGCACGGGAGTGTACTCAAATGCTTATTGATAAGTTTGTTAAAGTACATTTAATAAGGAAAAATGCGTTATGTACATCTATTGATAGTTAACAATATATAATAATAGGAAAGGTGCCTAAAAGTATAGCCAATGAACTCTCCATCAGGCTCTATCAGTATCTATCGAAGATTATTAAGTTTTAGGGTGTAAATCTAGTAACTATCTAATAGTATCATAAGCTGATTTTATTCTAAAATTTAATCGGTTCAAAAACAGCATATATAATGAAACTGTTGCGAAATTGTTGTGATATATGTTGAATTAAGTTGCATGTGATTGTGTGAGTGAACTACATTCCCATCAAAATAATGTAAATTTTTACATATATTCAGTTATCATTGATCATTTTTAACTATTGAATCGTTCCATAAAAAAGATATAATTATAAGATACATGTCAAGCGGAAAGTTATTCAAATTAAAGCTAGTTGTCGTCAGTGAGAATCCCGTGCAGTGCGAATGTTAAAAAAATTAATTATGAATACTTTCTCTACAATCTAGTTTTTTATGAAAGCATTACTGATATAAATCTTCAAGTGATAATAGAAGAGAAATTACAACTCTCGAGACCTATTTTCAAATTTTAATTATCATATCGCATTATATTTGAATAAGAAATACGGTCTAGTAAGATTTCTTATATTGAAAGATACGACAACTTTTCATTTCATAATATTGTTGTGTTAAAATGCAATTTTTAAAGATATAATTATTTGATCTAGTACAAGATACAGAATATAGAGAAATCAAAATATTAATTTCTATGGCAAAATACTTCGAATGACTTAGGTAGAAATTGTGATCTTTGAGGCATTTCATAGATAACCTGTTTATTTGTGAGGCCAACACTCTTTAGAGAAACCAATCCAGACATCATTTCAATCGAATAGCTTGAGAAAAGTTTGCTTCATATCATTTTTGTAGTTATAACAATGATGTAATTGATAAATGAGAGATAAAGTTGATATCAACATAATAGTTGTAATCTTCAAAAGGTACTTGATATCACCGATCTTTACCTTCTCATTTTCATAACTATCGAGTAATACCAGATGTATAAAACTTCTGGTTATGAGCTGTAAAATCATGATTTGAAGAATGGGTTATAAGAGACAGTTCCATTTTTGACTCCAATGGAAAACTGAAAAATCAAATCTATAAAAGTGAGTTTCGGCATTATTAATGGCATGTAGAAGATCTTCTAGTTTGAACTTATTAATAATGTCCTACATTTTCAGTAAAAATTAATGAACACATGATTCAGAACATCAACTCTATTGCAGTACACCTGAATGAAGAGTTGATTTATGCTCTTAGAAAGACAATATTTACAATTGATTCTAAATAGCAATAAGACTTTTTAATCAAATTATTGTTCAAAGAACAGAATATTTTTACAAGTAGTAACGTATGGTTCAATTTGTCTCTGTTGAATTTCGTTAATATGGATTTGAGTCTGAACTCATGAAAGTTTATAATTTCGTAGGTGAAATTCCAATAGATGAAAGAAATTAAAGTAGTATCTAAAGTAAAGGCCTAAAGAACCTTGTCCTTAAATCGATTTAATACTTGATTCATATATTCAAACATAAATCATTAAAATAAATAACTATGTATGATAAATATATAGGGAGCTATAGAGACTATAAAGGAGACATCCAATTTATTTTTAGAAGAGATAAAACAGATAAGACTGAAAATTCTTTTCATTTTTAAAAATAATTTTTGATTCAATTCCTTTTTCTGTATTTTGATTGTTTTATTTATTTTAAATGATTCAGTAAAACAAATACTACTGTAATAATTATAGTAGAGACAAACTATGCTGCACCTGATATGAACTTGTCAATAGTATATCTTATTTTGAATAGTTGAACCTTAACTTTTGTTGTTGACTTTGTAAAACTTCGAATGAGTTTGGGCTTTAACTAATTGAGTCAAATATAAGGAAGCCCTAGAACACTGACTTAAACACAAAAGTAAATACAATTCACAAAAAGCATAAATGGAGGATCCTATCAGTGTTTTTCAAGAGCAATGTAGATCTTTGCTGATGATCTCGAAAATAGAGACCTAATATGTAATTGAGTATTAAAAAAATTATAAGCTGTTATTATAACGTATGATAAACAATTTCCCTATTATTACAAAATGATTAATTTTAAAAATAAATTTATTGTAAAAATGAATACAAGTCTCATATTCATTTATACAAAAATAATTCCTTTATTTTCTTTGTTTGCATACTTTCCGAAAAGAACCCAATGTTAGTGAATGCACATTAAGAGACCAGAAATCACAATCAAGTTGGTAATTAGTGTTCCCAGGCCATTTTGTCGCTAAACTTGAGAACTTACAAAAAATGCCAATTTTCGCCCTGAGTTCGCCTTGAGATTAGTAAATTAAATAAATAATAATGTAACATATTTTAACTAATAATCTGTTTATTAATTAAACGCTTTACAAAACAAAATTCTATTATTTAGAAAATCTATATTTTTGCTGTGATTTGGCTGCAGTAATACAACTTTTGTTATCCTTTTGTTATTAAATCATAGCTTTTTATGCAAAACATTTCCACAAAACTATTTTAATAATTAGATTCTGTGTATAAACACATTCTATGCACTAACCCATTATTGTTAGTATTGATTGCTTATCATAAGTGACATTAGTTTACAGTTTAGTGCATAATATGCATTGAGTTTTTTGCCAAAATTTTTAACTTGAGATTCTATTCTCAAGTTATATGACCCGACTTGAGGCCTGAGATAGACCTCAATAACTTGAGAATCAAGCTGAAAACTTGAGACCTGGGAACACTATTTGTAATAGTGGCTTCAATAAGAATCTGATAATAAAATTTGTCCTGAATAGTGAGAATAATCAGTACATTATGTATGTACGAGCTTGGAAAAAATTATCTTCCCGTAGTATAGAGCAGAAACTATGATAGAGCAAAACCAATTACATATTCAGATTCTACATTGAAAAAGTTTATTACATAAGCTTTAATATAATGATTTTATCATTTCTACAGGCGTGATTCACCCTTCACATATTGCAAAACATAATTAGTTCAATTTTCAATAATTCTTTAATTTTAGTGTCTTGCCAGAGAATCCCTTATAAGCACTTGTTATTAAGTTACCCTCATATCTGACAGCCATTAAGTTGTACTTTGTTTCTCAAAAATTCTACATTTTAACAAATAAATTTTATAGTGAAAATAGTTTTGTAGCCCAATAAACTTATTTTATTAACTATGTCTAAAGAGATCAATTTTAAAATTTGTTCTTTGGCCTGTTGGATCAAAAACATCGAGAACAAAGTTGATAATAAACATTGGTGAATATTTTAAATGTACTTTTTAACGTAAAACCCGAATATGCATTTAGTTTTGCAGTAACTATCATATTTTTGCTTTAGACTATGGAAAAATAGCTTTCTTAGACTCTTTAGTATTGATTTTATTACAATTATAAAAGAGTAAAAGTTTATGCTTTGATTCGAATTCAATTCAGTTCGTAAAGATTTTTAAATATTAATATATGACTACAAGATATGATCATACAATCAATATTGAGTTATAGCGTAACATTAGTGTTGAAATTATAGAAGAGTAAAATTTTTGTTTTGAATCATGTTCAAGTTCAATAATTATGATTAAAAGTTGTATAACTTTTCAGTCCTTTCAGTGGAGAAATGAAATTTTCTTCGTTTTTCAGAGGCTTTTGACTTTCATTTCTTTACTTGACTGTTACTCTTCTTTACGGTCTTTCTACCTTTAGAAATCTAACAAAATATTTCCAGCGAAATGCATAGCACAACTGTCAGTATCACTTGATATGTTATTAATGTAATATATGTGTTGTTTCATAAAATAACTTATCTCTTTTATTAGTTGAAGAAGATATAATTAAGAAATCGAATTATATTGCGATAAAACATTGACGTTTACAGATTAAAATCTCAGAATTTCTTATAATTTCTGGAAAACGAAGTGCAATATGCACGTAACGCTAGAATCAGTCAAACCAACTATTTCGTTTACAGAAATAGTTGGTTTGACTTTACAGAATTGATATTACAGATAAACAAACTTCTATCTAATTCGATAATTTTTAATTCATTCCAAAAAGAAAAACATCAATTCATTCATCGTATCGAAGTTATCGACGTTAATTATTAAACTTTAGTAAAAAAAAGAACTGCAAGTACATAACATTTCAATAGTATCCATGGCATGGTTGAGAAAATACTAATTCCTATCAGTTTCAAGTTTGTTTATTTTGACTAAAATTATAAATATTAAAGTCTTCTAATTTATCAAAAATGAGAAAAGAAAGTTCACTAATTGTTAACTCCATGTCAAAATTTTCAGTTATAAAAATATTCTGTTGACAAAATTTTTCTAATTTATTTAGCGCGTAATTTATCTGAAATGAGTATCGATCGAATACTAAAGACTTCGTGGAAGTAAATATATGAAATTTGGAACACAACATCACAAACAAGAAAGTTCACAAGATATCTAATTTTCTACTCTTAAAATAAGTAGTAAGTTGACTGAGGTATCGGGAGAGGACAAAATAGTTATTGAATCAACGATTAATTAGTGTCCAGAAGCTAATTGACGTTATCTTAAAATTTTTACCTAAAACAAATTTCCTCAATAAAATTGGATTTCAAATTCAACCTTTATGAAACAAATTAGTAATTTTAATTAAAAATTTGTTATAATTCGAAATAATGGGTATCTTTGATCTTCTACTAAAATAAATAACATCATAGATTTTTTCCTATTCATCCTTACAGAAATAATTTCCCTTATTTAGAACTTTATAGAAGTTATTTTCTGCATTAAATTGGGGGCAATAAGTTTTTATATTAAAAGTTGTGTATTAAGGCCTTCGTGTAGTTTGACATTAAATTTAGTCAAATCTAATAACTTTTGTGATGATCGCCCGCCACCACTATAACTGCGACCACTAGATCCTTCATATCATCCAATACGATTACTAGCGACATTAGTTTGAGACACTTGCTCAACAGGCCTGATATCTTGAGTATGTATTCGTCGTGGCATGATCACTTCACGGAGTTCTTGAGTAATAGGTTTACGTACTACATGCATCAGTCTGTGTGGTTCATCTTCAGATTGTGAAAATTGCCTTCCACCACCTCTACCTTCATGAGTTTGTTGTACGTTTAAGTTGCCGGAAGATGATTTTAAGTTAAGATTAATCGGAGCTGAGGCTGGTGGTACCTCGATATTGACCGGCGTTGAAGGATTGGATCGTGGAACTCTCACGAATCTCGTTCTAGGCCCGATAGCACTTGGAATCGCTCCCCAAGATCCAGACCAAGATTCATAATCACCGACATAACTGCTATCGTCGCCGCCATAGGCGCCACCATCTCGTGATTTACCGTCTCTACTTCCACTATAACCATCTTCGCCCCAGTCATAGCCACCACCACCTCGTGATCTATCATCATATCTACCAATAGCATTATCGTCTTTGCCTCCGTCATGACCGCCACCACCGCCATAAATACCTTCTCTCTCACCAAAT
Organism: Archegozetes longisetosus; assembly: GCA_018873245.2. Lineage (NCBI taxonomy): Eukaryota > Metazoa > Arthropoda > Arachnida > Sarcoptiformes > Trhypochthoniidae > Archegozetes > Archegozetes longisetosus. The sequence continues at coordinate 11,495,147 of JAEMBT020000001.1, read as the reverse complement.
CCGCCTCCAACACTGTCATAACTGCCTCCACCCCTGCCATAACCACCTTCAACTCCTTTGTAGCCATCACCACTTTGTGATCTACCGCCATATCCACTAACAGCATAACCGCCCCTATCTTCGCCTCCGTCATAACCGCCACCACCGCCATAAATACCTTCTCTCTCTCCAAACCCGCCTCTGACACTGCCATAACTGCCCTCACCCCTGCCATAACCACCCTCAACTCCTTTGTAGCCGTCATCACTTTGCGATCTACCACCATAGCGGCCGCCACTTCGTGATATACCACCATATCCACCGGCAGCAGCACAGTAGGCTATTAGAGTTGAAGCGATTATAAACTGTAAAATTGATTTGTCTTCTGTAAATAATTATCTAAAACTAAATGTTGTATTTATTAGATCGAATTATCATTCACATTTTTCATGAAAAAATTTAAGGATATGATCCAATTCTTTTTTGAAACTTGCCTTATTGTAAAACATTTTATTCACAACTGTTCTGTAAAAGTCTTTAGAATTATTATACTTTTCTCTCTTTTCTCTATTATACTTTTAGAACTTTTCTCAAGTGAGTGCTTAACAACTAAAGATCCTAACCATCATTAGCTCTGCTTTATATACAATTTCTTATAATAAGAGGAAGACCTGAGTCTCAGTAATTATTCCAATCCTCGAGAAAAGTGAAATTGAACTTTCGTCTTATATAAATCAGGGTGATAGAAGACATGCTTTTGTTATATTCTTTAACTTTGGCGAGGAATTAATTTCCTGCTCGAACATACTTTTAGAACACGATTTTTTTTAATAAGTTAATAAATCAAAAATCGCTGATTAATTCTCGAAATCACTTGTGTTTTCATATTCAAAAAATTTTATCAATAAATCAAATCAACATTCATATTGACATCAAATAATTTGTTGTGCTCTGTTTTAAAGATTCATTTGCATTTCTCTCAGTCACCTGTTTAAAGTATAGAAACGAAGGACTGGGTCAAAACTTTTCCAGGTTAATGCTACAGGCTTAGATTCAGTCGTGATTCACGCTATCACTGATCTTCGTTCAGTTAAGTAAAGCATATAAATACATTATAGTAAAGAATTGTTTTCATTTCAAACTTAAGATATTCGTAGAGACAATAAAATAATACAAGTCCAAAACTAATAAATTTTATCCAAGATTTCTTAATTGGTTACAAGTTCTATATTAATAGTTATTATATTATTTGATATATTTTTATATATTATTTATATATACAGTATATATTATATTATATTAATGTTTATATTTCAATCATTAGACTTCAAGTGTTGCTTTCAAGTAATAAAAGATATAATTCAATTTTCATGTTTTCATAAATCTTTCTAGTTGGTGTCAATCATATTTTTTTCTTTTTTTATAAATATAAGAATTATAATATAAAATATTATAAATTAAGGTCTTTGTTTGTATCTATCTATTTGTACATTTCATAAAAGTTTTATTTAAAAGTGCTCAGAGAGAAAGTTAGGTGACATAAGAAAAATTGTTAAAATACCCACTGATCCTGAGTTGAACTGAAATTATCGAACGCATACAAAAACTATAATATAATTAAGGATAAACTTTAGTTTAAATCTAATAGATAATAGCATTCATATAAATATTAATTTGCTTATAAGTTGATTGTCTTTTATAAACTTTAAAAAATATGAATTGAAATTAAAAAGCTCTAGTCACATCACGAAATTGAGATATGATAATTGTGTGAACTCGAAAAAATGATTTATTAGTTTTAACCCTAGAACGGTATTTCATGGGTCAAAATGGCCCAAAGGTCTACAAAAATTGTTACAATTATTTAATGCAATTTCTAATGTTAATAAAACTGATAGTATTTTCAAATGAGTATATTTAGATCGTATTAAGCAATAAATTAATTATTTACAAATTTTATATTTAAATTGAATCATTTTTAAAGTTAGTTATATTTGAGTTTAAGCGATAAATTTGTATAAGAAATTAGTTTTCACTCAAACTTTAAACTGATTACGTCAAGGATGACGACACTAAAAAGTACAAAACACGCTAACTTTTATAAACCTTACGATAACATACTTTTCCAAATGAATCGATGGGTCATAAAGACCCTATTTTACTGAAATCGTTAATCAAAATCGTTTTACTGTTTAATTGTTAAAGCGTTACTAATGAGCTAAAATTTTTCTTCTAAGGCATTTAAAGACTTAATAGTGTAGAGCAAAAAGTGTGCAGTTAGGTTATAATAAAATTTAAAAGTAAAATAGTTAGCCTAAAGAGTTAAAATTTTAAATCAAAAGTGCGAATTAATTATATCAAATAAAACTTTCCCCTATCAATAATAATCTTTTATTTGATTGCAAAAAATGCTCAAAACTTCAATAACTCAATAAACTCAAATTTCAACAATTTGATTATATTTAAGATTAATAATTATCAATATTTGGCTTAATTTTAGCTGTTCTGAGTAACTGGTTTAATTCTGTTAGTCATTGAACGATACAAATTTTCAACAATGTCCGTACGCATCCTAACAATGCTTCTCATGAATTCAAAATGAAGACTCAAAGCTCTTTTCTAGACGTTATCTTTAGACTTGTCTTTTCTAATCTTTTTTGAAGCACGCTTTTAAACTTCAGCTCAAATATTGTCAAATAGTCTGTATCAAACACTTTCGACAGCGACTCAATAACGCGAGTGGGACAGATATTTGCAATATAAACTTGTGTTAATTTACTTGAACGAACAGGGCTTCTTCAAGAAAATATTAGAATAAAACAATTTGGACACTGTAACTAAAAGTGTCCCGGAATTTTAACCATTAAAATTGATAGAACATGCCATCAATTATTTGATATTAATCTTTTAAAATCATATACCATATTGCGCTTCGCGTACTAAACTAAATCTAATTAGTTTGATTAGTTGATAGCATGTGCTATGACTTTAATAGTTTAAACTTTAAGATGGTATTTTCTATAGTACCTAAAACATTACAGGTCGTGCTAAATATAGGGGATGAAGTCTGGTTGTAAAAAATTAATTGCAGAGAAATTACAATTTCTAAGATATAATACTTATCAATATTTAAATATCCATCAATTATCGTTAGATCTCAAAGTGGTCGGCCACTCGTAAATCGATGAAAATGACACCAGAATCGATTACTTTTAGTCTTCTCAGTTGTTAAACCGGGCTCAAATCTCTCGCCACGATATCTTTACAGGCGAGAATTGCCATTTGGATAGCTGTGGCATGGCTCTTCATCTAAATCTCAGAACATAGCCTACTGATTTAGTTTTTTTGTTTATTTCAGAAGCTCGCAGTGAAAATTTGGTTATTTAGATCACTCAAGTATTATGAGACACTAAATAATATCACATACAGTGAAATTTAATCGGAGAAATGCCAAGCAAAATCTGTGAGTAGCCGAGGACTAGTGCTTAGTGATAGATATTTAAATTCTGACGAATATTGGTTGCGACGTTGTTGTACAAACATTTTGACATGATAGTCTGTGAATATGAATTATAGTAGCCTTCGAATGTCGAATTCGAACTATAATTAGCTAAATTTAGCCGATTTTACTGTGATTCTTAATTAATTATTCATTTTCAGCAGCTATTCATCTCTTAAGTCCCAAAGGTTACACTCTGCCCAAAGTTGACAAGTATCTAAATCATACTTTACTGCAATATCTTTAGCTGAAAGCTTGAGGTTTACAATAGAGATCAAAGGCATTCCTTCAACAAGAGATTTTCTGTTATTCATACCCGTTCTGACTTTATGTATAAGTTTGCAGTCTAATGACATCGCATCCCATCTTACTCAAGATCTGACAAGATTATGATTACGATTCAGACTTCTAGTTACTAATTGAGGATTATAAAAAACAATTATAAACATCTAACATTTGGACTCTCTCGTCAACCATCGAATGAGAAAACTTTTTTGTGTATAATTTCGAATAATCTTATGCCTAAATGGCTAATTATCAAGTAATAAAATGCTTTTTAATTTTCTATTCTTCATATGTTGGTCATTAGTTAATTATATTCATTCAGAGTAATAGAGTTTTAGGTCTGGAAATCTTATACTTATTAGATATTACATACTCATTATTATTTAATAGAACGAGATATCTAACTGCTTATCAGTAATTGAGAACTAACGTTACTGTAACATAACTGCGTGTCTTGATATAATTGATAGATATGAAATGTTCAAAATGACGTTTATTAAGAGTTTTAAGTCAGCTATACTAATAAAATATTGAAATGTGTAGATGTTACACTGTATTTCATATTCTTGAGTGTTCGCTAAACAGCTGAATATAATTATCATTAATCAAAGACTAACAGCAGTATTCATGAGTTGCACTTGAGGCTTAAGTGTTACTTAACCAAATTGCCAGTATCAGAAGGAACGCGTGTATGGGTCTTAAACTTGAACAATTAAAACTTAACTGCACTAAGTTTCTGTCGGATAAATCTAGACAAAATCTAAAGTAGAAGATTACGAGTTATAAAATTTTGAAAAGTCACCCTTAACTTAATTGTTACTGTGATAAGGCTTTAAGTTTCTCCAAAAATTTTATGGGTCATTATCAGAGAAACTTATGAAGAAGTGTTGCTTTTCAATTTGTCTAATCTCTCATATTTTTCCTATTAATTCAATTCAATTTTGATATTGTCAAATTACTAAAACACTATTAAGTAAATAAACTATGTAAAATTTGAACTTTTAGTTTTTTTTATACTAACAATACAAATATGAAAGATTACAGTAAAATATATTGATAGAGAAAAAATGACTAAAATATGCATAAATTAAGTAATAATGATAGTTATTGAAGGGAGGAGAGGGAGAGGGAGAGGGAGAGGAGAGGGAGAGGGAGAGGGGAGAGGGGAGAGGGAGAGGGAGAGAGAGAGAGAGAGTCTCCTTTAAACATCTCCTCAAGCTATATAATTCAAATTTCAAATATGTGCCAACGTGTAATAATTAAGTGGTAGCAATAACAATAGCATGGAAAGGTTTTTAGGGCCTTTATTTTCGTGAGATCTCAATTAATGGAAGATAAAAGTAAATCTCGGTGGTTCCGAAAGTAGGATTTCATATAATATAGGGGAAATAAGGGACTCACAATATTCACATTCTTTTCATTAGCACTTCAAGTATTGAGTCAAATACTGAGCGATGACTTACTTAACAGAAATGCAATCATAAATTCAAACTTTAGCATAAATGACTGATAGCTAGGGTTTATCTTTTCATTGCATACAAATAACTGAATCTACAATTAAAAGTGAATGAAAAAATTATTGATGACAATACGATTGGTGAATGAGTGTATTAAAAAAGTTTTATTGAGGCTTTTAAATAAATAAGTAAAATCTTTTCAATATTAGGAATAAGTAATTAAAAGCTGAAGTTGCTTGTAAACATTTTCAAAAAGTTCGGAAGATTTTATATAATTTTTTCATTCACTTTTAATTGTAGATTCAGTTATTTGTATGCAATGAAAAGATAAATTCTAGCTATCAGTCATTTATGCTAAAGTTTGAATTTATGGTTGCATTTCTGTTAAGTAAGTCATCGCTCAGTATTTGACTCAATACTTGAAGTGCTAATGGATAGAATGTGAATATTGTGAGTCCCTTATTTCCCCTATTTTATACGTAAAGTCTTCCGAACTTTTTGAAAATGTTTACAAGCAACTTCAGCTTTTAATTACTTATTCCTAATATTGAAAAGGTTTTACTTATTTATTTAAAAGCCTCGATAAAACTTTTTTAATACACTCATACACCAATCGTATTGTCATCAATAGTTGACTCAATTAATAATATACCGTATTTATCTCATTAAATAGTTATCAGGCATTGATTGGCAATCGTTTTAATGAAATTTATGATAGAATACCATTAGTTTTGATATAGTGATCCAGTCTGGTTGTCTACTGACAAATTGGAAAAATTAAGAATAAGTTACTAGGTTTAAATGTTCAACAAATTGATACCCTTGTACTGGGAAGATATAAATTTAGAAAATTGAAGACTTTGGTTGACTTTTCAGTCATCGGTTGTTGTAAATGGCTTTCAAACTGGAGATGAGTTTAAAATTTTAACAAATCACAGCTACTACTCTCTTATTTAAAAGGTTTCCTTAAGTGACTGTGATCTACTATACATTAATAAGGAATAGAATTTCAGCTAAAGCCGAGTTATTATAACTTTTAAAATACCTTTTTTGAATAATTGAATAAAAATACTAAATTTAATGAGATTTCTAATTTTAAGTTTTATCAAATTGTCAACAATTAAGAAATTATGAAATAAATTGATAGACCTGATCAATTAAAAAATCAAATAATCTATTAATATTATGTTTCTTACTGGTAGTTTCGTATCAAACAAAATAGTTAATTCAGAGTACCTGATCAAAATGATGCAAAAACGGATAAAAAACCAGATCCTGCCGATTACTACAGTCTGGATCTCTTAAGATTTTACTGAAAACGCTTTATTGAAAACGAAAAGTATTCCTTATTTTAAACAACTTCCCATAGAGTTAACAAAACCGCGAAATTTGACGAAGACATCGCTAATACATATCAGCGCACAATACATGCTACCATAGCGCTCACAAATCATGAAATCTAACCGATAAGATCAATCAATTAGACTATCAACACATCACATGAATCCATTCACAATTTCTGGGACTGAGTGCAAATACCAAAATTCTGGAAATGAATCTCAGATATTTGATCGAACCCATACTGTAATCGCAACAATTTAAACCTACAGAAAAATCCAAAAAATCCGATGATGATGATAAGACGAATGTGGGAGCATTCCTAAGCTCAAGACAACTGAAGCCGTCCGTTGTATTTTTTATTGAATGGAAATAAATTACAGTAAAATCTCTGTAAGTTAAACACATTTTGAACCGTTAAATCCTATCTAACTTATAGAGGTGCTCAAGTTATAAAGAGTTTAACTCATAGAGGTTTTCCTGCAGTTTAATAGGGTTATATGCTTTATGTACAATATGTTGTGTACTATATAACATTGTATCAGAAGTCACATAACTTTACTTTTTGTTCATTAATCTATGATTTAAAGTGATTAATTGTGTTAATAAAAAATTGATTAAATTGAGTTTTGGGACACGTTCAAACGTATTATTTGAGTAAGACTCTTGCGCAACTTTGAATGAGATTTTCTCCATTTCATTCATTAATCGATGACCGGATATTACCTTTTGTCATTCAATTAACTTATCCAAAAAATTATTACTTTTATCAAAGTATTTCACTTAATAAAGAATATTCTAAATGGTCTATACATCGAATTTTTAGCATAACCATCGATCAAATGAAAAGATTGTTTTTTCAATTCATTATCAATATCATCAGTTATTCGGACAATCAAGAGATTTCAGAAATCAAGCACAAGATTCAATTTAAGGTCAATTCATCTATTACAAGACATGTAATACAGAATAGTATTTGACAAAATACATAACAAGTGTATAGAATTATTGTTGAGCTACAAATAACGAGTGTTGTTCTTAAGAATCAATTAGATTCGTAGTTCAATTGACAAGTTGCATAATGTCGTGTGAATAAATCGTTCATTTGGCTATGATTTGCAATACCTATTACTTCTTTGAAACTATAATTTATTTGGTGAGAACATCACCAAAATGATTACATATTATGATACGTCAATAGCAATCTAAATATTACAATAAAACCTAAGAGTATAATAATTTTAGCATTGCATTTGACTTGTTTTCACTTGAAACGTCAAAAGTCATAAAGATAATTCATAGTGAATATTATACTAAGTCCTACGCAAGATTTCGAGATTTTCTTAATCTATTTGACTTACAAGTATCTGCATCTATTCAAAAGTTTAAGGACTTATTCTGAGAATTTGGGACTTATTGAGAATGGTTTAGAATATATTTGTGTAAATTTCAATCACTTCGTTAAAGTTTTCAAATAGTCGGAAACTAGACATTTCTTATTTCAAATTTTCTGGGTTTGGTCAAATCAGTTTTAAATCAATTTCAAAGTCAAAGAGAAAGTCATCTAAATTTGTTTTGGAATCAATTTTTAAAACGTGTTACATAAGGGTAAAGGTATTATAAATCAAATTACCCAATCATGATCTGAATATCAGGTTTACAGTTGAAACCTCAGAACTATTTTGACGACATTTCTATTATTTTCAGAAAAATAACTGCCACGAATGAAATGATCTAAACAAAAATTGAAATCATAATCAGTTTATGATTATTATCTTTATATTGGCTTGAAGTGATTTACTTCATAACACCTAAAGTTGTCAATAGTGAATAACTTCCAACACGAAAATCCAATTTTCTTCTCACCAATTCTTTCGATTAAAATCATTATCTAATGCAAGGCAATTTTAGAAATAATTAATTATAGTTATGGTGGAGCTGAAAATTCAAAACCCATTAAACTTATAAATGATTTGATTTTTATTGACCTTCATTTTGTCAGATGTCCTGATTCGAGACTTCATTCTGGATACCATCCATTGATTCAATAGTTTATATAATTGACTTACTTCTGAATTAACTGAAGAAGCAGTGCTTATAATGAATAGAAATGTCAGAATAAATGAAAGTAAACCAAATCTGAAGATAAGCCCACAAATTATGTTCATTTTAACGAATAGTGAGATGTATAAACTCGCGTTTATCACAGAACCCAGTATTATCCAAACCGATAATAAATATTTCGACCAAAAACTATTGTTATATTCGTCGATTTGATAAATAACACTGTTTGAGGCATGAATAAATTGAACGCCGAATCTTTTGTTCAATTTTCTCTTCTTATTGATTGAGGCCAAAATTTTTTTATTTATATCTATTATTCTGATTTTGATATAACGACAAATTATATAGAAATATATGACTTGCCATATATTAATGCTGTACATATAGTACGAGCAAACACTCATCAGTAAAGTGTAAGGAATTCCAAAGATCAGTAGATCTTTGAGCGAGCAGTTAATGAAAGCCGGAATTATGTTCAATATGAATGCAACCATTGGTATCACTATTTCATTATTCAATTTACACAATAGAAAAAGTTTTTCGATATTTTGATCATTTTATAAATTTGCTGCCAATCTGTTAATCCAATACTTTTTGGTGAGACTAAACCCGACATCATCTCAAATACTTTTAGATAATTAGGTTTTATATGATTCTTATAATTATAATAATATATGAGTTGCGAAGTGAGAGCCAATAATATGTAAAGACCGGCACCAATATTGAAGTGAATTCTGATTCCAAGAAAGTAAGAAAAGTCTCCAATAATAATGAATTGATAGTCATTTTGTTCAGACAATAGTAATGAAACGATGCATTTGATAAAAACTATTGTGTTTATTATGAGGATCAATGGGGGACTGTTTAGTTTAATTCTTTTGATTCTATTTGTTGATGTTAGACATAAGCCAATTTTGTATAAATGACTTTCAGCTGAATTGAGAACAATATGATTTGGCAAAACTTGATTTGCATCAAATGATTGCATTTCTAATTATGAGCCCAACTATTTTTCACAGATATGAAAAGGCGATCAAAAACTGAATTATATATTTTTTCAGTCGAATTAATCAATTTATTTAAGGTCTACGGTTTGTGTCAATTCTTACTTGAAATGTAAAATAGAATTCAACTTATTTTATGCTTATTTCAATTCTACACATAAATTGTTTTACGAAATGAGAACTCAAATAATTATTTCAATTTCAATGTCAGAAAAGCTATTATTACACAATTATAATAAAAATAACTTTTTATTATAATAGAAATCGATGTGTTAATGATAGAAAATTAAGTTTTGACATCATTTCAAGATAAGAATATAATACACTTTATAGTTAGATAACATTTGGATTATGTAAGCGCTAAGAATTCTTATAATATTATGAGAAACTATGACGACTTGAGGAATATCATATGAAAACAATGTTCTGGTATAGAAAGTAGGTTTTCTTAAAATTAATAACTAGTAGTGAATGTTCTCGAATTCAAACAATTTTAGAATCTAATTTCTGAACTATCCCTTTTAAACAATGTTTTTATTAAAATTCACCTTTTTATCCATAAATCGTTAGTTTCATAGAAGGAGTTGGTCTGAAGTTGGAAATTATTTATTATAAATTGTTTTAGTATGCCAGTTCTTTATTTATTGGCCACACTTTTCCTCAGAGTAATAAAATATGACAATAAATGATTTCTTAAACTTTTGCTTGCAGATATTTCGCTTAAAGCAATTTCTCTTTACAACTTAAAAGTAATCAGTAGAGTGGAACTATAATAGGGTAAAGGTTCGAACTGTACTAAATATTGTTGAGGTTCTGAAAAAAGGTGTTAGAAAAGTCATAACAATAATTTGCTATCATTTTAGATGATTATAACAATCATTAATTAAAAATTATTTTCTAACCAATTTCTCTTTACTAATGAGTAAAAATAGCATTTTTCAAACTTATTTCAATGGATTTTGAAACCTAAATAATATAAAATGTTTAAAAGGATTTTCTAAAGTGAGTCTCTACTTTTTCATTAAATTTTTAGTGATATTCCCTTTGTTTTTGAGTCTTCATTTGTTTTACAGAGAGAACTTGAGCCAAATTTCGGACTTTAAGTCATCCAAATTGACTTAAATGTTACGCCAAACTAATTCGAAAAGAGACCAATATTTCTAACCATTAATTCGTGACTAAACAATATATAAAATAGTGATTTATAACTAAAAATATTTGTTTGTGTTAACTCATAGTCTATCAGGTATGTGAAAAATCAATATTTGCATGAAAGTCGATTTTTCATAGGTATTAATATATATGGATGACAACTATCTTTCAATTTACGATTTGATTCAACTATTTCTTTAATTGCTAGGAATCAGTTATAGATCTGTTAATTATATAGTTTGTAGTACATATAATAATTTATGAATTTCGACAATCAACTCATATGACAAATAATAGGTTCGCACATCTCATGAGTTATTCTTATAATCAGGTTAAGCATATTGTCTTCAAATACTATTGATGTCTTTAGAAAACAAGAACATCGCGCAAACACCCTAAAGTGAGTCGATAGTGACCGATAATTTGAGTTACTATAGAGGTTGACTTGGTTCAACCATTACTATGTAAACAATGCTTGGATACTTTTTATTCACTTGAAATGATTGTCATATCTATTTCCTTCTCCTTATCTAATAAAACTTTAATTATAAACTAATAAATGCTTCAAAATTTTATCTCTTAATCATTGAAATTGTGCGAACCTTATCATATGCAATTTACGAACTGTATCATTAATAATACAAAACTCGAACAATTTACTGCTCGAAAAAATTTTGGTCAAAATGTCTAAGTTCATAACATTTTCTCTTATAATAATTACATTATTTTCAAAAATCTATAGTTTTCAGACCGATTGGGAACGCAAACACTTAAGTGAAATAGATTTTACTGTGTAAGCAATGTTTAGATCCTTTTCATTCACTTGTGATTATTATCACATCTATTTTCTTTTACTTATCTAATAAAACTTGAATTATATACTAATAAATGCCTCAAAATTTTATTTCTCAATCATTGAAAGTGTGCGAACCTTTTCATATGTGATTCGTAAACTATGTCATACGTATCACTAATAATACAAAACCCGAATAGTTTAGTGCACAAAACAATTTAGATGAAAATGTCTAAATTAATAACATTTTGTCTTATGATAATTGCATTATTTGCAAAAATCTATAGTTTTCAAACAGATTGGGAACACAAACAGTTCAGTGAAATAGGTTCTAACGATGAATATTATGAAAATAAAAGTTTTAACAATACAAACGAAGTAATAAAAGACGCACGAATTGTGATCCAAGACTGGATATCTAAGAATTCTGTTCCAGGGGTTGTGATCGGAATCAGTATTAAAGGTAAACAAGTCTGGACCGAAGGTTTTGGTCATACAGATATTGAAAATGATGTGAACACTCATAAGGATTCTGTTTGGCGTTTGGCGAGTATTAGCAAACCATTGACTACAGCATTGGTCGCAAAACTCATAGACAAAGCAGTTCTTAGTCTGAATAAATCTATTTCTGAGTACTTGCCTAAACACCTATTACCAGAAAAGACATGGAATGGAATACCAGTTAATATAACTTTGAGACAAGTTTCGTCACATATGGCGGGCTTTCACTTAACTAATATGAGTGATTTCAATAAAGTTTTTAAAGCTTCAAATGTTAGTCAAACTCTTGAGCCGTTGAAAAACGAGAAATTGCTTTTAAACCTGGAACTGAATATTCTTATTCTAATTATGGATATCAAGTGATTGGAGCCATTATCGAATCAGTTCTCGGCAACACATATCAGAATGAGATAAAGAAAATGTGTTTAGAGTTAGGCATGAATTCGACTTTTGCTGAAAACAGAGATTCTATCATTAAACACAGACCTCGTTATTACTCAAATTCTCTTGGAGGTTTGGTTAATGTCGATGTGTTCGACGACTTGTGGTCGTATGAGGGTTGGTGGCCATCGGGTGGTATGGTTTCAACAGTTTCAGATCTATTAGTCTTTGGAAATGCTATGCTATCGGCATACAAAGGAAAAGATAAAAGTAAAGTATTTTAGAAGCTTGTGGTTATGTAAAGCTAAAAATATTGATTTTGATTGTTTTGAAACTCAAATTCATAGGTTTTTTGAGTCAGAATACAGTTAAAGAATTATGGACTCCAGAAACTATTGGGATACCTAAGGCCCAGAATACAAATGACAATGAATATGGTATTAGAAGTTTTAACTGGTTATGATTTTTTTTATAATTCTATGGAATATTTTATTAGCCAAGGGTTGGTTTATAAAACACATCGCAGAATCAGTCAATTATCCCTATAAAACATTGATCTGGCATTCGGGTGGTTTGATGGGAACAACAACCATACTATTCATATTTCCCGATCAAGACATTGTTGGCGTTGCATTCGCTAATAGGGGATATGCAATAGGATTGGATCAATTAGTTTTGTATGTGGCTAAAAATTTTGAGCCATTTCTTCAATAGAAACTTTCTGAGAGATTAAAGAGATTATTCACTAAATTATTTTCTTCTATCTTGAAAAATAAATTCCAGATTTGAAACTTAATTGTGTTTCTGTTTAGTTAATGGAGTAAACAGAATTTTTGAATAGAAAATATCTGAAATCAGAGAATTAAAATTTGATTTCAACATTTGATAATTGAAATTTGAAAATTTTGAATCTTTGATTGGCTGATATTAGAAAATTTCTCGTTATTAGCTCCAGATCTTACAAAATTTGAAGAGTATAAGTTCGAATACTCATACAGTGATTTGTGATTAATACTGAAACGTATAATTCAAAGTGATTGAATCTTCAGTCTATTGCTGTGAGTGATTAAATGATCGGCATAATTTAAAATCAGGCTATTAGGTTTTAATTAACAATAATTCGGCTGAGACAATCTTAATAAAAAGCCGATACAACAATCTAATTTTTATAATCAATTTCAATGCGCGGATCTTTATCATACAGAGTAAATTACTTCAACCTCATTGATTTCATATTTACCTTATCGTTTAAATACAACTAATTGATTAATTTGATGGTTGTTTGAAGTAATATTAAGGTTAGAAAGCTTTTTATACAAACCTATTATTTACTATGTAATTTCCATTCACTATTTTCAGCCAATTATTTGTAGCATTAATTCTTTTATAAAACAGTCATTTCTTTTATCCTTTTTAAATATTTGATATACTAGAGATATCAATGTATCAAAAAATTAGTTTTTAATTTTTAAAATATATTTCAAGTATCTATTATCATAAGGCATTTCTTCCGAATTGCCATTGATAGCATTGATAGCAACCCGTTATTGTTTTGAACAATACTAAAATTTGATGAAATTTAAATTTTCATCTAAATAAACATTCAATAACTTAAGTTTAATAAAAAATAGAATTATATATTGATACACAGTTAATAAAATATGATATGAAAATAAATTCAACAATTGTTAGTATAATTATATTTAACGAATTAAATGAAAAGCAAGTCTACACTATATCTAAATATTCGTAATCTTCTCAACTGATTGTATTTCTATACTATTTGTTAGCATTGAATCGACCTCTTGGTTTTCAAGTGAGAGAACTCTCTTTTTCTCTACATATCTAATGATTGTACTACAGAGAGTAAACCCTTGAAAAGTCTGATCATATGACCCTGCTTGCAATTCTTTACTTCAACTTCTACTTCTAATATATACAGTTGTATAAGAATGTGAACATTAGATAAGGTTTAACGTAGAACAAAACTTGTGTAAATTGTTACTCCATAACATAATAATTATTTCATTTTTCTGTTTCAAACAAGTTATAACAAAATAGCCAGTCATTGAGTTGGGATATAGCTACGTTATTATTATTATTTAAATTAAATTTCATTATTAAATGCATTCATATAGAATATGAGTCTGCGTTCAGTACTAAACGTGAGTAAATCTCAATAAATACAAATTCAAGTTACTTCGTCCTGCTTTTAAGCAATATGGAAAAGTGCGTTAAAATAATTTGTCTATTAGAAAATAGACAAATAGAATAGCGCTTAAGTTCCAGAAATGATATAAAATCGATTGACTTATAGTAACACAAGTTTTATCATTAATTGATTTATCAAAAGTAGTTAAACTGATCGTTGATATCAACACTCGATTGAAGTATAATTTTATCTAAAAAATGTTTTATTCGTTTAATCGAATGTTTTTGGAAATAAATTAATAGATAAATCAGAGTTAATTTGATTTTTCAATCAAATTTGTACCTGAAACACAATATAATAATCATTTTGATATGAGGCCAATCCATGGATTAAATGAAAAGATTTTTTAGCTTCATTGTCAATATTTCCGATTGTATGAGAATATAAATGACATTAACATAAAAATTGTTACACAGTATTCAATAATTAGTTTTAACACAGATTCAGACACAGACAGAATGATGTGATATAAGGAATAAGTAAACACAGAAATCTCTGTTGAAGAATAAATTATATAAACTATTCTAACAAATTTTATAGAATTCGATCAGAGCATTTTTCAATTGATAATAGTTTCCATTGCTCACAAATTGAGCAAAATCAATATTGACTTCATTGAATGAAATTATAGGTAATTTTGTAATGAATACAAAAGTGAAAACAGTCCTACATATTATAGCCAAACCGAAGCCTGTGGTCATAACTATTTCTACTGAACCATAGATCAATAAAAAACAATTCTTATCCGAAGCAAACAAAGAAGAATGGTTTGTGATCCAAACATAAGATAAGAACGACATTAAATTAAAAAATAATAATATTAAAAATTTCATAAAATATAACAAATTTTGTGAAAAGCTCTTTATTCTTCTACTTGAAGATTCGTTTAAGATGTAAATGATTACTTCTTCAAGTAATTTTGATTTTTTTATTATCACTTAAGAGGTAAATTTGAATACAGTTCTTTTAGTCAAAATGCAATTTATTTATTTATTTATTTATAATATTAATAATATTATTCGTGCTTTGTTGTTTTAATGAAAATGAATTAGAAGTGAAAAGATTAATCACAAAATCCACGCATAACCGTGAGATCTTGATAGAATTTAGATAGCTTTTTTATCTCCTGACGGTGTTTTTAGGATTTGGATCCGTTCTAAATGTGAAAACCTCCGACGCTGATCTGTTGTCCGGGATGAAGTTTTGGAAGTCTTGGAGTTGATCAGAATCGCTTTTCTTCAGCTTTTCGGTTCTCAATTCCAACTTTCTCGGCTAAGTGGATGCTGTACAAGCGGGACTTTTTGGCTCGAGCACGGCGACGGAGTTTAGTGACGTTATCCCTTTACCAGTCTTGAGGTGGTAATCGTAGTTCAAGTGGAAGCGGAAGTTGAGGTAAGTTCCTAGATATAGATTTCAAATCTTAATTTGGAATCTGCGAGAAATCGAGATCTTCGGTCACTGTAATTTAAGTCGCGAGTGGCGTTATTATCAGCAACACTTCACTATTAGGTGATGCGGTCATCGCCTGATTGTACAAATTGAAGAGCCTCTCAAGGGTAACGTCCATAAACTTAACACAGTCTCACAATGTAAGGCATTGATCTAGAGGGGCAATATCAGCACTTTGAAAAATTCAGGTTGTTCAAAGAGAGGCCAGTTGCACTGCTAACAGTGGATAACTTTTGTCAGTAACGTAATAGCATAAAATTCCTGTGTTGAATAGCTCGAACTCACTTTTTAACATCTATTCATCACAGTTTCCAAAGTGTTTTAATTGGGGTTCGAGGGTTAGTTTTATTTGGATAGCTAAATTTTTTCATTATTAGGACTTTAATTATTAAAGTTTTTATATTTATTAATCTAGAGTTTATTATTACTTTTAAATATAAGGTATTAAATTTGATTACAACTATTTTTAGTGTTTATGACTTTTTCATTCATTAACATATATTGACTTGCGATGCATCAAATTAAAGCCAAAGAATTAAATTTTTAACTATGTGTCCAGTTATTCACCATTTTTAAAATACAAGAGTGAATTCAGTCATGCAAATATTTATAAGCATATTATAATAAAGTTGGGCTTTGATTTGATTAATTTCAAGTAAGATTTATTGTTACTCCGCATAAACTTTGTCTTTTAAGTATCCCCAGAGGAGAAATCAGGCTAGTCAGATCAGGTGACCGAGCAAACAATAAAATAACAATCCTTCATGAGCTGTAACAGTACTTCTGATTTGAGATTAATTAAGTCAATCAAAACCCAACTTTGTTACAAAGTATTTATCAATCTTTGCATAATGGGATTGACTTATGTATCGGAAAAATAGTGAAATCTAGACGTGTAGTTAAAATTCTGTTTTTAGCTTTAATTTAGTGTATCACAAGTCAATATATGTTAATGAATAAAAAAGTCATAATAATAAAGTTCAAAATAGCTGTAGTCAAATTCAACATCCTATATAGTCAATTATTTAGTTTTTATTTAATTACAATTTCAGCGATTAAATTTGGTTTATTACAATTTATTAGGAGAGTTGGATTTGACTTAAACTGGTGGATAAAACTTTAATGGACATTAATCACTAACCACTAACCAATCATTAATTTAAATAAAGGAAAGTATAGTTTTACTTATGCCATGAAGTTCAAGGTTTGAAGTATCCACGCTCATAGCTGTAGGTTCGATTCCTGGCAGGAAATAGTTATTATTTCAGAAAATAAAATTTTCTCTTGCTTTTTTAAGAAATAAATAGCTAGTGCTGCACCTCCTGGTCATATTGATCACGAATATGTAATTGGTTCGGGCCCAAAGTGCCCACAGTTCGAATACATAGAATGACAGACAAACAACGTTTACTTCTTATTATATAGATAAACCAGTAAATAAAACAATATTCAAAAGAGAATTATTTATTCTTTAACCCTTCGTCCCAACTTAACTTCTGAAAACGTAAAATTTTACCCCACATTTGTCACGCTTTATATCTGTTCTAGGTTAGTCAGAACGCTTTAAAGATCAAAGTTGGCCCTTGTTTTCGATGTTTTAATTTACTAATTAATTAATTTATAGTTATTATCTGCTACAGTGTCATCAGTGGTTCAAATTGTTAGTAGCGACATTACAGCGCTGCGACATATATAGTAAACACAAAGCACTACGATGTTGGGGGGAATTTCTATCATCAGAAAGACATGTTGGCAGAAAGTTTATTTAAAATAGTTATAAGTCTAAATAAATCAGGATTCTTGTCGTTCCAAGTCAGATATGTGACTGAGGAATAGCTGAATTTTTAAGAAATTACGACATTCTGTTGATTTTACCGAGATTTTTTAAGTAAAACTTAGGAACATTTTATCCCACAGTTGTGACGAAGGGTTAAATGAGAGTATGCAGTAACCATTCATCACGAGTCCATATATTGTTTTTTGAGAATCATCATATTTTCAGTATATATTCAAAGTTTTCAGCATTCAGTTATTGTCGGTTTCATTACGGTGTAATTATTTTCGCTTTCAAAGCCATTATTTTGAGTTGAAATTTCTGAATAATCCATATTCTGAGCCACCTCCTCATATTCTTCAGGCATATCGTACTCATCGTATTCTGTAGCATCATAATTACTTGAATAATAGACATTCAGATCATTATGATAGAGATCGAATTCGTCAGCACATTTAGAGTCTTTGATAGCATTCTGATAAGAGTTATTATTTAGTTTACGCTCTAATTTTCTTCGCATATAAATAATAACAACTGCTATGAGCACAATCATAAAAAGTGCTATAGATCCTAAAACAACAACTAATTGAACAATTCCTTCAAAGTTTTTCTCAACAGTGTTTAAATCATTCCAATAATAAACTCTAATATAATCAATATATAAATACGAAGTAATTTCAGAATTTTTCTCAAACAATTGATAAATATCATTAGAAGGATAGTGTTCAATATTAATTTTAAACTTATCAGTGAACAACTGTTTCGTTTTATTACTAGAAATGCTTTCTCGCTCTAAACGAGAATTTTTATCAATAGATTCGTTCCAATAAGGCTGGCCATTAAGTCTCCAACAAATATAACTACTTCTCCATTCCATGGAAAAAATATTAAAATCGTCTTCAATTATATTATTGGGAGTACTGCTACTAAAGCCGAAAAATTTCTTTGATCCCAATAGTAATCCACTGTTTATAATAAGTGGATCACTGTTGAGGCTATGAAATAGTTGAATTCTGGGATATTGATCACCGAGGCTTTCATTTCGACCCAACCATACTAAAGAACGAAATTCGTTGCTATTCGATATTTTGACTCTGATTTCAAAAAACCCTTCGTTCCACATTTCATAAGTGTTGAATATTTGAGAGCCTGTCAGAACTGATTCATTGTCAAAAGTTCTTCGATCGGCACTCAATCTCAATGAACCATTAATAACATTTACATTTTCTTGGAGAAATTTTATTGTTCCTTTGAAAAAATTATTTTTAAGTTAAAATTTAGATCACTAGAGCTTAAAGTTGATTTACCTAGTTGTCCATCCTGCTTGCTCCAAAGTTTAAAATCTGAAGAATTTTCACCGAATTCATCAGAAAAGTCCAGTATCCATTCACTAAAACTCAGGTCACTTAACAACAAAATAATAATAAAGCTTTTTGTATATTTACTAAACATTTGTTCATATTAATATTATGTATTATCTTTAATATAAAGTTTGATAGTGTATAAAAATTATAGATTAAAAATAAAATATTTTTAGAACAGGAACTATTAAGATATAAATCATTATATAGAACAGTATTCCAAAGAAATTCGTTTATTCTTTAAATAAGAAAATGAGAAACATTTATAAAGTGCTCACGTATTATTTGTCAAGAATCGGAAGATTTACACTATGCATTCAAAACAGAGTTCAGTTGTACTTTTTGTCGGTTTCATTTCTAAATAATTAGTTTCGCTTTCAATCTCATTATTCGAAGTTAGATTTTCTGAATAATTCGTTTTTTGCAACGTATGCATTTTGTTAAAGCATTTCATGTTGATGGTACTTCATAGTCTCATAATTGTTTGAATAATCTATAATCACTTTATTATCATTAATTATTCTTATTTTTTGAGCTGAAAAGAGTTAGTTTAACTGAAAGATTTAGACTTCAATATTTTTCATCGGATCTTCTCACTTGATGAAACCCTATAGTCTGGGCCCGTGGGTTGACGGTGTATAGATCACGAGTTGGGCACCCGTATCTACGTATATTCTGATCTCAAAACTTCATAATTTTTAGTCATTTGACTGAAATGTCCGATGGGAACTTCATGTTTCAAATAATGACATTAATTTATATACCCAGTTGAGGCTGAATTAATAGATTCGTTGAGATATCTAGAGCTTTATTGAGTAAATTCTCAACATTCTACTATCTCGTTGTTAAATAGCTATTTAGGTATCAGAGGGTCTCTACAGTTAAACGTTATCTAAGTATACTGAACATATTTTTTCAACTAAAACTGAAATTTTATAAAAAAAAATACTGATAAAAAGTGAACAAAAACTGAACACTAATTTTTTCAACTATTATATTTTGAATAATCATTGATTACATTTACAAATGTTCTGATTATATTTTTGATTAGATTTAGCTGCTTTTTAAAGTTTTTCATTTCCACATAAGACTTGAATTCGATACAATCCATATTAAAGTTATTTTTAATACAAATTTTGGCTTTAATTAAATCAATACTCATTAAACTTCTTTCGTCAGTCCGCATTCTCAGTAAATGACTGAAAACTCGTTCGACGAAATCATTATTTTTAGGTATAGCCATGACTTTTCTATAATTTTCGACAAATTGCTGAACTCATTTTCGCTAATATTTTGCAATACTTCAAAATGACATTCGTTTGTTTTACTTTGACTTCCTTTGGTTCAGGAAAACAGTGAATGAATTAATTTCATCGGATAGTAAATCTTCGTCGGCATAAATATTCAATAATTTATTCACTCATTTCATTCATTCATTTGTTTAAAATTAATTTTATTTTCGATTCAAAAATGTAATATTCGAGATTAAATTCAATTCAATTAATAAGTACTTTATTATTTGATTTGAGAAACAGTTGATAGAAATCAAAGATAATGAGACGAAGACAAATATAAAAACTATTAATGGTTTGTCTTATAAATGACTGAAGAAATCAATTATAAATTCAATGGTATTTTGCACTAAAGTCTGACTCATTGATGCATCAAGTCGTTTGCTTAACGTTTTATTGTAAAATTTTATGAAATAGTGATAAAGCATTGGTTGAATGATTTACTGTTTGTACACAAAGTTTTCTCAAACTTGCAAAATGAACTTCTCTATGTTCAGTTCTTACCCCGCATTGGACACTGCTGTGAGATCCAAAAAACTGAGCGTCTGGTCAGTCTATATCTAAGTGATAAAATATTTCTAAGCTGTGACTCATTTGGTTTATACAGTATTACCTTTTAGACAATATTATTTCTATAATTTTACATATGACCATTGAATTAAATTTTCTAAGAGTTCGCTGTTAGCTCCAATTTTAGGCAAGCTTTACTTTTGAAAAATTTGCTAAATTGAGGTCAGATTGAATTTCCTAAAAAATGACGTTATATATAACAACATAAAAATACTTACAACTTATTTTAAAATCCAAAATGACTGAGCAAAATGAAAAATAGAAATGCATATTTCATACCAAATGCTAAGCATTCAAATTGTTTAACAGTTTTCCAAGTTCAATGATTTCATAGCTTAAAAAATAAATATTGTATGGATACACTACCTAATTTCGAATAAGGTTATCTTATGTGAAATCGTATTTTGTTGGAGACAAATTATCAGAAATCATTCTACACTTACAATATGTCTGTGTGAAAAAATATTTCTGAAAATAGAATTTAGAAATTAAAAGCATTTATAAACTAAAATCTGTTAATTAAATAACTTTGTAGAGTTACATGTATTGACGCAGAAACTCATTATTATTGAACTTTTTAAAAAATTGAGTGAGATTCAAATTCATAATCGTTTTGTTATATCAATAAAAATAATAGGAGTATAGAAAACATCTATAAAGTTGTTTAAATCACAGTGATTATTTTATTAAATTTTAAAAGATCAAGATAGGCTGGACGGCAAAAAGATTTGAAGTATAGATTTTCACGATAAGAGCAACTTTATCAATTACATGCATCGAATTGAGCAACATTTAATTTAGTTTGTTTCTACCTATAAAAATACTGAAAAGTCAATTCGGTTAATGGCAATGATGCGAAATCAAAAGTAATTAAACTGATACTCATTTGCAACATCAGTTGTTATCATTTTAATTATTGCTCCTGCATTTTATCTCATCTATCATTTCAGGAGTTATAAAAAGAATGAAAAATTACTAAAACATACTAAATAATGATAAGAAAGAGTGAGTACAAATTATTTAGTTATTTATGAGAATATAAAATGCAATGAGCTTGATATTACTGAAGAATATGCAGATATGGCGCAAAATACAGATTATTTAATAAATTCTAATAATGGAACTGAAAGCAAAACTAATTATTTAGAAATGCAACCGACAAAAAGTATAACTGAAATCTGTTTTGAATTTGTTTGGAAAAAATGTCGTTGTTCTCAACAAATAATTTGCGAGCTCTTGATAAATGTTTTTCACTTTTTATTCAAAGAATAAATCATTTTCTTTTGAATGTTTTATGTAATGATTCATATCTTATTTTTCCTGTTCTGAAAACATAAAGTTTAGTTAATATTATTTTTGTGTTATCTAACTTAGTATTAAACACTACAAAACAATGTTTAATAAATACACAAAAAGTTTAATCATTATTCTATTGTTTAGCGACCTGAGTTTTAGTGAATGGATACTTGCTTTTTCTGATGAATTCAATGAAAGCTCTTCACAATTAAAGAGTTGGCAAAAGCAGAATTTTGAGACAGAATCAGAAAAGGGTAAACCAAAATCATACTCAAATTTTCAAAATTTAAACTTAAAAATAAATTTTTCAAAAGGAAAAATAAAATATCTTCCGGAAAACATTAATGTAATCAATGGCTCATTGAGATTAACTGTCGATCGGAGAACTGTAAATAATAAATCCTCACTGACAGGCTCTCAAATACTCAGCAAATATAACAGTTGGAACGAAGGATTGTTTGAAATCAAATTCAAAATACCGAATGGAAACGAATCTATACCTTCAATGTGGTTGGAGTTGGCCGGGAATGTCAACGATTTATATCCACGTATACTCCTATTCTTTATTTTCAACGATAATCTACTAATGATGAGAAGTGGAATATTATTGGGATCTAATAAATTCGTCGGCTTTCATGGTCCTTTCAATAATAGATTAATGACAGATGATTTTAATCTGTTTTCCTTGGAATGGAAACGCAATTATATTCATTGGAGAATCAATGGTCAGCTTTATTGTAATATAACTATTGATGAATATTCTGATTCAGAATATGAAAATAATTCTAATAATGAGATCAAACGGTTATTGACTGAAAAGTTTTTCATTGTTTTAGAACTGAGTCCTCATTCTTATATTCATGAATCATTTGAAGAATATTCTCCTATCCCTTCATATTTATATATTGATTACATTAGAGTTTATTATTGGACAGATTCGATTATTAATAATTCTTCAGGACTTGATAATTTAGAGAAGAGTCCCAAGAATAATGTTGAGAAAAACTTTAGGAAAATTTATATTACATTAGTTGTTTTAGTATTCATAGTGTTTATGATTGTGTTGACGTCATTGATTTTTGTTTATACGAGAAGGAAATTAGAGCGAAGGCTAAAAAGTAATTCTCATCGGAACGATATGATCGGCTCAGAATACGAAAATGATTATAAAAATATGTATGATAATTATCAACATGTAAATGATTATGATTATAAAAATGATGATTATGATGATATACAGAACGAAGATGATTATGATCCTTTGGATCATTATGAAGAAATTAAATACTGAATAAAAATGTTTTACATTCAACTTTAATCTTCACGAAATTTCTGATAGATATGATGTTTTGCATAATTATCAGTTGTCTAGTTCTTTGACAGAAAAATAAGTTGTTAAAATCAAAGAGTGATAAATTTTATGAATTCATTTTGGTTTGATAAAATGCTAACGTTATTATCCATTTGTTTATCGCATAGCTTTGCAACAAAATTTGGTTTGTGTCGACTAAACTTCAATATCGATTCTTAATATAATTTTATTACATTTCAATTTTGTTACTTTGAGAAAGAATGTTGAAAATTGTTGCCAATCCCATTCGATTCGTACCAAATTACAAACCCCATCTCATTATCATGAAAATATTGGAATATTATTCAAATTTTCTTCTCTACTTCAGTTTAGAACATAACCAATTGGTTTAAGACATTGATTTGCTGGTTTTCTTTCAGTATTTTTATTTTTTTCCTCATTCACATTTTTGATAATTTATAACGAATAAGCTAAATCTATTATTAATCATTTTCAATAATTATGTTGAAAATGATAAATAGTTTGTTTCAGAAGTAGATTTTATTAATGTATATAAACTTAAAATTTTGATATCATTTGTGAAAGGATAGTAATAGGATTGATATTTATTTGCCCAAAAAGTAGTTTATTATTTAGGCAAAATTTAGTTGTGTAAAATCAGAGCAAAATAAACCGCTAACTGATTATCGAGTTCGATAGAGCTTACATTTAAGCCTTCAAAAATATCTTTTAAATTATTAGATTATAGACAATTTACTAAATAAGAAGCTTGAATTACTTTAAAATAGTTCTTATGAAAGTCTTAGAACTACTGTAAAGCTAAATTATCTTCAAGCTTACGATTTCAATTCAAATTATTTTTGGCGTTCGTATGAATGTGTTTTTAGTTTATTAGTTACAGTTTAAAATGCATATAAAAATATATTATTTTATACTAAATCTGATAATGAAATCATATGTAAAACTAAAATTTATATTATAGTCATGATAGAAAAGAATTCAGTTAATCCTGAAGGAAAGTCTATCGGTTTTTTAAAAGGCCTTGAAATATTTTTAAAATAAGCTGAATTCAATTGTTTATATTTGATTTATATTTTTACACCGAATGACTGATGGACAAATGACAAGCTAAGAAGTGTACCTATCAACTGACATACTTTGTGAATCACTTAATTTGTAGCTCAAATCACAGAAGTTTTTTGAATTCAATAAGTTATTTATAATTATTCGTAAAATTAGTTAATATTTAAGCAGAACTCCTTAATGATTTGTAATAATATTATATAAATATATAAGAATCTAAAAGAATCATTAGTCTTGTAAGTAATGAATGATAAAAACTTAAGCAGAAGGGGCTGAATTATTATGTAATGCATTATGTAATAATCGGTATAAAAAATATTTTAATGGCATGAATATCTTCTCAAGTCAAGTTCAAGAAAATGTATTTAGAAAGTACAAACTCTATGCTCATAATCTTGAAGTTATAGTATTTTAATTTCAGCACAGCTATGTGGAAACGCATTAATTATATAAAACACGGCATTAATTCAAAAATTAATTGTCGTTTAAACGAATTAAAGTTGATGAAAAATTCCCAAAAACAGTCCGAGATGAAGCTACAATGAGCTTTTACTAGATTTCGAAATTTAATCATAATTTTTACAGATGACGAAAATTTGAATGAATGTTTAGGAAATGCTAATATGAATAGCATTTTCTTATATTGATATCAAAATGACAATAACTTTCAACGTTTAGTGCCCGGCATTTTCATATATGTTTCAATTCTGATTTGACATGATATTCATGCCATAAAGATGTTTTTGGAATCAGTCATTACATAGTCATGAATTTCCTCACGAATCAATAAAGATCATGTGAATTAAACTTTGTTTTTAGAACAGGAAACATACGATATAAATCAATTGATAAAACAATATTAAAGAGAAAAATACTTTTTCTTTGAATATAAAAATAAAAAACATTTATCAAGAATCTACATATTATTTGTTGAAAATCACGAGATTTGCACTAAGTATTCGGAACTTCCCGCATACGATTTTGTCGGTTTCCTTTCTAAATAGTTAGGTTCGTTTATTAACAATATTACTTAAAACTAGAATTTATAAATAATCAGTTTTTGTACAACATTCGCATGACATTCAAGCACTTCCTGCTTACTGAATAGTGCTTTTCATAATTCTTTGAATCATTTGTGTTCAGTTTAAAATTGTTATTTCCTCAGTAACTTGCACAGTATAATTTCCTTTTTATTCTTTTCGTGTCTTCTGAAAAATAATAGACTGAGTGAAAATAAAACAAAAATCATTTTAGCAGGGTGAAAGGTAAAAAAGTGGTCTATATGAAGAATTTTTCCATTATAACTGAATAAACGCTCTAATTTTTAACTCATTACATAGTACCAATTCAAAATACTTTATGGTTCTCTTTATTGGTACAACGATTCTATAAATACTGTTGAAATGAACTTATACTTTGACTTTTATATTCTAATTGAATCCAACATTGCATATGGGTAGGAATCACAGGTATTAAAACAAGTAAAGTTTAGCTTACAATTTGGTCAAGGTATAGAATTGAATAATATTAAGGAAAATGAACCAGAAATTCAGAATATAGCAAAAACACAGCCAATTAGCGATATTAACACGATTGCACAAAATAAAAGAAGTTATCAACCTCTTTAGGTATAATAGATGTTTATCTAATTTTGATTGCTGTTCTTACAACTGTATGAGAGGACATCCTGATTGGAATTATGAGATTTACAGGCAAAATAATGGACAACTACAACCATCTGATGGAAATCAAGGTAGTAAATCTCTGATATAATAAATGTAACTATGAACCTAACATAATTTTTGCTTCTAGTAGCATTAAGAATACATTTCCAAATTAGTACCAATTTTTTAGCATAAATATTTCTACATACAACATTTGTTATTTAGGAAAAATGGATTCTGATGACTCCAAATATAAGCTAGTCATATAAGAGGTGAAATATGAAAGTATACTTTGGTTCTACTATTGAGTCATATAATAGTAAGAGATTTATTTCATACCTTATGTGACTAAGATATAATTAAAGTTGTTTAAACCCAAATTCTAAGATGATAATTATTGAAGAACATTTACTTATTTACAATGGGTGATCAGTATGCTAACTTTAACCTCCTTTAATTTCTAATTCATAAATTATATCGAATTTGGAAATTACTAGCGTCTACAAATCGTTGTTAATCAGTTCTTTGTCATATCCTACCTCGACTATTACAACTGCAAGTTAGATCTATGGAGAGTCTGGTGAGCAGTTTGAAGTTGAACTAGTACGTCAAAGTCACGAGCCCGAAATGACGGATACACCGATCTAGCATGATCAATCAAAATACTCTTTTCTGACGTTATCTGACTGAGCAAGATAAATGCAGTATTTTTTGAGACTCTAGAGACTTGAAGACACGATAAACGAACGAATGGAACGTAACTAATAACCTGTAATAACTGCAACAAGGCGAATATGAAAGCAGAAAATGCCGTTTACATACAAGTGAAAAACTCGATACACAAAGCTATTGTAATTTCTTAAAATTAAAATTATTCTAAACGATAAAATTTTAAGAACTCTGATTTGCTTATGGATAATAAATCCTAAAATTTAATTATTCAATATCTTTAACAGTAGTACACTCATAATGAAAGTGAAATAAAATTTGATTTTCAGAAATTTCTGGCTTTCAAGGCAATCCTTTCTGTTATAAACTAATTTCATATGATTTGAGATCCTTCGATGATTGAGTATCAATTTTTCTATGGATAAAAGCATTGATCATGCAGTGATTTTGTATTTTAAAAAATTATTAATTTTTTAAATATATTAAAATAGAAAATAGCAAAAATTGTTTGAGACGAAGTAATGAAATTTTACTAGATTTTGGAATTTAACCATAATTTTTTAAAAATTACGATAATCTGAATGAAAATGTAAGAAATGCGTATATTAATAGCATTCTCTTATATTTTAGCTTATATCATAATGATAATACCTTCCAAACATTTGGTGGTCATTATTTTTAACATGCCTCTCAAACCTGATTTGACATCATATTCATGCCATAAAAGTATTTCTGGAATCAATCATTATATAGTCTTGAATCTGGTGCATAAGTTTGGTATCAATAAAATCTCATATGAACTAGACTTATATGTTTGTAGAATAGAGATTATATAATATAAATCAATTGATAAACCAATATTCAAAAGAAAATTATTTATTCTTGGAATAAGAAACTGAATAAACATTTATCATCAAGAGCTTACATGTTATTTGTTGAAAATCATAAATTATGCACTATATATATTCGGAACTTTCTGTAATCGTTTTTGTCGGTTTCATTGCTAAATAACCAATTTCATTTTCATTAAGATTATTTGAACTAGTGATTTCTAAATAGTCACTGTTTTGTGCACTGTTTTGTGCCACACCCGCATATTGTTTAGGCATTTCCTGCTTACTGTATACTGTCGTTTCGCAATTCTTTGAATCGCTTGTATTCAGTTTATTATGATTAGTTATTTTCTCAGTATTATTCTTATTTGTTTCTTGTCCTCTGAAGTAATAGATAAGATACGATGTAACAGCCATGAGCAAGATAACAATCAATGTTGAAGATATGACTATCCATTCTATGTGAAACTTATACCAAGGAAGCTCTAAAATAAATTATTTTGTGTCAGATATGATTAACTATTTATATATTAAATCATTCAATTTTTCTATTACTAGTTATCAAAGTAAGCGATTTGATTTGAAAGTTTTCAAAGAATTTGTTGATTAAAATAAGATAAAGATTACTTAAAAGCGAGAGATAATCAGGTGAGTACTGTAATATTATTGTCATTAGAGATAGCCATCATAACACTCACCTGACGTCGTAATATAGACTCGAGTCTTTATAATAAATAGTGCATTCGAGAATGACTCATTATTACTAATACATCAAAGCTTTCAAGAACCTGGAGATTCAAGTTTATGATTCACTGATGGTCCAAGCAAGATTAGTTCATTTTTCATTTCAAAAGTATGTAAATAGGATCTCAAAGCTAAATGACTCAAATCTATCTGAAAGCTATGTTAAGCTATGTTAAAGAAATGCACTAAAGTATTAGGACAAAAGGCATAATAATAAAATGAATGCATTTTTTATATATAAATAGAGATTTAAGAGTAAAATTAATTGTGATGTTAATTTTAAAAGTAAGAGATGTTTTAATTACCAAATGATGTGCCAATAGTCGATTCAGTAACATTTGATTTCTCATCATTGACTTCAATAGAATTGATTTTCCAGATCTTTGAGGGATGAAATAAATAAAATAGACTAGTTTTAACAGATATAACTATTGAATTAAGTTACAGAGCAGTAAGTATCTAAAAGCAATGTTTAAACAAAATGGATTTAAATTTGCAATAGAAGTCATTTGCAGAGCATTCTCAAAGAATAACAAAAGCAAGTAAAGTGACTAACGTTTTGGAGCATTGCTCGCATAAAGTTTGATGGTTTTATTATAAGGGCCTATACTCGAAAATCTGTTTATCTTACTTACGGATTCAATGCAAGAGTTGACTTGTGTAGATACCGGACAAACGCATCGATAATGTGTCAGATTTACAGGCAAACAAAGATGAGAACAATTAGAATTTAGACACCTGTCATCAGTAACTCGTTGTTGACAACCGTCAATAAATTTAAAATCGATTCTGACTTTTAGTTCTCTATCATTAATATGAAAAGATTCTGATATATTCTTGTGATTGACATCAATCTTACAGATAGTCTTAGAGGTCGTATTGAATTCTTTACAACAATAATAAATATAATGATTTAACAGATTGTAACCACCGAAACGATCGACTAAAACCATATTCACCGATTCATAAACAATTTTAAAGTTTTTGCCATTAACGTCCATTGAACTCAACCTATTGAACTGATAGTCAAACCAGAATAATCTTCCGGAATCATGATCTCGTCTCAACCAAAATACTAATCCAAGACCGTCAGATCTCAAAAGCTTCTTATTACTCCCATCTTGATTAGACCTCATTATTATTGAACTTCCATCACTATGCGTCCCATTAAAAATACCAGAATACTCTGACCAGAATATATATAATTTATGTGGACATATATTAAAACTAGTGATGTATTCTTCCGTTTCTAAAATCTTTATAGAAATATCCATGCGATTGATATTCGCCACATGAACCTCATAATTATAGACATGATATATCAAGTTATGAATCCAATCAAAAGTGAATGAATGAAATGTTTGTGTTTTATATATTTCTGTAGTCATATTAATGAATGACTTATAGCTTTTGTTCATTGGAGTGACATAAATATGCAAATTTTGAGCTGTAACTACTGACCATATTACGAAATTTCCTTTTAAACTGTAATCGAACTGAGAAATCTTACTTTTATTTGACATAACTTCCGTATCACTTAAAAGTTGAGAATTTGAAATTCTGTCATTCATGAAATTTGTTAACGTGTCCGTGAATAAACCTGATTTTTGCTGTTGATCGTAGCTCGCAGAATATAAAACTAATGGTTCAGTATTCATCTTGTTCTGTAATACCATTAAAAGTTCATTTTTCGCTTAAGACGTTTTTAATAATTATTGTTTACAAATTATGAATACTTACATATCCATCAACACAATCGATAGTAGTAGATATAGAAATTAATTGCATTAAGCACAAGAGCTCATACATGATAATTATTTGAGTAAGCCTGAAGCTTTTTTCAAACAATGTTAATGATTATGGGAATAAAATTCGATTTATAGGTGAAAAACTCGCGCAAATATATAAAATTCTTATTAAGTATCTTTCAGTTAATTCCGCTATGATTTCCTTATATTCTCTGAATGTGAGTTTATTGTTAATAAATTTTATTATTACTAATACAGGAAAGTTCCAGCTTAATGTATTATAAATAACGACCAATTGAAGATGCGGTGCAAAAACATTAAAAGTATGGGCGCAACTCTTATGGCAAAGACTAATCACAATCTTCTAACACTTGCGATGGATTGAATGGAGCTCTCTGATTGATCCTACCACGAAGATCGCCTTTTCTAGATTTTCATTCTAGTCAACGAACTCTTGCAAATAAACATAAGACAAATCACGTAAATTAATATACCATCAGGAAAATAATTATTTTTTCACAACCATAATTTCGAAATTTATAATAAATGAAATACAAAGTGTTTTCAAAAATTCCATAAACTAAGGCATTTCATAAATATTTAACTATTCGAGTGCAAAGGAGTATGCCAAAACCTATGGATTCTGACCTAACGATGCCCCTTAACAGTAGCCTACACAAGTCGTGGCCTCGAACTATATATTCAATTAGCTGAAATAATTTTTGAGATCAGTGAGGTCCTTAAGGAATTATAGGGTAAAGATCAATGAAAAATCGTAGCGAATATACTTAAAAACTTCATTTAAAAACATAAAAATATTACAGACATATTGTAAATATATATAAAATCACAGCGATGTGTAAAAGTTTAAAATATAGTAATGTAATACTATAAAGTAATTAAGTTATAAGTTAATTAACATAAAAAATAAAAAGTCCTAACCTCAACCATCTTGTTCACTGTTAGTGGATTCCAAAGTCACGCAAATCCTATCTAGGGATGCTGTAAGACTTGGAACTCGGATAGGTGGCGCACATATCTGAGGAACCAAAGAACGGTCATAATATGGGTACAACACCCAACTGTTCTTTGTTCACGTTTGCACTGACATCAGTAGTGCAAGATGGACACAGCACCGCGTTTGGTTATATCTACTAAAATGTAGATTTGATATTTTGCAGCGGAGCGATGTCGAGTAGAATCTGCGCTCGGAGGAGCATAGGGTCTTCAGCTGAAAGCCCTAGAGAGCTGAGACCAAGTGGCTCTGTATATCGAACCACTAGAATCTCGAATGTTCCCGAGGCTGACCTCTCTTTACCAAGAGGGCTGATCTTACTTCATGGATAAAGGCTAAGAGGTCAGCCTCGTCTGTGACGGAGAGTGACATCTTTCTCTTTTTCCTAAGAGTCGCATCCGGCACATTTATTTTTAAAACCGGTAGCCATACTCTACTGAAGCCCGGAAGCCACTTAAGATGGGCTCGATGTCCGAGAGGGAGACCGTAGCCGACTTGTCACTGGCCTGGGCTTTATTTTGGGAGTATCGCCCGAGACCCCTGGCGTTAGCAGATGCTTTGCCAGCATAATGCGACCATGGGCACTTAACCAAGCCTTTCACGAGACCTGTTGCTCGTCTGTAAGCGGAAAGGTGGCTTCGATCGCAATCGCTAGCCTGTTCTATTCCTATCAAAATCAACTTGGATTTATGGCTATAATACTGGAAGGGCCTTGTCGATTAACAAAATTCTTTATGTTCCTTAACTAGGTCGTAGTCTTCTGTAATCTGGAATATGTTTCGTAAGGGGCGCATTTAGGCCATTTTGGGCATACGCCTTTATTGATTTAACAGAATTTTCACTAAAATAAAATTATATAAGCTAAATAATAGCCATTTGTAAAAACGAGTAAAAGCTCAGTAAAGATTATAAGTAAAAAATTCACCCAATTATAATTGTTTAGATAAAAGTAACTGCAATTAATTCATTAGTTCATTGTTATTCCTTTCTGGTTCGAGCTCATAAACCTATACGCATAACTGGGAACTAAAATTAACTATTTATCCAGAATTCTGAAACAAATATTCTATTAAAATCTTAGTAATATTACACTTTGCTTGATTGCAATCTTTTATTTTCTAAAAATTATAAGTATTTAAAATAATATTTAATAACAAATAGATAAAGAAATATAACATAGGGTTTAGACGTGATTTCATTATTTGATTGATACATAAAAATATTTTAAACATATTTAAAGGTTTTCACATATTAAAAAATTTTTACTTCTTTCTAACACTTTTTCACTTTCACTTAGAGGCATAATGAGGTCCTCTCCTCGAGGCCTCCGCCCAAAGACTGACTCTCTTTACCAGTTTTTAAACATATTTTATATAAACAAAATAGATCTGAATTGTTATTCTTTTAAAATATTCACCGCATTTCATAGCAAACGTTAATACAATGATAACATTGAAAGCATTAGTAAAGCATCGCATAAAATATAAAGCATTTTAAAGATGACTGTTTGACAAAAAATTTTAAAAGAATGAAAAACTGATTTAAAATCAGAGAATTTATATCTGCATAACATCATATTTGACGGACTAGTACCTTATTTTTGTATATACTATTCAATTACTGAAAGTACTATTGGTTTAAAACGCTCATCTCCGAAAAAAAAGTTATTCTCCTACAATCAACGAGAGAAATCAATTATATCAAGCTCAATTTAGAAAATCGAGGTATTATTTGTACCTTGCTAATCTTCATCTTAGCCAAAAAGTGTTGTAACTTCTACATAAATAATTAATTTAAGTATGTATTTTTCTAATTTTAGCCAGTGATACCACCTTAAGTCAACAAAAAAGGCTGACTTAAAATTGTATGAACCCTCCGTTGTTTTGCATTCGAATACATTCTAAAAGTTATTAAAATTTTTGACTTTATGAATCTTGATCACATTTCGGTCTCTTTTTCACGATTATATTCTATGCTGAAATTAAATTTTGACTTGTTAGAAAGGCTGACCCATAATTTTAGCTTCAAGGCTTTGGGTCGACCAAAACTTAAAAACGTTGATTTTCGGTCTAAATAGCCAAAGATTGGAAAGTCTGTTTATAACGCATATTCTTCTGACTATTAATACATATTTCTATACACATTTTTTACAAAATTAGTACATATTAATCTACTTCCTGCATATGAACGATTGATTAATAAAAGTTCATATCTCAATGCATTGAACTGAGCCAAGAACACTTGTTTTCCCACTAATCACTATATAAATCAATAATTATATAGTGATTAATAATTATGTAATAATAGCTTGATATCTACTAATTTTCTTACCAAAACATGTTTTGATTCCAATTATATAAATAGTATATGAATCAAATTTAAGGATTAAAACAGAATCCAAAAAAGAGGCAGATTCAACATACTACTTTCAACCATAATATCGCTCATTTATAAATCCATTTTATCGTCTTATTGATAAAAATAGCAAGTAATAGAAGAATAACATGGTTTAAAAACTTTATTCTGCTTAAAGAAATTATTTAGTATGAAACAAACTGTAGTCGTTATTTATTTATTATAACATACAGTATGGCTTAATTCAAACAATATTTACTTGAATAATATTGAGCTTCTAGTAATCGAGACAAACACTTATTCCATAAGTGAAAGAATTTTTACGATGGGTTTTTAATTTATATTCAATAAGAGACAGAACATAAGATTTAGCAAATTCCTGGGAGTTTAGATCAATAATTTCAAAATCTTTTCTAATATCATATTTTTTATCATCTATGGCCCAAACATGTTTGTAATCGAGTATTTCAAAACAATTAGGCCTGTCACAAATCCTTGGGCTAATCATTTTTTCAAGAAGCTTAGTTGCATTTTGATATTCAGACATTAAAAGACTTGATTGATTATCCGAATATGATCTAAAAAGTACATTCAAATATAATATATTATGTATAGTTATGTCAGAATAAATTCTACCAGTGAAATTAATTTAACTTTTTAGCGATTAAATTTCAACTTAAAAAAGTAAATTAAGCCAAATAAAATTTCTTCCCTATCAATAGTTAACTTCTATTTCATTGTAAAGAATTTTTACAAATACCTGATTATCAAAGTGATATAATGTTAGTCATTTCTTACATATTAGGCATAACTGACTTATTTTCATTCAAAATTGTAATATTTTTGCTTTGATTAAACTTTCAAAAACTTTTATTTCTCTGATATTACATACTCATTGATTTTAATGGAAAATTAATTTTAGCTGTCTATCAGTAATTTACTGATAAGATTTATTCTGATATAACTGTACAGCATTATCATTAATATTATATTAAATGATGGTAAAATACCTGTTTATATCAATGTCAAATAGTTCTTCCATGATTATTCCTAAGCCGTAAATATCCGATTTTGTATCATATTTTTTGTCTTTGATAATTTCTGGAGCCATATACTTAATCGTTCCTTTATCTGTTGTATGCGATTGTCCTGTGAATTCATGAAAAACTACTAAGCCAAAATCAGCTATTTTTACACAACTCCCACTTGATCCTTTTTTCAACAGGATATTGGCTGGTTTCAAATCTCTATGTATTAATGGGGGATCCTGACTATGAAGATAGCCAACTCCCTTTAATAATTCGATGAAAATTTCGCTCTCAATGAAATAAGTCATTGGAGTCAATATTCCTTCTCTTTTTAAAATCGAAATTTCATTCATTTCATCTATGACTTTCTGTAAAGTCTCGTCGCATAATTCCATCTCAATGTACAAGCAAAGACTTTTTTCATATTCGATAGTACCATTATCTGATTTAGAGTTATTTTCTATCCATGCATCAAAATTCTCAACAATATATTCATAATTAAATCCTCTGAGAGTGAGAAAAATGTTGTATTCTTTGTAAATTTCTCTTTCATTATCGCTTTTGAATATGATTTTCTTGATTGCATAACATTTATCAGAAAAGATATTTCTAGATTTAAATACTGTGCCAAAACTACCTTTGCCTATTTCTTCGATTTCAATGTAATTTGAGTTGTACAGTCCGTTCTTAACAAAATCATCATCCAAAAAGAGTTTTTCATCATTTCTTTTGTAGGTTATTTGACAGAATAATGATAAAATATCATTAGATGAGTTGAATTTTTTTCCTGTTGGAATTTGATGGATTTTATCATTAAACCATCCCCATATGTAGAATTCTTTATTTTCTGAATACGCTATGGAAATTTGATGTAATGGATGTGCTACAATATCTATAAATTTTTGCTGCATTTCTAATTTAACAGGGGAATAAATTCCATTTTGAATTTTTTGTTCAGATGGATAGCCTCCGACCTCATAAACATTCTTACTATTTGATAAAAACAAAGTATGGAATTTTCCACAACTAATTTTCTCAATAAAAATATCTTTCATTTCGATAATCTTTGGAATTTTAGAATTCTCATTGCTTCCAATGCCCAATTGACCATAATTGTTTCTACCCCAACTAAACACAAAACCATTCTCATTTAATAAAACAGAATGCTGATAGCCACAAGATATATCCTTGATCTTTCCATTCCCAATTTTTTCCAGTTTGTATGGAGTTAATTGACATTTCTTATCATTGCCATTGCCTATTTGTCCGAATTCATTATCACCCCATAAATAAACATCATTAGAGTCAGTTAAGGCCATTAAATGTTCACTTCCTGTTGAAATATTTATTATTTTTATATCTTTGAGATATTTATTCTCTTCTGGTTCAAGAAAATTGTAGCCCTTTGATCCGTTGCCCATCTGTCCAGAGTTATTAAAACCCCAACAGTATATCTGACCATTAATTGTCAGAGCGACAGTATGAAAATAACCTTTACCTATATCGACTATACCTTTATTACATAGTTCCTTCACAATTGAAGATTCAATGAACGATTGCATTTTAATTTGATCGTCATCAAATGCAATTAATGTGCTAATTTCATTTGTAATAGTCAATTTATAAAGTTGGTCATCTTTAGTGATTATAATAATTTCAGAAAAAGAATCAGATTTATATACAAGAGTAAGTTTTATATTAAATTAAAAATATTTATTGAACTTATCCATAAGTCTGTTATTTGATGAAGTATATTCCATTTTAAATTTATAACTTTGTTATGTGAAATTACTTAACGCCTTATATTTTTATACGATAGAAACTTTAGCAAATGTTCACTGCGGTTGTTGTATAGTAACTATCAAGAAGATTGTTGTCAGCTAATTTTATTTGTATTCGATGCAAAAATTCAAACTTTTAACCTTCGAATATACAACCTTAAAGTTACAAATAATACAATAGAAATAGATATGATAAGATATGATATGATACCAGTGGAGAACAACAGCTTTGGGGATTTCGCATCATTAAATAATAGTGCTCTACGTGAACGGTGTCATAAAAACTCTAACTTTTATAGACCCTTCCAAAACATATTGTACAAAACTTGGAGCGAAATTCAGTCTTCATGCGAATTGCTATCCCTTGTATTTGACTATGCTATCAATTTACCAGCTTGTATTCATTAAATTCATTACATTCATTGTATTAAAATTCGATAGTAATTTGATTATTCATGAAAATATTATGAGTAGATCAGAAGAGATTTTTGTATCTTAGTGTAACTACTTTTAACCTCCGTATTTAATAAGTAATCAATGTAATAAGTAGCGAACTTGTTTACAATACAAAGTTTGAATATTTACGCATGTATTGAAAAAACACTACAGGAATAATCAACGCATTGTGCAATAGTCTCTCTAATATGCAAAAATCTCTTTACAGATGATTTTTGTTCTCATTAATAAATAGTGCTATGTACAAGTCGAATTGCTTTAGCGATTTAAGGTGTTGGAAATTTTCTAAAAACTTCTCTTTGAGAAAAATATCTCTCTACCAAGGGTTTAAATTTGCTTCGGAAGTGCTTCTAGAAACTTTCTACAAAATTAAAGATTTGAGAAATTAAGTTAAACTTTAGAGTCCACACTGCGAGAAAATTTGACTCGAATGTAGTCGAGCCTAGTCGGTCCTTATCAAGGCGGGCTATGACTTGAATAGATTTAAATAGATTTGAGTTCATTTTCAAGGAACTAATTTTAAGCGGAATTGGTGGGAGATTTACGAACGGTAATTTCGCTTATTATCGGAAATATAATCTCTCATTCATTCTTTAGAACGTATTGTAAGGGAACTACAAGTTTTGCACTTACAAGCTAGTAAGCGAAGATGCGAACTTGGAATTCATATTGTAGAGCATTGAGTAAGTGTAACTTATAATGTTCTGAGATTTCTCAGAATATTTGGAATTCTAGATAATATTCGAAATTTCTTAGAACATTCTACTGTCATAATGGCAAATTCTAAAACATTTTAAGAAACACAGTTTTAGTATAAAGACTAACCTAGCCAACTTAGTTGAACATTTTTATTTCTTTGGACAACCGATAATTGATTATTGTTACCAATTGTATCCATATATGAGGTTAAGTTGATCATATGTCCTAAACTATGTATAACAACGTTGCAAATTATGTTCTGGGCCCTGCGCTCTGAAACTTTAAAGGTTCAAAATAGACGGTTTTTCAAAATAAGCGGTTTCAAAATATTGAGTGTCTACTGTAGTCTTCTTTGAATCAAAATTACAAGTAAACACCCATAATAGGAGTAAATCGTACAATAAACAAAAACAAACACGTGAACAATGGCCGACATTATAATTAACAATATTTATAAAGTTTCCCATCTTCCGTTTTTATTGCATTTTTATATGCGGCGGACTATAAGAAATGCTCTGTAGGACATATAGTACATGTATTGAATAAATGATAGCTTTAAAAGAATATTCAACACATTGAGCAATAATCGCATAAAGGTATAAGAATCCCTTCTGAATTTCGAGCCTATTCTATTAAATTGATAAGGAATTATAGCTATTTTCCACTCAAAAAATTCTCTGTTAGTCTCTTAAGAAGAATTTTTATCAAATTAAGGCCCACATGAAAATGAAGGAAATCTTAAAATGTTTTGCTTCCTCCTAAAGTTCTAATAAAGTTAAAAATCAACAATCGCCGAAAGTTTCGACACTTATGGTAGTACTAAATTGGGCAAATCGGTGAGACATAACTTGAAATTTAGACTCCTTACTACTTGGATTAGAGATGCCAACTCTCCTAGCTTCGAAATAATGTCTCCAGCCTTCAGTTCAAGTGTAAGACTGGAGATGAGAGATTAATTTTTTAGTACCATATTTGATTCTAAACTTACCGTAAATAATTTTCATAAATTGCTATATGGTCCAACCTAAGAAATTGTTCAAAATCGACTACTTTATTATTTTGATGCTTCTACTACATTATTATTTCAATAAAAAAATAATAGAAACTTTCAGAACAACCTAATAAACGATAAGAAATATTAGGTCGTTCTGAAAGCTTTCTGTCTTTTTTATTATAATAAAAATGTAATAAAAGCATTAAAATAATAAAATAGTCGATTTGGAACAATTGAATCTCTCGGCCAGTTCTCGGGTGGTTAGACGCGAGTTCTCTCCAATGTCCGTCCTCGCGAAGTTATTGTTCAACTCCGTCGGTCTTCCTGAAAGAAGACCATTCTCAAGGCAAAAATCGCCCGATCGGAATCTGCGGAATCGATATTGACATTTAGAGGTATCCAATACCTGTTCATACTCTTATACCAATACTCTTCATAGACATGTTAAATATTTCTCATGGCCTTCGTGGCCTTATCACCATTCTTAAACTCATAAGGCATGCATATCCGAGCGTGGACTTGGTCTGTAGATGTGGTGGCCACTTAAGACACTATGATCTAAAAGTTTTTTTAATGCAAAAATTTAAAGACAAATGTCTTCTCTTGAGTTTAGCACTTCGATTCGATAAGTAAACAAATCCAAAACCGACATAATATACATATATTTTTGATAAATTAAAAAATAAGACTTTCCGAACAACCTAATATAAATGCAATAACTTTATTTATTTAACAACTCATATTCTTTCAGTTTTGTTCGTATTTTTTATTTATATTATTGTTAAATGTATTGAAAAACTCGATAGAATATCAAAAATTATCTAAATATAATAAAGAAAAACAGTCAATAATTGTACAAAAATTTGATAAACTATAAAATGCAACACTCATTAAGCAAAAGCATTCAGAGTACAGGACCAGATTGTATACTTCCGAAGTACTTACCAGGTCAAAGCTACTTAGTAGATGTGATCGAACCGAAACCAGTTTTTTCAATGTTTTATGGTCGTAGAAGTTCGTATTGCATAATGTATATCAGAAAGTGCTCATCAGAAGTAAAATAAAACATACATAAAACTATACGTATGTGAGATATTTTTCTAAATGTATGAAATTTTATTTTAAAAAGCATTAAATTTCGAGTACATTAAGACCTTATTTTCTGAAGCCTGTGCATAAAATGCCACATGCTTAGAAATGTTTGCATTACATACTTATAGAGTTATTTATCTGTTTTTGCTTTGATGAACATCTGCTGATATACATTATACAGTTCTATCTTCTATGGTCATCATCTCTTCACGTTATTTCCGCGTCACGTCTGTTCCGCAGCGTCGGTCAGAGTAAGCGCATGAGAAAGACCATCTGACAATGTCAGGTTCTCTGGACTGTTTTGCTTAATATGTGTAAAGGTAATGGGTTTTACAAGTCTTGAATTTATTTTGTACTTTGCAGTTTACTCTAAGCTCTCTAACTTATTTGGAGTAAACAGGTGAAAAGTTTTAAGTATTAACCTTATAGAGATTGAAGCGACGGATTAAAATATTTAGAGTCGCCAGAAGTATTATCTCTCTCTCTGATCGATAACACTTTTATTGTATTTTCATACCTTATATAAAAATAAAAATCTGATTTCAGTTTCAGTTTTAAAGAGAGAACACGAGTAGTTAACTCTAAATAAAACTATCTTTTAAAAGTTAAGTTCGTTAACTTTACATATGTATTATATTATTGTTATTAATTTTCTAAGTTTTCTGCCTAATTGCTGATCAAAAAACTTTGACGTCAATAATAAAATAATTAAGTATTAGAGCCAAATCTGAATGTAATGAGTATAATATTTTCTTATTCATATTAACCCAGGAACAGTAAAATGTGAGTCAAAATGATCCTAAAGATTATAAAATTCGTTATATTTAGTTTTTGAGATGATTAACATAAAAATACCCATAATATTTTCAAATGAGTACTTAAAGGTCATATTAAAATATAAATTAATTTTTTGTAATTTTTATATTATGACATAATCATGTTTAAAGTTAATCATATCTTAGGTTAGGCATTAAAGTTAGGTAGAAAATAAGTTTTCATTTAAGGTTTTAAACAAATTGCGTCACAATTGGCTATAACAATAGCTTTATAAACACGATAACTGCTATACATTCTATCCCTTAGCTTAACACACTTTTTAAAATCAATCGATGGGTACAACGAACGTCAGATTACTGAAATCCTTAGTATAAATCATTTTACTGTTCTAGGGTTAAATTTATAACAACAACTTGCTAAAAGAGAATATGGAATTGACAATTGTGGCATAACTTTCGTGTCTGCAAATCATCAAAGGTATAGTAAAATTAATTCATAGACTATTTTCAGTCTGGAGCCTTTACTGATAAGATCAAGATTTATTTGTGAAGTGAATGAGAGCCTTCAGTATAGAATCATTCTTTCCAGTTATGAAAAAATAGTTTAAGTATAAGACCATAATTTAAATATGATAATAAACTAAAAATATTGGTAATTTAATTACATGTACAGTTTAATAAACATTAATAATTGAGTAATCGATGAACAGTAATGTATTTTGGATTTTTTCTCTAGAGAATTTTTTCTAGACTTATTCTAATACAGCATTAAGTTAAGTTTATTGTTATTTTAAATAATATCTATCCGAATTATCGTATTTTTAAGAATTTGAAAAAATCGGATACCAATCATCGGATAACAGTGTCTTCTCAGTTCAGCAAATAATTTTCAGTCTAAATGACGACATTAAATACTAACGGATTTAAGCACATAATAATAAGTGGGCCTCCATTTGAAAGAGGCAGAAGTTATGGCCAACAATTGAGATCAGAGATCATATCAAACTTGGAATTTTACAAAAAATGGGACTTATTTCCAGATTGGCATATCGCCACAAAGTTTGTCAAAGATAACTATTCGGAAGCATTAAAAAAATATTTTCCGACCGGTCTGATGGAGATGGAGGGCATTGCTGCCGGGGCAAACGTTTCAATTGAAGATATCATTATTCTGAATGCAAAGTTCGAAATGATTAATCTGAGTAGTCATTTGCACGCAAGAAATAAAGAGAGGCACCAACCAGCTGAGTGTGTAGCTGCACTCTGTCTACCTAAAGCAACCAAAACTGGTGATGTTATTCTAGGTATGAATTGGGACAACTGGACAAATTTGCATGATGGAAATCACATAGTTATACTGGAAGTACATCCTGATCCTAAGGAGAGAATTGTGCCATTCATCATGTTGGTAGAAGTGGGACAACTCGGGCGTATTGGATTAAATGCAAATGGACTGGGTATTTGAAATTATGATGATAAGCTATTTGATCAATATGCAGTGTTGCCAAACGTCCAGTTATAGGAAGTTTAGTCAACTGGACGCTTATTAACAGAAAATGCTATAAAATCTCGTCAATACCAATTAAAAAAATTATAAATATATTCTAAAATTAGCATTTTAAAACTTTTTAGTAAATAGGGACAATAATTTAAAAGTAAGCAATTAGTATGATATTGATTCATAAAATAAGTATGCTATCTTTTTTAAAAATTGAATCCATCAATCTTCATAATGCTATGCTAATAGCTGAATTTCGAGATACTATGTGTAAATTTACATTTATGAAGAAAGAAGTATGAAGATCTGAATATTAGAATGAAAAATAAAAATATAATTTTTGCCAGATTTTCGGATGAAAATTAAAAGTTTTTATTCAAGAGTCCCCTTTGATATTTTTGTTCAGCTATTAAGTGAAGAAACCTGGTAGCGCTGTCAATATACAGAATATATATTATACTATATTAAATTATATTCTATAATTTGTACATGTACTTTTGGGACAAGATTTAACATAAAAAATATCACAACAGCAATGATAATCTCATTCACACCTTTCACTGGTCAGATGTATTATAATAATTGAGTTTAAATAACAGAAATCACTAACTACTTGCAGTGATTCCTATCAGTCTACTTAAAATATAAAGTCTGAATTGACATTTATTCAAAATAAACCTATAACCAGTACCTAAATACGAAATAGAGCTAAATTATTATGTAAATTTATGTATTGCATATCGTAATGTTATAATTTATTACACATAGATTTAGTTATAATACTGAGTAAATCTTGTTTTTCTACAGGAGTTTTGGCGTTGAGCTTGTTTTCTAGTGAAGATAGTTCAAATAATTCATCCAGAATCGGATATAT
Organism: Archegozetes longisetosus; assembly: GCA_018873245.2. Classification (NCBI taxonomy): domain Eukaryota; kingdom Metazoa; phylum Arthropoda; class Arachnida; order Sarcoptiformes; family Trhypochthoniidae; genus Archegozetes; species Archegozetes longisetosus. The sequence goes on along the minus strand of JAEMBT020000001.1, from coordinate 11,452,119 downwards.
GCCAACAAATCTACTCATGAGAATGTTTATTGAATCACCGAATTTTGGTGTCGGTATCACTAGAATACTTCGAGCTGAAAGACATTCTTCCATTAATATAATTGTAGCGACCGGTGAAGGCGATGGAATGAATTTGGAATTGACACCAAATCAACAATTCATTTGTTATCCATCAATCGATAAAGACATTTTGACACACGGAAATCACTTCATATCAGAAGCGTTTCTCGCAAAAGATTCAATAAAAGACCTTTTGAAAATGGGTTCGTCTTTCTATAAGTTCAAACGATTAGAAAGAAAACTAATGGATATCTGGAAGAATATCGATGATTACAGCTTTGGAAATGCATTCACAGATCATTTAGGATATCCTAATTCATTGTGTCGTCATTTGCCAGATAGCGGTCAAGAATATAATAGCGATTATCCAGGCATTCGCACTGTTTCTAATGTTATCCTCAATTTGACGAAAAAATCTATGAGAGTTTGTAAGGGGTGTCCTTGTGTTGGAGTTTACTTTGAATATAAATTATAACGACTAGAAATTATGATAAATGAAATATTTTATGAATACAATAATTTTGTTCATTCTAACAATAATATTCTGTCGCATTTCTTATAGCTTAATTAGATTGAAAAGTCAGACTAACAGTCGTGAAGGGTTCTTCTAAGTATTAAAGTTAAAACTTTAATCATAATCTGCAATTCCTTTCTTGTATATTTATAAACTTTAATAAAATTGATAATTTTTAGAAATGATGAGAGTAAACAAACAAAAAAGTAGATAGAAACAAAGACATACCCAGATTGACTGCACAGTTGAATTAGATAAAAAGCTTTATTTTTAGAGTTTAAATTTCAATGTGAGAAATTATAAACTAATACTCAATACAAATTTTCTCTATTACACATTAACTTTTGTTTCATAAAAAAATTTGTTAAGAAACTTGGAATAAGATTTTGAGCTACTTTTCTGTTAAAATATATCAAATTTATTTTGACTTAATTGTGTTGATCTTTTTATTGTTACATGTTCACACAGTGTATTTGCTTAAGCTTCAAAACTTATTCTTAATTAGAGCTCTGCAGCGGGTCTGGAAAATTCCTGTTATTAGGTTTTCAGTTGGGGTATTACCATTGCCTCCTATCCTGAAAGCCTACCACCTTATTTTACTTTACATTTTGTTGGTCTGTTTACAAATGTGATTGCATTGTATAGACAAATAAAAGCTTAGAATCGATTGAATGTTTAATTCATTAATGGACTCTGACTGCGAAACAGAATAGTTATATTGAAAGCAAGACTTTATTTTATGAATTTTATTTTTAAACCACTTCAGAGTTTTATATTAATTTGGCAATAGTATCAAAATTGTTTCGATTAACTCCTTAATCAAAATACTCAATTATTATTGCTTAAGCGCTTAAGAACAAAATGCTATTTATGACTAGAAAATAAAATCACATCAACTCCAAAGTCACAGTTATTTTTTATCTTTAATTTGATGATTTACTATTGATTGAATTGAGTTATCATAACAACAAATGGAATAGTGATTGAAAGAAAGCTTAAGGCTAATTTTTTGTCAATATTAAACATATTCCACGCATCAAATTCTATATCTTTTCCAATAGCTTTCATTTCTTCTAAGATTAGGTAAATTCTAATATCGTTTCCAAAATTTGCATCAATTAAACGATCGTGTATTTTGCGTACAATCTTTTTGTGCATTTGATTGGTCTCGTCTTTAATTTTAGTCAAAATTATAATTAGTATCAAATGAATGACAGTGAGAATCATTATTTCAGACCATTCAACCATTAAATAAGAAATGCTTATTTTGTTTATTCTCACGAGTTGAGTAGAAATTCGAGTACTCGAACCAATAAATAAATAACCGATTGTTAGAAAAGGCATTACACCGAAAGTTTCGTTCAATGAATTCTTGACTTCATTTATGAATAAATAATGACTTCTCATCTGTTTTATGTCTTTGGTTGTCAGCATTTCAGTCAATGACAGTATTTTGTTGAAAAATATTTTCCTGAATTTCGAATTTAAAAAATTCTTAGTCAAAGATCTTTATTTTAATCTAATCTCTAATGGATTTGATAATTATTTGATAAATAAAGTTAAGAGTGAGCTCATCTCTGATTTATGATTTGAACTTTTGTATTAAATGCAAAATTAATTTATTTAGTATTTGGATTATTTGGTACTTACCTCAAAGAACTCGTTCCTAAACAGAAGTGAATGTAAAGCATTACTACATTTGTGATGATTCCCAAAATGAAAATACTGTAAAACAACTCCACAATAAATGCTATGACGTATGTTATTTTTGTCCCAAATATTTGAACACCAAAAGTATAACTAAACGGTTCATATATTGAGTATTGAAAATAATTCGATAGAGTTGTTGTTAATCCCAACAAGAGAAAAAGAATTGAATTGAATAGATTAATTTTTTTTATTTTTATTCTGTCTTCAATCTTTAAATTATTGATTATAACAGATTCAATGCTTAAGATTTTCTTATGTCTAATCGAGACAATTAAGATAAGTATTAACGAAATGCCATATTTTGTTAGCGTTGAAAAAGAATATATATGGAGCCATAAATTAATCTTTTCTCTATTGTTGAAATATACATCTTCCATCATGTAAAAAATCCATAATATGATAGTTAAAACTGATAATATTGTTGACAAATTAATCAATATTTTCCTCAGTTTGAAGTGTTTTTTAATCTCAATAAAACCATAGAAGCAAAATACATAAGGAACTAATATCGACATAATTTTGATTCTAAATTTACCTTAACTTCAAATTTTTTTAAGTTAAAATCTGAAAGGCTCTCTATCTTTGATAGAACGTACTCAGGCAGTTATTATAAAAAAATTCCAGTTCAATTGAATTTTTATTCTATAAACTAATCTGATTATAATGAAAATGTGAACAATCAATAGATTGAATGCATTGAGAGGGTCATGAAACACAAACATGTGAATACGAAGGTGACAATTAATTAAATGAATATAAGAAACAGAACACAATATGTAATACGGTGAGAAATAAGTTCCATGTAGCACAATGTTTTTACATATTTTGTTTTTTACTATTATAAGATTAGACTATGAGCTAAAGTAATTAATTAAAGTGAGTTTAATTGCGATATTTCGGGAATATTTGAATAAATACCTATATAAATATAGTTTGAGAATGAGAATGTGCACTATGTATCTGTAATATTGATAAAAATGAATTCTCTCATTATTCTAATGAATTCTATTCTAAAGAATAAAATGATTGGACCTATTCAATTTTCTGGGATAAAATAAGGAACATTTTTTCTTTACGTGATACGCATCGATTAAGCCAAAAGTTGGTGTACAGTCGTTTGCAAAACTCCGGGAAGTGGTTTTAGAGCATTCTATACCCCTAAACGTTAGTCAATTTGGATGACATTTTTTATGAATCGACCCTGGGTTGTCAAGAACATTCTCACAAGGCCGCTAATCAAAATTCCCAGAAGTACCTACCTAATTCACGTAAATGCGTACAGAATTAACTAAAAATTGAATTCGAGTTTTGATAATTGGAATAGAAACTACTTTAAAAATAAGTGAATACATGTATTTTTGATTAACCTAAAAACTCCTTATTTGGTAATTGTAGCGTATTAAACTTGAAATCCCGATAATTTTATTTGAGCGTAACTTCTGAACCAACAGCCAGAACTACTTGAAAATGGTATCAAATTGGAGGTATACTAAAGCTTTATCAGAAAACTGGTTAATCTTTGAAATTTGATTTGCAAAATTGAAAATTTAATAAGCCAATTAACTTTAGTACAAAAATTCATTAAGCATTACCTTATTAAACATTTATGAGTATAGTTACTGTATTATTAACCAAAAACCATTAACAAAATCAGAAAATCACATTATTTTGATTACGAATAGGAAATTCGTATATACAAGCAAGTTTGCCGATTGTTCAAAGAAGGGCTTTAAAATACCTCCAATTTGATACCATTTTCAAGTAGTTCTGGCTGTTGGTTCAGAAGTTACGCTCAAATGAAATTATCGGAATTTCAAGTTTAATACGCTACAATTACTAAGTAAGGAGTTTTTAGGTCAAACAAAAATACATGTATTCACTTATTTTTAAAGTAGTTTTGATTCCAACTGTCAGAACTCGAATTCAATTTTCAGTTAATTCTGTACACGTTTATGTGGATTAGATAGGTACTTCTGGGAATTTTGATTAGCGGCCTTGTGAAAATGTTCTTGACAAACCAGGGCCGATCCACAAAAAATTTCATCCAAATTGACTAACGTTTAGGGTTATAAAATGCTCAAAAACCACTTCCCGAAGTTTTGCAAACGACTGTACAATTGTATTTTGATGTGTAGGTCAATAATATTAAAGAAGCAAATGTCGCTCTCATTTGGTTTAATTTTCAATTTAGAAAAACAATTAAAAATATAGAAAATTTACTTATTATATCGTCAATATTTCCTTTGGGAGTTACAGACATCTAAAAAGCAATATAAAATTAAATTAATTTTCATAATAAATCAATAAGTAAACAAAATAGAAAGTACTCATATTTGACAACACTTGTGTTGGCGATGTCAACAAATATGAAACTATAAAAATAGCGTTTCAATATGTAACACTTGGTTTGCCGCCTACGAATATGATAAAACCTAACCTTAGTAGAAAATACGTCGTGTCGCGAAGCGACCTAACGTTTCTCTTTTAGGTTATATTTATCTTTACGTTATCACTAACTTTTCTTTTAGAGGAATTATGACAATTAATTAAAATAATTCGAAAACCAAACGAGGGCAAAATTTATTTCTTTTATGTTATTGATCTACACATAAAAAACATACGTATACCAACTTTTATCTTAATCGGTGCGTGTCACGTAAAGTAAAGATATGCAAAAAATAATTTATTTGTTTCAAAGTTTTAGAAAGATCTTAGTCTTCACCGAACTTTAAGAGCATAGAGGAGTCCTAGAATATTCAGATGAGATATGGAAATAGTTATAACAAAAACCATTATATGTCGGATAGGGTCATCAATAAAATGTGTTGGCTAAAAGGTACATTATTTATTGATAAGAGAGTCATATTTTAATTAAATAAACTTGAATGCGTGAGAAAGTTTGATTATAAGTCATCGAAAATATAATAGAAAATAATTTTGCAACTCTTAGACTCATATCAATAGCTATCTCCAATATACAAAAGTTTAACTTTTTTCGATGACTTCATACTGATTAATAAAAAAAGAAATTTATCTGGCCGTTCAATAATAAGTAGTGGTGTATATACCGATTCTGGCGCACGCCCTCCCGCCCTTTTTTCAAATCAAAAAATTAACCATTTACTTTAATATTTCATCCGAATTTAGTAAAAACAGTGTCTAATAAATCCAAACTATTGATCAGCAGCATATCATTGCTTTCCAACTTTTTTATAAAAATGTTTGACCGTCTGATATGAAGAAATTATGGCCATACAAAAAATCAATTTTCAATACATGGAAACTGTTTTAATATGTTTCATTTAATTTTTCACTACTAATAATGAGAAAGCATTTCAAAACATTTGGAAAATTCGTATAAGTTGAAAGTAATTATATTTAATGTTTCAATTCAAATGAAATTCCAATATTTTTTAACAAATTTGTTCATTTGAATACTTAAAAATTAAGCAAATATTGAATTGATCCGCAACAGTCCGATCTTTCTATTGTATATAAAAAACTTAAAGATCTATTTTTTGATAGATAATAAATGTGAAAAATTAGAACTATTGGTACATAAAACAAAACATTTGATTTTTAGATAAGAAATTTTCATATTATATTTTTTGGATTCAAAATGATATCACAATAATTTAAAGCTCTCTCTAATAACATTATTCTCATTCAATCTGGTATTTCACAGAATTAAAGCTCAAATTTTCTACGCAAGAATAGATAGTAATCAATAACAGTTACCGATAGGAAACTTTTTTTAATAATCATAAATTCTAAATGTTTGGCGGTCAGCCTTTTAACAAGTCTTTTTGAGCATCACATGACAAAATTCACACTATGAAAGTATTTTCGAAACCGTTCATTACATACTCCCGAACCGATTCCACGCCAAAAGTTCGTGGAATTTAGTTCGTGCGAAATTAGTTCGTGTAAAAAAGTTCGTGCGAAAAAAGTTCGCGTATGAAAAAAGTTCGTATTAAGATTTTTTTCTATGTTGAATATTGATTTTATCCGATTATATATCTCGATATTATTTTGTTTTAAACTTTGGCATAAATGAAAGGATGCATTGAATGAACGATGAGGTGTATGGAATGATTCTACATGAAACTGTTTAATTAATTTCAATTTTCACATATTCGAGAGGTAAATATATTCATCATCTTATAAAAAAAATCAAGACATATTCGGGCAACACGATTGTTTCCAAAATTATTTGTAAGGAAACTGATATGTCGGGGAACCGATTTGTCGAGGAAATGATTGTCGGGGAAATGTACTATACCAAGCGGTTCTAAGTATGTTAATTACCAATAATCTTCATAAAGAATTTCCTTTATGATGAGAAATCGATGATATTAGCATTTTGTTTATAGAAATTTAAGATGTTGAAAAAATCGAATATGCTAAAATATTAGGGTGACCAAGTGTCCCGCATTGTGCGGGATTGTCTCACATTTAAGAGTTGTGTCCCACATACCGTATGCACCCCTTGCGGGACGGAAAATGTCATATATTTTAATATTTATCCTAACAGATTTTCACTGTATATATTTATTTAATGCAAATAATGCAACTTTGTTGTCAACACGTTTCCTATCTTAAAATATGTGGAAGTCTTTAGATAAAAAGAGTTTTAATCCGACTATCTGATACCTTGTTTTCATTCACATCGTGTGTAACTCTTATAAAGTGCAGTTCTCAATCAAATCTTTAGTTTATATTTCAAATAACTGTTATTTCAAACTGTGATTTGTAACTTCAATCAGATTAAAACTTTTTAAAAAAATTTATAAGGTGGCCAAAGTCTTTTTGTCCCGCATTTAACAATTTTTGACTTGGTCACCCTATAAAATATAGAGAATTAGTCAAGTCAGTCAAATCTACGATGAAGTATTTTAAAGGGTATTTGAATGTAATTAGAATAAATTTTATGAAGATAAAAGTAACTTTGATGATTCCAAAAGTTTTTTAGATTGAAACTTTTGGTTTCTAAAAATCATATTTACATACAAAATATTTGCTTGTTAACTTTCGTACTACAAACTTTTTTCGTAGTCGAACACTCTTAATACACGAACTTTTTTCGGACGAACTTTTTTCATACGCGAACTTTTTTCGCACGAACTTTTTTACACGAACTAATTTCGCACGAACTAAATTCCACGAACTTTATACGCGAACCCTCCCGAACCTTACTTGTGAGTTCTAGTGAATAGATAATCGACTTTTTGAATTGGATGAAAATTCTTAAAATTTAAAACTTTGAAACAAAGAGAATGTAAAACTAAGTAAATCAACTTTAAGCTTTAATTCTCAAAATTTCCACTTAAAAAATATATTTTTCAAAAGTAAAAACAAGATTTCCTCGGAAAAATATAAATGTAATTAATGGTTCCTTGATATTGAGTTCCGATCGAAGAACTGTCAAAGGTAAATCTGATCTGACAGACTCTCAAATATTCAAATCTTAAAGAATGTGGGATGAGTCATTTTTTGAAACCAGAACCAAAACACAGAATGGATACTAAAAGATTTTCTGCTTTGGACAATCCTTCCAGCAGGGTGACCAGGTTTTACTGAGCCATTTTCTGAATTTTGAAAGTGTAAGGAGCCCAAGTTTGGAGGAAAATTTTAAAAATTAAAGTGTTATTTCGGGAACAGCAGTAATTTATTTAATCAAAATTTCAATTATTACTCTTGAATGAGAAATTATGTCATAAATGAAATTATTAAATAAATTTAAATTAATCTTTTGAATATCTATCATTAGATTTAACATCTTGAAGTAGTTTAGAGTTTTGAGGTACGAAAACTTTAAATTTGTTACATGTCATTGAAAATTGACTTTAGAACAAACTTCAGCCTTAACCATACAAGCATTCAAACGATTTCTTTCATCAGTCAAGATATTCTTCATTACACTGAAAACTCGTTCACGAAATTATTTCCAATAGAGATTGCCATAACAGTTTCGATAATTTTCAGCAGACTTGGTTTGTTATCACTTTTTAATTATTATTCAATAGAAAATGGACTCATTACAAGAGCACTATTGAATTGATTTATTGCTATTTACCCAATTAGTGATTGAATAAAGTAAAGTTCATAATTACACAAAAGAATTTTATTTTCATATATTGAAAAATATTTTCTACTCCTGGACGTCTCAATGTCAAGGAATGATATCGCCCTGTACACAGGACAGAGGTCTCTATTCCTGGACTGTCCTGTTCATTCCTGGACGCCTGGTCACCCTGCCTTCCAGCTAAAATTAATTATATATAATTTGCAGATAAATAAGATCCATCGATAAATGAATGTCAACTTTTTAAATCTGTAAACTCATTAATCAAACAAAGATACGGGTTTAAAAATAGATTGATCATTGTTTAAATGTACTGACATTGATCGAAAATTTGAAAGTTGTTCGAGATGAAGATGTAATGAATTTTTACTAAATTTTGAAATTTAATCATAATTTTTCAGATTATAGAAATTTGAGTGAGTGCGTAGGAAATCCTTACATGAGTAGCTTTATCTTATAGTTTAGCTGATATTTTAATGACAATCACTTCCGAACATCTGTTTGCATTTTTATCCGTCTTTTAACCCTGATTTGGCAGGACATTGATAACATAAAAATATATTTGTAATCAATCATTACAGTCACGGATTTCCCGCATAAGTTTTATGCAGAAGCGAGAAAGCTTCTCGTCATATTAAAATCTATGATCTTAATCTATAAAAGGACTCAGCTCTCAATGAAAATCCTAAATCATTTTCAAGAAAACTTGGTTTTTCATATTCTTTAACAAAACATTTTGTCATAATGGGAATCGCACATACCTCCTGCACAGTCATTGACGAAACTAACCACCACGATTTTTTAGAATTTTCTAGTAGTAAAAATTAATAGGTTTTGATGAAAATTGTTATGAATAAACTACATGTTGGGACCGACATCACTGGTGGACGTTGAAATTCCTTGTAAGATAGGTGAATTATTCAAGTAAATTCTGTCAGAGAAATTGGACTGCAATTTTTCAATTCTGATCAATAGAAACTAAAACAGATAAAAATGACTAGATATATGTATTTTATTTTACTCAGATGTCATTTGTCTAAGAACAACAGACCTAAATGCGCGAAAAATATGATTTTTCAAAAGAAATCATTACTTTTTTAGCTGAAAGAATAAAGTCGTGATCTCAACGCTAAAATATAGATAATTTGAATATTCGTTAAGAAATTTTATTGAAATTCTATATTATATTAAGTATAGCAAAAATATCGTCTGATTGATAATCTTGCATCAAGGAAGGCATTGTTAGTTCAACCCTTTCAAACTTTAGGTTGTCCTAAAAAGGTTCGCTTTGAATCAAATTTTAACGCAATACCGAATAACTCTTTGTATTCTTTGTCCATTTTGGTTAATATTGATCAGAATTGAATATTGTCGCGCAATCTTTCTGACAGAATTTACTTAATAACTTACTTATCTTACAAGAAATATCAACGTCCACCAATCACAATGTTGGTCCCATATAGGGCGTCCAAGTGTCCCGGAATGGATAGAACAGTCCTGTATTTTACATTTTCCTTGCAGAGTCCCGGGAGTACACATTCCAGGACGGCTTATTTCACTGAATTAAGCATAATTATTACAGGCTAACTTTTTTAAAACAATTTTAATCTTTACCTTGAAAAAATTAACTTTACTTTTAATAGTAAAACATTCATAAACCATTCCAAGGATATTATCTCCGGTCATTTTCACTTTATTGTTAAAGCTGTACATTATTGTGTTGCGTTTAGTAAGAACTGAAAAATCAGAGATTTTACTTCAATTTTTGTTTCATTATATGTATTTAAATGTGATTATTTAAAATATTATTTTATAGGTGCTAAATATATACAACTTTTTGGTGTAAATTTGGCCGTTTTATATCTCATTACACCTAATTTTTCGTGATATTCACCGCAAAGAAGTAATATATTCTTAACGGTAAAATATATAGAGCCTTGGACACAACTATCTTTAATCGATTGAATTCGAATAGCATTAGACTGCATGATTCGATTTTAAAACTGATTTCAGTTAATTGTAGCCCGATAATGGCCATTTTTAAAAATATATAATTTGTTTGAAAATCACCATAATAGCAAAACAAATGGGCATCAAGATTAAACTTTGATTTTCATGAAAAATATTGAATTTCTAATTTATTTTTTGTTAAAACTTGAAAAAATTTATCTCAGATTAAATTTATTAAAAATTGAATTGAACACACAAATAATGTTTGAAAATTTTAGTTATTTATGTGTACAAGAATAGAGCGAAAAGTGAAACTAATAGCTGGTGTGACCACCGGCTGCCACTAAAACTTCCAATCTTCTGGGCATCGAATTCAATAAATTTATAAAATATTGGCGCCATGAAACGTCACACATTGTTTGGTGGGTCCTCTCTGAACGTTTAGTATTAGTTTAGAGATTACGATATTTGTGATGAATTTATTGTTTGAATATTCTCAAATTTTGATTAGATTGCAAACATTGTCGTCCGTATAGTATTATTTAACTTCTGCAATTTAAGTACTATGATGATTTTTAAGATCTATTATTTTAAGCTAATCTTGAAATGAAGTAGACATTCAAAATTTGCGAATTAGCGTACCGAAAACTTATTTTCACTAATATTTTGAAGAAAAGATAGACTCTGAGCAAGATTGGTTCTGAAATTTCATGGGTAATATAGTGTTGTTTATAAATTGCTCTAATTTTATCTTCAATTTTAATATAGTGAATAATCTCGTAAACGATTACGTTGAGTATTAATTTTGTAATAGAAAAGCTAAGTTTTATTTTTACGCATATCCTTATTTTTAAGTTCTCTATTTCATTGCCCTTTCCACAGTTACTCTAGTGATTTTTCAAAAACAATTTATATTTTTAAAATTGGCTATTATCTGGCTATAATTATCTGAAATCAGTTTTAAAATCGAATCATCCAGTCAAAAGTTATTTGACTTCAATCGACTAAAGATAGTTGTGTCCAAGGCTGCATATAATATATTTTGCCTTTAAAGAATATTTAATTTAATGTCAGAAAACTAAAAATGTCAAAGAAAATACGAAGCATTTTAACAACTAATGGGCAACAGAAGAGCCTCTTTCAAAGGAATGAATGAGAAAAGTAAACAATTATATAGCAATATGTATTCTATGCAATTCAGACTTTAAAATTGAATATGCAGGTTTTGGAGCTGTAAAAGAGCACACTAATGAGGTGAATCATAAAATTAACATAACAAAAAATATATCAAACTAAATAATCAATAAGTACATGGTAAATGTTAATACTCCTGAGGAGTTAAAAGTAATTGCTTCAGAAGTTTATTATGTGTATCATACTGTAATGCATCATCATAGTTATAGATCTTTAGAGTGTGGTACACAATTAAGCCATAAAATTTTTCCTGATTCAAATATACGCATGAAACTCATATTGGGCGAACGAAAGCGATAGTAATCGGGGAAAATGTATTATCACCATATTCTATAGAAAAGCATGTTAAGTACTTATTAGATAATAACTTAAAGTTCTCATTTGCTATTGATGCTTCTAACAAGGGAAATCAAAGTAATATCATTTAATAGTTCAGTATTTTACTAAAAATCAAGGAAATAAAAACTTTGTTTAGATTTATATGAAAATGATGATGATACCTCAGAAAATATATATAACATAAAATCAGTTTTAAACAAAAAGAATTTAAAAGTGGAAAATATTATCATTTTCTGCAGATAATGCATTCGTTAATTACGGGAAGCATAAATCAGTTTTTAAATCTAAGTAACGAGAATTCATTAATTTTAAAAGCAAATTGCCATTGCCATATGATGCACAATGCTACAAAATATGCACTTATAAAGTTGCCTATTGATATGGAAAACTTAATTATTAAAATTTTTAGTACATTTTCTAATTCAGCTAAAAATTTAAAAGATTTAAAATCATGCTATGAATTTTGTGAAGTTGAATATACAAAACTACTTAAACACATCCCTACTAGATGGTTAACTTTATATAAAGCTTTAGATAGATTATTTAATAACTTTGATCTTGTGAAATCCTATATTTTTAGGGATAAATGAAAATAAATGTCATAGAAGTATATATGAGTTTTTTGGGAGTATGATTCACAGTGTGTAATAACTTTAAACGAGTTATATTTACATTTCTCTCATAATTTTATGAAATTATTTCAAGAAATAGTTTTAAAATTTGAAAATAGATTAGTTAATTCTACAAAGGAGGATGCAAAGACTCTACGGGACCATTACCTAAATTGATTCCACAACAAGCTATATATTTTTGGAAAGGTCTCGACAAGAGAAGAAAAACTGTCAATGGGCACAACTTGAAGTAACGTAGCATTACGGAAACGGGGCAAAAATAGGTCGGCACAGTTTCACAATCATCCGCCTCCGGGAGCCACCTCCTCGTGGTGACGGAGGGCAACTGACTTACAAATATGAGTCAGGCTAAGAATCCCGGACAAAAAATATGATGTCATGGCGGACGACGAGCACCGGAGGATTTCGGGTGGTACCCTCTCAAATAAAGCCTCTTAGACTTAGCTCCCATGGGATTTCAGCTGGTGATCCCATGTTAGTCCGTGGGCGGACCAGGTCGCGGCACAGGAACTCTATAAAGTACTTTATCTAAGTTTTAGTAGATAGAGCACTTTCCGGTGCCGCAACCATTTTGGAGTACTGTTGTTAGTGCAAAAATGGCCAGAGAACCGTAAGATGTTGTGCACACATAATGACGGTTCTCTGGTTTCTCGGGTATGGCAGATACCAGCCTGAGATTCAAATACCTGCAGAGTCACTGAGCAGTCTCTGTGTGGTGTTTGAAAGCACTGACGATGAAAACTCAAAATGATTTATTTATCTATATTTTTATTTTATTTATACTTTATCTTTCGCTCTTAGACTTTTATATGACCTTGAAATATTTAATGTTATATATATATTTGTAACCTACTCTTGATACTGAGCCTTTTGACATCTCTTTTGTTACGAAAAAGTCACTTTTTTCTGGGGTCAAAAAAGGTCAATATCTCGTCAACGCCATGACCCAGGTCATAAAAATTTATATATTTAGACTTTACTCGTCATGCTTGATATTTTGACATTGGAATATATTTGGAATCAAGATAGGCCATTTCTTGGCATCCTCCTTACATTCTAGATTAAAATTAACTTTTGAATAGATTTCTCTTTTAATGCTTTCAGTTTCTTTTTTCACTCAAAGTATTGCTCATTATGCTGAAAATCCTTCCGATATAAGAATTTTTTATATAAACTTAAAATTAGGCTCGATCGTGGGCAATAAATTTTCAATATTCAAAATTCCTCAATTTATTATTCAAAAATTGTGAAAAATTAAAAGGCAGACTTACGGCCCAAAAGACCGAAGGGTGGCAACTCTGGCAACTATCAAAATATCTTAATAGCTTCATTTTGGTGGAAAAGGTTTGATAGTTTTTATAGTGATTGAAAATAGAGATGATTTGTCTAATGTGTTATGAGCTGACTCATAATTTGAGTCTTTACAGCAGGAAAATGAAGTTATTTTAATTATTCTAGTTTAAAACAAGTTATAGAAACTTCTTATAATAATTATTATATTATGTAAAACATCTATATACGAGTTTAGTTTCCTATTACAAGAAAAAATATTTTTTATGATATATAATATGTTATTTCAATCGGGATTCAATTTCTCTAAAAAAAGAATGTGAGAAAATTGAGAGCAAAAGAAAGGAATAGAACCAAATGTTTAAGAGAAAGTAGGGGAGTGGAGATGTAGTGATGGAAGAGAAAAGATCTGTTGAGAGATTGAACCGATTTTTTTTGATTGACTTAAAATAAAAGTTTAGAGTATGATAGTTACTATAAAGATTATTCGAGTTGAATTTTGCGTTATCAACAAATTTACTGATATATTCAATTGTTTTTCATACATTAATCAATATTTTTCTTTGTAAAACTTAAGTAATAAAATTTTGTATTTTGATTTTAAATAGTGTCTTTAGTAATTAAATAAAAATAATAAATATATAAGTTGTAAATAGCTAAAGAGTTGATTCTAGGGATCTCCAGCATAACAAATGAGTTCGATTCAAAAGATTCTGAAACCCATTCCTTCAACTGTGAGCCTTAAAATAATAGTTGTTTACCCGTCAATTTCTCTTTAAAGTTTGAAAGTGATTGACTCTTTCGGATATTACTCGAAATCAGATGCGAACTCAGCATCAGATACTAGCAACTTCAATTAGAGAAAAGATTCTCAAAAATTTTATTACTATTCCTATCCCAATCTCATCCAAAACTTAAAACTGGTTTCCACTCCCATTCCCATTATCTCGATATCTTAATAATATTATATACTGACATAAGAGCAAAACTTAAGACTCGAACAGCAGAAAAAAATGAGAAATACATTTAAAGGGTGGTCAGTGTATTTCTAGAAAAAATATGTTTTATCCTCTCTTCAAAAAGCAAGAAAAGCTTAACTCTATATATTCAAATGATATCAGAGTTAAAATCTCATCCTATAATGACTTTTAAACTTTTGAAGTAGGGGTTACACTTTCATTTCTTTACAGAAAGAAATTGACCACCCTTTATTAAGAGCTCACATATTATTTGTTGAATATCCTATTTATCCAGAATTTTCTGCAATAGATTTTGTTGATATAATTTATAAGTAGCTATGTTCACTATCAATAACATTATTTGAAGTCAAGATTTTTAATGAATCACTATTTTGCCATATCCGCATGTCTCCCAAGCATTTCCTGCTAACTGTATATTGTCGTTTCGTAATCCTCTGAACCATTTTTATTCAATATAATATCACCATTTTCTCAGTAAACTTTTTAATATTTCTTTTTGTCTTCTGAAATAGTAGACTAATTCAAAAGTAAACACCAATAAGTTAAAGATCATTTGTACAGGGTAAGAGGTAAAAAAGTAGTCGATCTATAGTGTTGATTTCTCTAGTACTGAATATACTTTCTAATTTCTGACTTATTATATAGCGCTCATTCAAAAGATTTCATGATTTTCTTTATAGCTACATCAATAATTCTGTTGATACCATTGAAATGAATTTATACGTCATTGTCTTATTATATATTCTAATTAACTCCAATATTACATATGGACAAGAGTCACAGATCTTAAAAATAAGTCAAGCTGACTCACAATCAGGTCAAAGTATAAAATCAAATGATGCTCAGGAAAATGAACCAGAAATTCAGAACATAGCAAAATCATGGCCTGTTAACGATATTGATAAGATTGTGCGAAATAAGAGAAGTTGTCAACCTCTCTGGTATAATATATGTAGAACTAACTCTGATTGCTGTTCCAATAATTGTGTGAGAGAACGGCATGACTGGGCATATGGGGTTTGCCGGCAAAATAATGGACAATCACAATCACCTCAGCGAACTCGAGGTAGTAAATCTCTTGTATAATAAATGTAAATAACATAATTACTGCTTCTACGGTAATGGCAGTAGCACTAAGGATATAGTTCTAAAATAGTACCACTTTTGTTAGCATAAATACTTCTGTATATAACATTTGTTAATCAGAAAGAATGCTTTAATAACTCCAAGTATAAGTTAGTCATTTAAAGTACAAAATATCACAAGTATCTTCATTTCACTGAAAAAACCATTAAATAGTTTGAGCGACAACTGTTTATTCTGATTCTAAATTGAGCCGAGCAATAATACAATGCTTTCTTCTTCACCTCTATGCTTATATTTCAATTTCTTTACTTAATGGTCTGTATAGTTATGGTACATATACTTATAATTTAGATAAAACAGTATCAGATTTATTTCTAAAAAAGTTTCTTGCCTATTTGAAAGAAAATTTGAATAAAATTCTTGTAATTTGCAGCTAAAGATGGACTCATGACAGTAAGTCAGTTTCAAGAATGTGTAAAAGTTTTCGGTCGCGGTGCTCCAAGCGCTACAATAGCTCAGGCATTCATCAATCAAGCGTATTCTAAAGGCTCTATTACCAGTAAATTGGAGGCATTTATGGCTGTTTCACAAATGAGTTGGGAATCTGCAGGTTTTACAGCTAGAAGAGAGTGGGCCTGTAGTGGTGGCAGCTGGTCCAGTTGGCCGTGCGAGACTTACGACAAGAATGGCTGTCCTAATAGTAGCAACTTCTTTGAATTTATCCTATTTGAAAACATAATCTGAAGCTTAATTAATTAATTATTTAAATTTTCTATAATTTTGTTAAAACATTTTATAAGTGAATGTGATTAATCAGAGTTTTAGTGATTTCGATAAAATAGAAATTCTCTTAAAGTTGATTTTGATAATTATTGTTAATCCAAATCATAAGATTTTGTTTGATTTCAGATCAAAACTATTTTGGTCGAGGGTTCATACAATTGACACATTGTTATAACTACCGAGCTTGTTCGCGAGATCTGTATGGAGACGATCGACTTGTACGAGATCCAGATATGGTCGCCAGAGATGATAACATAGCCATGGCTACTGCTCTATGGTTTTGGTCTAAGAATGTACATAGAGTTGCAGTGAGCGGTCAATTCGGCTCGACTACGAGAGCTATCAATGGTAGACACGAGTGCACACCGAGTGGAGATACCAGCAAAGCTAGAAAAAGATGGGATCGATTCAATGCTTGCCTCAGTGCAGCTGGAGAATCAGGGTTAGGTCAAAAAGAGGCTGGATGCTATTAATTGTATAAGGTTTAATATATATTGTTCCAAAGAAAAATAATTTTCAATAGAAAATTTTCTGATTATCGTACATTGTAATCTCTTTTATTTTATTTCTTAATTCAAAGAGTAATTCTTATTGTACTCAAATTCTTTCTCTTATTTAATAATCCAAAGACTATTGATGGATTTCCTAAATAATTAAATATTGAAGCAAATGATTTTGATTTCTGTCACCTTTTTAACGGTTCTAGGATAAAATGCGCCTGCAAAACATTGTGAGCATAACAGCGCACACGAAAATAGTTTAGTAAAACAGCACACCCAAAACCGCCCCTAACCAACAAGTATTAACGAATCTAAAATTGCTAAACGTTTTAAAGATTAAGATCGAACATTTAAGCAAAGTTGTAAAAGTATTCTAATGTATAATTTCCAAAGAATTTTTTCCACAGATTTGAAGATTTTTTAGCTGAATCCCTATATATTTTCTATACGGGGTCAGAATCAGTATCAGTTATATACTGATTTGGAACTCATTTAAAGGAGAATACAACCTTATTATGGGGTTTGTACCCTCACTTAGACCTTCGATTTTTATTTATCGTTTGAAAGATCTTTCGAAGTACTATTCAAATATGTGTTACTTCCATGAAGACTGTTTGCGAGTTATAAGCAATAATGTGAGAAATACAATGGCTTTTTGCGAAAACCAGAAATCTTTTTAAATGTTTGTATATACTTTTGAGAAGTACTCATTGAGATGAACTAAATGATGTATATCACTACCGCCCAATCGATGCAAAAGGTCAGAATGAGGTCCCCGAATTTTACAAATCGGACCTAAGTTCTTAAGGACGGAAACCAGGCCCGCCATATTAAAAATATAAACTCCAGGTCAGCTTCTGATCCTCATGATGCCACGCATGCATTTCTAGGCCCGAGCTCAAGAATATTTTGCTTCATACCCAAAAATAAAAATGAGTTCAAGTTTCCAAGATCTGGGAATAGGGCCACCATTTTTAATATTTCCTATCCCTGTGTTCTGTGATTTAGTTACAACTCGCAATACCAGTTTGTCACATATAGCATCCTATATCCATGAAACTAGGAATCTTCACGGTAAAAGACATATATATTCTATTAGTACTTGATGAGATCTTTATAAAGATATATAGAGATCGCAGATATACAGAGGAGCAGATTTGTGCATTCTCCTTTGCTGATCCAAAATATGTTTGTCTTCTCTTATACATATTTTATAATTTTCTGAAAACGGAGAATTACATCAAAAGTGAGTCAATAGCACACACATGTTTAAACAATAAGAGCACAGTCCACTTGATTTAATGTTGACTTAAACATTTAAGTTAATTTTGATTATGAAAGTATTTTGTTCTCCATAAAGTTCTACTACGAAAGTATGAATATTCACCTAATGCTTTATATAAAACCTAGTACTAATACTAAAATTACCAAATTTAGTAAATAGCTGCTTTATAGACGTAGTTTTGTCCGGCTATGCTTTTGAACATGTGCTAGTACTAGGCTGACCAGACGTCCAGTTTAAGACTGGATTGTCTAGCTTTTCGAGTCTCTCGACAGTATCCAGTGTGGGGTAAGAACTGGACACAGATGTGTCCATTTATCAAGTTTGAGAAAACCATTTGTGAACAAACAGTAAATCATTGAATCAATCGCAGTAAAGCAGCAAATGTGTCACAATTTCCTTTAAAGTGTTGTAGAATTTCATTATATTTTTACTATAGTTTGATTTGGAAAATATTCAACTGAAACTTTATGACTATTTCATAAAATTTTATTATAAAAGTTAAGCATACGATTTAACACATCAATGAATCAGTTTTTAGTTCAAAATATCGTTGAATTTATGATGGATTTCTTCATTCATTTATCAGACAAATTCATTAATAATTTGTGTTTGCTCTTCGTCTCATTATCTCTGATTTCTATCAACTGTTTCTTAAATCAAATAATAAAATACTTATTATGAGGAATAATGAGTTCAAGAATTTATCGATAATTATGGAAACAGTCATGGCTTTATCTATAGGTAATGATTTTGTTAATAGTTTTCAGCCATTTGCGGAGGATACGGACTGACGAAAGAAGTTTAATGAGCATTGATTTAATTAAAGCCTAAATTTGTATTAAAAACCACATTAATCTGGATTGAATTGAAGTCTTATGTGAAAAATTATGAAAAACTCTTAAAATCAGTCAAATCTAATTAAAAATGTAATTAAAACATTTTAAAATGTAATCAATAATTATTCTATATAAAATAGTTGGAAAAAACTAGTCAGTATTTTTTTGAAAAAATTCCAGTTTTAGTTTGAAAAATCTACCCGGTCTAGGTATATATCAAAACTAATGAAGTATCATTCAGTTTCTAATATCTTTATAGATATATCCATGAGATCGGTATTAGTCACATAAACTTCATAAGGATAGACATTATATATCAAGTTATGAATCCAATCAAAAGCGAATGAACGGATTGTTATAGTTTTATATATTTCTGTAGTCATACTAATAAATGACTTGAATCTTCTATTGATTGGAGTAAAATAGAATGTAAGATTTAGCTATAGTATGAGATTTACTTTCAAACAATAATGGAACTGAGAAATTTTATTTTTATTTGATATGACTTCCGTACCATTCACAAGATGAGAATTTGAAATTCTAACATTCAATAGATTCAAGAAATTTGTCAAGGTGTCCGTGAATAAACCAGTTTTTCGCTGTTAATCATATCTCGGAGAATATAAAACTAATGGTTTGGTGTTTATCTTGTTCAGCATTACCACTATAAATTAATTTCTTCCCTTAAAACGTTTTTTAATTCTTATTGTTTACATATTATTAATACTTACATATATATCAACTCAAATGATAATAGTAGACATAGTGACTAAACGCAGTAGAAATAAAAGCTCATACAAAATTATTATTAAAAAGTTTGAATCTTATCTTGCAATGTTAATGATTATGGTAATAAAATTCGACTTACAAGTTAGGAAATCTTTCATTCAAATATATAAAACTCTTGTTGAATATATTTTTAGCTAATTGCACTCTGATTGCCTAATATTTTTTGCATCTGACGTTAGTGATAATTAATTTTAATTTTAATGTTATTTCAGAAAATTTACAGTTCAATGTATTACATGTGGATTGTTTGCATATAAATTAAATGGTTTAGTAATTAAAAATGTAGATTTTCACAAACACGTTGTTATCATTTATGATTCAAGAATGAACTTTTATAAACATATAGATATCGTTTGTGAAAAAGCTATAAAAAAGTTTTATATCTTGAAATATATCTGCAAAAGAGTTAATGGAAAGATACTTTTGAAGCTATATCAAACTTATATTTTACCGATTTTAGAGTACAGTAATCTCTGTCTTACATATAACGCAACACAAATTGATAGACTAGAGAAAATTCAACGTAAAATCTCTAAATTCATCTGTTTTAAATTAGGAAAATTTGAATTAAATTATGAGAAAAGACTTAAATTTTTGAAAATTGATTCATTGGAAAAGAGAAGAAAAATACAGATCTTAAAATTGTTTTTCAAAATTAAACAAAGGTTTCCCGAAATAAAAAATGAGTGGTTCAGTAATATTGAATTTTATGAAACTTCAAGGCATGGAATTAAGTGCAAAAAGAAAATAAATAGGATTTCAAAATCTGATAAGCATTTATTTGACATTTCAGTAACTCTCTTCAATGATTTGCCTCAAAACATACGAAATGAATGTAATCTTAAAAAATTTGTAAAATCTTTAAATAATTATTTTTAAATTATTGTATATTTTAAGACATGTTCTTGAAATCAATAATAATAATAATAATTATACGGATTGATAAATTAAAGATGCGACACAAGAAAAAGCATTGAAATATTCGTCTATTACAAAAGATAAAAAAATGTAATTTTAAATATAGCTTATTTACAGACATAAATGTAAATCTCAATAAGTATTATTCATGTTCTGAAAACTAAACTCCACGTCACATATTATCTAAAGCTTAGATTAAAGTTTTGTACTAATTTTTACTCCTTTTGTAATTTTAAAATACAATTTTTCGATATCTTTCTAATCCGAAGTTATACAAAGTTTTTAAATCCGGAAAATATAGAGGAATTGAAGTTAAAATTACAAAAGAAATTAAAAAATTAGTATTAAAACTTCAACCAAATTTTTGGATAGTATGGTAGGTTGTGTTCTACTAATTTTTTAATTAGCCGTTTTATTCCATCAATTTTTAGAATATTGCTGATTAAATAATTGAAATTAAAATAATAATAATAATATAGAATTTTAACAAGAATAATTAAAATACAAAAATACAAATTGTCTACATTTTGAATTAGTCATAGAAACTTCAATTATCCACTTAATAACTTAAAATAATAGACTAAATAGACTAAACGAGATTTCAGATAGAATATTTTACTCTCCTTTAAAGACTATTTTAGAAGACTACAATTGCTATAAGGACTATTATGCCTAACGTTACATAAAAGTTTACTCATTCTTACACATTTTATATATTACGCCAGGTGCACAGAAATCTGTTACAAAAAATTGAATAAAATTCTACTGTTAAGAAATAACTTAATGAAGTTTTGTTAACATATTCAATCATCTTTTGACTACAATAATCAGTTAGATTTAGTAATGACGATTGCGGAAATGACGATTTTATAATTAAAAATGTTTAATAATTATTATAACGGCTTTTTATGCAACATGCGTAACACTAATGTTAAGTGTCTATTTTTATGTGAATTACAAAAGTTTATGTGTTTTGAATAATAATTTGAATCATTCAAAGTTTGTACGGAAGCTCATGAAATATTTCATTATTCTGATTTCATTAATCTGAAATTCTGTTTAGTTTTTCAAATATAATATTTAGAGTAGTTATACTAGGCGACAGAAATATATTAGTTATGAAAACTCTACCAATTGCTGAACACGCCTTGCTAGTATTGTACGCGTGTAGTGCAGCACTGGTTTAGCCTCTCAAACAAACTAACAATAACATTGATCTGATATATGGCATACACGGTTACAGGCTATTCAGTTTTATGTACTCATAAGTTGTCAATAACAAGGTTAGACTGTATATATTCATCTGCATATTGAATAAATAGAAATTGAAGTGATTATTTGGGCAGCAAAGGAAAAGATCTTGTGATTACTTCAAAATATGTTTTATATCAATATTCATTTTTAAAATGGTAATTTTCTAAATAAAAGTCAAAATCAATTATAGCCGTTTAGAAAAGATATTTAAATAATGTCTTCCAAAATTTTAAAAAATGAATTTGAAAGAAATATTTGAATTTAAATTGTTTACTTATTAAAAAGATTTAGATAGATCATCACTAACCCTCTATATCAAAAATTGAAAACTAATACTAAGCTTAGCTCCAAGGTAACTAGATGTTATTTCTAACACTACTAAAGAAAATTGAAATATTCGAGACTTGTATTTCACTTAAAATTTAGAATTTTCCCAAATTTCAATTTTTTCTCACTTTTTTGTTCATATTATTCACAAATTTTACAAAAAATTACTTTTTCATTATTTAACAGTATTTGAGCGTGTTCAATTCACATTTAGACTCAAAGGCCAAATAGCTCTTTAAGGCTATTTTGGGCGGCAATTGCTACCAAAATAACATTGGTCTATAAAAATATAATGAAAGGTGTAACCAAAATAAGAAATAGCGTTTAAATTAGTTGAGAAATAGTAATCAAACAAAAAATAATTTAGTGAATAAAATAATCTTATATTATTAATGTACTTATCAATTTCAATTTAAAGTAACATGAAATTTTTGAAATTTTTGAACCAGTGAAGAATCTATTTCAATCATTTTCGAGCTTAGAAATGGAAAAATTGATTAGTCGTCTATTTAAAATAATTTGTTTAATTGGAAGTATTTTGCAAATTTATGAAATAAGTATTATTTATTTAAAATATGAAACATCTACTGATGTCAGATACGAAAATGAAATGAAACTTTCATTGCCTGCTATTACTATTTGTATGGATAAAGAGTATTTAATTAAGAATGAATATCTATCAGTCATTTTTCCGAATGGATCAGCTAATATGGAAATTGAACATAGAAATAAAATCATAAAATTTTATCTGAACCAGATGACGATAAGTGAACAGTTCAAAGCCTTGTATTCACCCAAAGAATCATTAATCGATGATTGTGTTGTTTTAGGAACAAAAGCTTTAAATGTTTCAACATTTAAAGGTGTCGAATGTGATAGAATAACAAATTACAGATATTCTATTAGTTACTACGCTTATTGTTTTACAATATTTTCACAATTGGATGGAGAATCAGATGAAAGATATCTAATTAATTATGACATTAATACAATTAGTAATAGAGAGACTATGTTTGGGATAACATTGGTTGTTAAAAGTGAAAGATTTTCATTTCATTTACATACTAGAACTCAATCTATAAAGGATGCTGAAGATTTTGGTTTTATTAGCACTAAAACTAGTGGTCAAGAAAGTAGTGCGATTTCGTACACGAAAACTGTAGTAAGTCTAATGCCTAAACCATATCAGACATCATGTTATGATTACAGACGACTTGGATATCAATCGAGATACGATTGTTTATCACATTGCAAAAAAATCAATTTTATTCAGGATGTTAAGAAATATCCCATAAATTATTTGAGCGACGATATTAAAAGTAATTTGACTTTTGATAATCAGAACTTTGAGTTTTTGAAATATAGTATTAAAATATTTAAAAAGTGCGAACTGTTTTGTGGATTTAATAACGACTGTTTCAAAGAACATTTCCATTTGAAAGAACAAAAGTTTAAAATACCATCAAATGATAAAAATTACTATTTTGTGTTATTTCCTCCTTCATTACCAAATACAATAATAACACATTCGGCTAAAATGAATCTTCAAGAGTATCTGTGTTTCATGGCAAGTATTATAAGTCTTTGGTTTGGTTTCTCAATCATTACGTTAACAAATGTCTGTTTATTCATTTTTAAAAATATTCATCAATTCATATATAAGACTAATGTAAATGTTAGCAATATTAGAATAGACAATCCAACATTTCAGTTAAGATGTCATAAAAGTATAAGAATTAGAAATCGATGAGCTATTAATAACTCAAAAAATTTGTTCTATCTTCACTCAACTCATAAAATTTGATATTAAATTTCATTAATAACGTTTAAAGATTTTCTCATGTGTTTTATTACTATCCAAACTGAAGGCATTAATTGGTTGGAAACGTTTTGTGAATCTTATCAGTTCTCATTTTACTATAAAGTTTGACAGTAATTTGATTCAAAATGATTCGATTTGATCAGTAAATAACAATACTTATTTCGTTTTTAGGCGCAGAAAATTAATGCTTTGAATTGAATTTACATTCACAGAATAAGTCGTTATAATAGATACATAAACTAATTGATTAAGATATAAATATTTAAAAATTATTAGCATTTAGTTGAAGAAAGTCTTTTGTTACAGTGCAATTATTCTTCCGATGATTCAATATTTGAAATAGCCAAACTAAATTTCTTTATAAATAATATGTGTAACAGTTATCATATACATGAGTAAAGTTAAATTTTAGGATGTCTGATAAAAATAAAGCGAAAACTGAGCGCAGGGGTTTTTATTATAGGTAAATATTAAACTTATAAAGAATGATGACAAACCCTGCCTATCAATTTTATAATTACAAATATAATTATTTATATTTATATTAATGTAAAAGTGGGGGCAACGCCCTCCTCCCCACCAAACACCCCCTAATGGTCGCCGCTAATACTTACTCTTGTTCCTCCAATTCCACGCAGATATTATTTAAAAATTCTGCGGGAATTGGTATCTCGGGTAAATGTCAGGCATACCCGAGAAACCACAGAACTGTCGCGATGTGCGCACAACATCCGACAGTTCTGAGGCCGTGGACACAAGAGCAAGTATAGGAAGAGACAGAATCGACACCTACCTCCTCTCTGTCTATTAGAATATATACAAAGTATTGAGAGGAGGCCCTGTGTCGAGACTAAATCTTCCCCCTAATCAACATTGGGCCTCCAGCTGATAGACCATGGGAGCGTCGTATTGGTCCTTGATGTCGAAACACTTGGACCACATACTCTCCCGTGGTCGTGACATGCCCCGCAAAATACGACCGAGCTTTTCTCAGCTGGTAACTACCCAATGTGATTGATCGCAAATCTGCTTCAGTCAATCGAGAGAACTCAAGATTTTCTTCTGAGGCCCATCGATTGACAACCATTGAGCAGACTTGCGATTTAGGTTTTCAGCGGCGACCAGTGACGCGAGTGGGTTTGGTTGGTTGAGCCGTGTTTTCATTAAAGCTGAATTTTCAGGCCCATCCCCCGTATGGATGGCAGGATGAAAGACATTTAGGATTGCCGAAGCAATTCGTTCGTGTCCCGGTTGTGAAATGTGGCCAGGGTCCGTTCCAGCGGTTCGAGCCTGATCATCAAATTGGGTACCGCTGGAAGACCCAATTTGATGCTGGTCATTGACCGTCATCCCAGTAGCATGTTGAGTAACCACAGGAGCCCTGGGGGCCGACTCCCTGTGGACCAATGCGCTTTCACGTTGTGAAGACATATTTGGCATTTGAATGATATATTATTCAAGCTGAACATTATATTTTTAGAAATTGACTTTTCAAATGGTCTATATGTATTTTTTAACGCTAAATCCGAATCTGAAGTCCAAATCTTTTTATATAGAATATTTTTCGAGATATTTGAATTTTTATATTAAATTTTCGATTTTAACTTTTTATATAAATGATACATGATTTCGATGTAGAATTTAACGCTGATTACAAATATGCAAACCATTTCCCGATACCTCTAATATTCACTGAGTAAATCGATATTTAAATATGTTTCATAACTTTGAAGCCACCTAGCGGCTAAACTATAAGTTGTACCGAGGTGGGCCCATTGACACTTTTGATCAGGCTTGTAATCTCTATTAAAATATGTCATTATTTCTGGATTGCATCAATAGGCAAAATCCCATAGACTTATTGGCATCGTTCTTTAGTTCTTTTCCATGAAACTACAGATTTCTGGCCTAATTTCTATATTAGCCCTTCGTCACAACTTAACTTCCGAAAACGTAAAATTAACTGTGGGTAAAACGTTACCCCACGTTTTCCACCCTTTATATCTGTTCTACGTCAGTCTGAATGCTTTCAGAATCAAGGTTAGCCCTTGTTTTCGAAGTTTAAATTTACTAATTAGTTAATTTTTAGTTATTATCTGCTACAGCGTCATCAGTGGTTCAAATTGCTAGTAGCGAAATTACAGCACTGCAACACATATAGTAAACACAAAGCACTGCAACACATATAGTAAACACAAAGCACTGCAATGTTAGGGGAAATTTCTGTCCTCAGCCAAACATGTTGCCCGAAAATTTTTTTAAATAAAGTTATAAGTCTAAATTAATCGGCTTTTTTGTCATTCAAAGCCAGATATATGACTGAGGAATACCTAAATTCTAAAGAAGCAACGATGTTTTGTTGATTTTTACGAGATTTTTAAAGTCAAACTTGGGAACATTTTACCCCACAGTTGTGACGAAGGGTTAATACATAAACTAAAAAAATCATAGTGACTCAAGTGCGGAGTCGCAGACCCACTGAAGTCCGAGACTTAACCTCTAACCCCATATTGTTAGAGTTTATCTCAATTTTAATAAAGATTTTATTCAATCACTTGACTTTATTCGTTCATTCGATATTTTGTTTAGTTTGACTAACAAAAGCTTAGTGGAAAACATTATAGTTACATCTTCACTAACAATATGGAGCTATCATTCTAATTGCTGGGTTGGGGAAAATAGATACGAAATTTGGATAAATCTTCGATTGAACACTAAAGAATGTAGAAGTACTATTAATATATTTTTACAAAAGACATTATTATTTATTGTATAAGACCTTATGCAATAAGCGTCTTTCTGTTTTCAGGAACACATTAACTCATTTAAATACAAATATATCAAGTAAAACAAGTAAAAATATGAGTGAAAGTTTATTTTAAAAACATCATTACGTTTTAACAATCTTTTATCTGTAAAGTACTGGAAAAATTGAGACTTATTCTATGAAGTAAAGGATTTACACGCAAAAGGTTTGGCAAAGGTAGTTCAAGGGAAATCTAGATTTGGACTTGAAAGTTTGATTAGATTTATCAAATTGCTCAAGTGGACTCGACTCGACTCGTGATGAGTATTAGTTTTAATAAACATTGGAAGCTTAAAGATAAATTATTCTGAGAA
Source organism: Archegozetes longisetosus (assembly GCA_018873245.2). Lineage (NCBI taxonomy): Eukaryota > Metazoa > Arthropoda > Arachnida > Sarcoptiformes > Trhypochthoniidae > Archegozetes > Archegozetes longisetosus. Next base: position 11,424,645 of record JAEMBT020000001.1, on the reverse strand, counting down.
ATGATTGCTAGAAATAGCTTCAAACACAAAAACATTTTTTATATCGCTAATTTCAAATAGAATTGAAGGCTATAGATAATATTTATCTGATCACAACCATTATGGTAAGAATTCAAAATAAAAGCATTAAATACAAATAACTAATAGAATCCGCTTAATACCAAAATTAGTAGAACTTATCTGCGGGTCTGTGAAATTTGAAATGTGTATACTTATTTGAACGATAAACATTCTTCTGATTCGAATTGTTAAAGCATGGCGCTGTCTGATCTTATTTTGATATTTCCTGGGGTTTTCGAGAGATTATGATAAAAAATTTTCTCAAGTGCATAAGAAGTCATTGTATCTGTGTTCTGAATTCGCAGCAGAGCTCGAACATAAGCTAAATTTTCAAGCCCAACCCAACTCGTGATAATTTTTCTCTAACCCAGCCCAACCCGTACCCGCGAGGGCTTGTAAGCGGGCTACCCGTGAAAACCCGTACAATCCGTAAAAATGACAAATGCTCATAATTCAATATTTTATTAAATCATGTTTCATTACTATACACTACTCACTACGATTCACTACTATGAAATTATTGTATTCTGTCAGTTATTTTTTTTATAGAAATCAAAGTTTGATCTTGTGAATAGTAATTTATCCACATTACTTGGATCAAGAGATGATCATTTATCAGATAATGCAATACAAGCATAGCTAAAGTTCTCTCACTAGATAAATTTGTGGTAGGAATTTATAGCAAACGCCTTAAAATTATGAAAAGAGGCAGATATTTGAGTTTATTTTGTACCCAAAATTGCACTATCGGAGAGTTTAGTATAAAACTATGCATTAGATCCAAATAATTTTGTACTTCAACATTGATTGAGACTGTTTTCTCTGCAATATTGGTAAAGTCTTCGAGACTGAAGAGTCAACTTTAACATCAGTAGAAGTACTTTTATCAGGAGTTTGTGTATTTTAGACATTAATACTTTCTGCAATTGATTTCAATACATAACTAGCATTTAAATTTTTTAAAAACAAAATAATTTATGTTTATGTACGAGTTTTCGAGAAAAAAATTAAACCCGACCCAAGTCCGTACGGGTTTGGGTTCTTAACGGGTTCTCGACGGATTTAGGGTTTCAAGTTCGACCTCTAATCCGCAGATTAAAGGAATTTTGTAATCTTGTGGTCACCTTAGTTTGACAAATTACGATTGATTGAACGTAATTTTTACAACTATATATCTACTTGAAATGATGAATAACAAGCAATTGGAGGGATATCTTAGCTATTTTAATAGGCTTTGGTGAATTATATTCTCATCATATTCGTATTCAGAAATAGTTCCGAAAGAAATTCAGCTTGGAGCAATTTTCGTAAAATTGCTTTCGATTGAGGCATTCAATTCAATGAGATTAATATAAAAACTCTTGGTGAAAATGAAGATGTCTTACGCTCGCAACGTCTTGAATAATCAGAGAGAATGTTCAATTTACTCCAAAAAATTTCCGAATTTAAGTGTGCATGCACCTGATATTAGAAAACTTACTTGATTTGAACATCAAAAATAAAACACTTTGATTTTGAACTTTAAAATAAGAATCGCCAATTCATAAATAAAATATCCGTAATAAGAATAAAACTAAGCTTTTCAATTATAGAAAAGTTACTCGATTTATGTTTGTAAGATTTTGATCTATCCGGAAGCTTTCAACCTCTTTTTGTAGATAATGGTTTATTTTCACTGAATATTCGAATCTTCAAAGATAAAACATGTTGAAAGAAATGATCTGTTTATAACTAGGTGACCACCTCTGGCTTGCCTCATGACGGGACAAAAATTTTAAAAGGGGGACTTTAACATTTTTAAAAAGAAAAATGCCCCCTGTATTATTCATTACAAATATTTAGCTGTCAAAGAATACATTTTAATATTAAAACATAGAAAATTATTATTCATAGCTGATTTCAAAGGTACGTTTTTTGTTAGAAATGGTATCTTTCAAAAGTTATTCAAAGTTAGAAATACTGGTCACATATCGGATATAAGTGAAGGCAGAAAAGATTAATTTAATAACTTCTGGTTTTAAACCACAGGTGTTCAAAACATTAAACTGGGTTTCTTAATCCTTTATCATTTGTAAAATAAATTCAATGTTTGAATTTCTAAGAAATATTTTTCTAGACACATTGTTAAAAAGGAAAATTTAAAAGCGGGACAACTAATTGTCCCGTCAAAAACATGACGGGTGGTCACCCTATTTATAACGCGTTTTAAAATTAATCTATCCTGTTTATTCAATTGAACTATAATATTTTCATTACAATATTTTATCTATTTCAACACCACAATAAACGATAAGGTACAAGTTTCTAAAATGATCATTCACATAGAATAATATGCACCTGGATTTTAAACTCAATGAAACTGACTTGATTCTAGACATCAAAACAAGAATATATAAGGGGTCTAAAATCCTTTATTATATTATATTGCATGGAATGATAACAACTCTATGATGATTAATAAGTAATTTTTAAAAATGTATTTGAGTAAAGAATTTTTCTTCACTTCAATTTTAGTTTATTTTTGTACGTTAATTCGATTTACTGAAGGAAATGTGTAAGTAATCACGTTTCAATATTTACTACTAGTATTTTAATGGAAGCTTTAACCAAGTAATTTAAAGGATTTTAAAATACTCAAAATTTATTATTCATTAACCCTTTACGGACCATTGTTCCATTTTAGGAACATGTACTTTTAATTTTTTTTATAAACAAAGTATTTGATACCTAGTTCACGAAATGCAATCAATGTTTAACTTATATAAATCTCAAATTACACTAGAAGTTTAAATTTTCTGAGTTTTGTATCTAGCGAGTAATACAAAAACAAATATAAGCAAAAATACTACATTTCGTTACATAAAAAGTAAATTAAATTTAATAGTATTTAACCTTCAAAAATCTTCACAATAACTCTTTAATTTTAATATATAAGAGCAATATTTAATTTATCTATTAGTTGAATTTTAATCAATAGAGATTAATTAAGAAAATTTTAAAGGTAAATAATGATGTTCCGTTTTAGGAACATTAGGTTAAATGAAGAATTTATTCAAATTTTTAATATGTATTTCAAAGATGCCATTGAACTAAAGAACATTTAAGAAGTTTTATTGGTTGCATTTTAGATCTTTAGGCTACAGATAACCCCTGAATGAAAATCCTTAGTCGGGTATAATTCATATATGAATGCCCCGATAATAAAAAACCCTATCTCTTAAAGCATTGAAACGAGTAAAACGCACTTAAAGTTGCGTTTCAAAAATGTTTACAAAAATCAAACTCATTGAAACTTAAATATGAAGTTTATTATTTGTAACGTGTAATTAAACATATTCTATGTCAGATTCATCAGAATAATCTGATTCTTTAGAATTACAATTAAATTGAGATAAAAAGTCAATATAAAATTTTCTATTTTTTACATCCAAATAGTCTAATATTTAATTAGAATAAGAGGGGTTCTCTTATTTGGCGAGCCATTAGATAAATGAATCAATTTATTATTGATTGAATTAAACATTTAAATTCTAATAAAACACTTGATTAATGCTTTATTGATATAAATAAAAACTAATGCTTTGATGTTATGTAGTGATCATCAATATTGTACTGCTCATAATGAACATAACACAAATTGATTGCGCATTCTCTTAAAGTTAGATTTGATTAGCATTCAATTCTATTGTGATCAAGATTTTTTTAAACACGATTATTTATAAATTTTTCCATTGAAACATATATTGAATTTTATTATATGAATAAAGTATGTGAGCTCAATGTTTAAAACAAAATCCGAAAAAGAGGTTAACTCGAGGTAGGCTTTTTTATTATCGGGGCGTTCATATAACTATTGCAAATGCAATTTTCATACCTGCAATCGCAGATTTTGAGGCTAATTTCAAGTAAAATATCTTTAGATGGACATTACTACTGTCACTATCATCACTAATATCAGCACTTTAGCTGAAGAAGTGGTTCAAAAAGTTTAACCAAATCATCTTGAAACCTGCAACAATATAAGTAAACCCGACATAAACATGATTAATTTTCATCATTATATCGGCTTTGCTTGTATTGTTGCCGGATTTCCCAATAGCTTGGTCAAGCTTTTAGAGCGGCTTCTTCAGCTAGTATTTCTGTTAAATATCAATAATGTCTTCAAAGTACATATACCTTTAAAGTAAAACCTTCATACAAGGTATACATATAATTTAATTATTTGAATAAATTTAAATAATTTCTACCAATGAAAATAAAATTTTATGGGTGTATCGTAGAGTTGTGTGAATTATTACAAACCCTGGGGATAAAAGACTGTTTTGGGGCTATTTCATTAGAAGGAACAAACTATTATAAGCAGTCTGCAGATCTAAAATGCGATAATTTTATTCCTATAAAAGTTCACTTAACACCCCAATGTTCCTAAAACGGAACATCTCAAAAACATTACTTCTGGTTCACTAAAAGTTTTGAATTTTTAAAATTATCTAAATCGTATCACTAGTAATTGTGTTCTAAAATTTCATTTAATTCTGACTACGGGAACAGGTCGTGGTCTGTAAAGGGTTAATGTTTATAAAACTTCCCATTCAGTGTAAGTTTGTTTATCACTTTGCGATATATCTCAAATTCATTTAATCAGCTTATGTATCAAATAGTATTAACTTAATTCTTGTGCACCAAGACACAAATCTTTAGATTTCCATTAATCAATTTAACTTAAATTCTCCAATTGTCTAACCAATTAATTTAATTTCCATGACGAATATGGAACAGAATTTTAAAAAACCTAACAATAATTTTGTATTTCAACTACCAAATATATTTTTGAACAGACCAACTTATGCAATAACTGCGCCCAGAATTATAAGGCCGAAAATCGATTATAATGTTATTATTTCTCTGCATGATGTCCAAGATGCAACTTTAATTAACTGTTTACTTGAAAAAACACAAAGAGGTAGCGCTGATAGCAAAGCAAGTGCTCAAAGAATTACATACAACCCTAAAGACTCGGCGAAAATTGTAAACTTGCAAATAGACAATGAATGGACTGAAGGGAAATATACTCTTTATATCAACGGTTCGGGTGGAGTCAATTTTGTTGAGAAAATAGATGTTCAGTTTGTTTATAAGCAATTCGTTATTCTCGTTCAATCTGATAAAGCTATTTACAAACCGGGTCAGAATGTTTTATTCCGAGTACTTGTTTTGGATGACAACTTGAAACAAGTGGATAATAAGGAAATAAAGGATATGAAAATTTACATAATTGTAAGTACAAATGCAAAAAATTTAATTAATTTACGTAGTTTGATACACTACCATCATAACTCAACTCAATTAAAAAATTTCTATTTCCACACTTGTCTCATCATTTTCGTATTCTAATTTTTTGAAACTATTTTGAAAAATTTTGGGCAGTCATGAATTTTTTATTTAAAAAAATATTATATAAAATCTCACCCTTACTATCAGATCAGCGTCTGCGGAAAAATAACACTGGTATATGCATTTCATTTTTTCACGTAACATGTATACAGAATGAGATGGCTTATTTTTTGTGACTTATATTACCAATATCTCTGCAAATAACTAAAGCATACCCTTTTTATTCAATTTTTAAAAATATATAAGTTCAGAAAGTTACTTATCAATGTGCAGCAATTTTTACTTATGATTTAGAGTAAATTAGATTTCAAATTGAAAAAATTATTTCTGAATTAAAGTCAATCTCAATAAAACTTTTGATGTTTTTTTAGCGAAACAATACTTCAAAAACTCAAATTCGCAGAAACAATATTTATAGAAATAGAATAAGAATTAGATTTTATCGATTTTTTGAGTCTCTGGAAATAATGCGCTGTATTTTAACTCTGAAAACACCTTTCACATAGACTTTTGATTTTAATGGCACGACATTATTGTTATGCCGTTCAGGTTCGAGCTCATAAACCTAAACGCATAACTGGGGACTAAAGTTAACTATTTATCCAGAATTCTGAAACTAATATTCTATTAAATTATTAGTTATATTATACTTTGTTTGATTGAAATCTTTTATTTTCTTTAAAAATTATAAGTAATTAAAATAATATCTAATTAACAAATAGATAAAAAAAATATAAAATAGGACTTAGACGTGATTTGATTATTTGATTGATACATAAAAATGTTACAAACATATTTAAAAGTTCTCACATATTAAAAGATTTTACTTCTTTCTAACACTTTTTCACATTCACTTAGAGGCATAATGAGGTCCTCTTCTCAAGGCCTCCGCCCAAAGACTGACTCTCTTTGCCAGTTTTTTAACATATCTTATATAAACAAAATAGATCTGAATTGTTATTCTTTTAAAAT